>JACBWW010000038.1:3039326-3578842 GCA_020086605.1 Lanius collurio | reverse complement strand
CTTGGATTTGGCAAGACCTAGATGTTTGGAAATTACCCCATAACCCTAAAACACTTAGAAAATGTTCCTGTTCCTCTGGATGAAAAGCCATATCTAGTCAATAACTCTTTGATTTTGATATTTTAACAGATGGAGTTTTAAATATGCCATGTAGTTTCTGGTATTGTTTGCTTGTTTTAAAAGGGTTCGAGAACTAATGAGAACTTTTTAAAGCTTACCCTTGGTTTGCACATAAAACGTAAAGTCAATATGGGGCATTAATATTCTTTTCTTGTAAAAAAAAAAAAGACAAAAAAAACCAAAAAAAAAACCAAACAAAAACTATATATATATACACACATATATACACACACACAAACCCTAACGTGTAAAGTAATAACAGAACATTTGGTGTGGAATACTGTTATCCCCACCTGTGGCATTTGTTATCCCATGTTATCCCATCATAGATGATATACACTGTGTTAAGTGTCCATTTACTATTTAATTCAAAAGGATAAGATGTGAAAAACAAATGCCCTGGTATCAATTTATAGTATCTATTGTGCTGGCTTTACAAATAATTTTTTGCAGTCTTTTGCTGTACTGTACATTGCTGTATGTATAAATTGTGAAGGACCTGAAATAAGGTGTAAGGAACTTTTGTAAATGAGACAAAAAAAATCTTTAATGGTTAATAGGATGAACGGGAAAGTATTTTTGAAAGAACTCTATTTTGCTGGAGACTATTTAAGTACTATCTTTGTCTAAACAAACAAGGTAATTTTTTTGTAAAGTGAAATGTTCTGCATGCATAATGAACCGTTTACAGTGTATTTAAGAAAGGGAAAGCTGTGCCTTTTTTAGCATCATATCTAATTTACCATCCTACAGTATCTGTTGTAAATAACCACGCTTAACCTTTTCAGTTGTGTTTTAAGCCTTTCTATTTTATCTCTCTATTTTCCTCCCCTTTTGTCTCTCTTGCCAGTGTATGTGACTTAAGCACATCTTAGAACTCCTGCTTCATATATCTGTAGGAAACTACACATTGTTGTGTTTGCCACTTTACCAAGGTTTCATTTAACAAGACAAATTATGGTCTCTCTCCAAAGCTTTTGCCAGCTTAATGATCTAGTGAGTTCTTGCCCTCTATTCCCTTTCTCTCTCAGGGGAATGGGGGTGTGAGCAACATGTTGAATGATTTTCCTTTTTTTTATTAAGGTGTCCCAGATTGTTTTGTTTTGGTTTTTATTTCCTTTGAATACTGGATTTCTGAAACATCTTAAAAGGTCAGATTATTATTTCAGATGGGGGAGAGCGATTTCTGGTTATGCTGAAGGGAACATGCAGATCATTACAGTAAGTATATCAAAGAGATTTGTGTTGGTGAGAGGGATGGTGAGGGATGCTATGGGCAGATAAGCTGAGTAGAATTTTTAGTGATAAACTAAAAGCATCTGTAATTTTGTAAGCATTTTTGTAATAATCGGGATCCATCCAAGAAGACAAATGTTCACACTACAAGTTCAACTCAGTTGGTCTGATTTTGTCTCAAAAATGTTTTCTCTAGAATAAGACTGCAAAGAAAAGAATTTTTGAGGTGATTTTCACTATTTCACAATTTATAAGCAACTACAAAATTTTGGAGTAGAATAGAGGACAGGTGAACTTTTCTGAGGCTCAACTGTTGCTACCATATGCTCATGTTTAAATAGAATAGATTTTCAGAGTCCTAATCTGTAGTGTTCTCTCTGGGTGCCACTGGTAATTTTGAGCTATAGTGTGTCCCTTGGCCGGTTGGAATGTAGCATTTCTTGTCAATGGTGGTCGAATTAAGAATTCTACACCCTTTCTGAACCCAAATTTGGAGGTGCACTGTGGGGTGCACTGAGGACAGTCAGCGCTACTTGTCTTTTTAAATGACACCTGCCTTATGCAATGGGTAATCTGTAAAGACTGTATTCAGAGAGGTTTTTTTATATATAAATATATACATACATATATTATTTGCATTTTGGAAGTCTAATTCATAGGCAGATCTTTAAATACTGACCTGCACAGCAATATGAAAGCCAAACTTCCAACGTGAGATATACAGCATGCAGACTGGTTGTTTACAGTAAAGACACAGTCATACATCCATCTTTTAATTTACTTTTTTTTTAAAGTCTAAAATAGAAGATTTCAATGCCAGGTTCTGGGTGAATACAGTCTGCAGCAGCTTTTTATATTAACAAAGTTACTGCCTCCTTTTCTGTCTCAGAGTAACTTTGCTTGACTAAAATAGCAAAGCCATATTCTACACTTCACTGTTAAATGCCTGTCCCAGTCCAAATTGTTGTCTGTTTGCTCCTATTTTTGTACCTTATTACTTTTAATCTTGGTTTGGTACAATTCATAATTCACAGAAACTTCATATAATTAAACACACTAAATTAGTTTTAAAAGCAATTTATATCTTTATGCAAAAACGTATGTCTGTCTTTGCAAACAACTGTAAGCAGATTATAATAAATCCTTTACTTTAATCACCTGTTGTTTATGAAACCATTCATTGATTATTATTTTTTTGCTAGAGATCATTGAAGTAATAGATACAATTGGATATAGATGTTGTAAGAGGCAGTATTCTCTTATCAAGGACACTTAAGCAGAATAGCCATCACTTTTTTTATCTAAACCTGTGTACAGAAAAAAAAGAAACCACAAACCCAACCCTAGTTTTTAGCTACTGGGAAGTTCGTTATGTTCTTTTGAATTTGTTTAGAATGAAATAGGCATTTGTCTCCTGCAAAATACAAGACAAACTATAACAGCTTTTAGAAAGTGGGCTTTTGTTCATTGAGCTAAATTATTTTGTTGTAAGAAGGAACAGGGATATGCAGCAAGAGCATTGTATACACAGTTAAAATGTAAAATAGTGTAATGTATTGCAGTGGATATTTCAGGAATACTACACACCATGCGACAGAGCAGTTGCACGGAGTAAAATAGAAAAGACTAAAGTTTGCAATATCAAAATCTTATTAAAAAGATACTTTACAATCAATAATGCAAAAAGCTAATTCACAGGGTGGTGTTTTTCACTGACTTGTTTAAACATTTATGAAATTAAAAAATTCTACAGTTAATGCACTTTTAATTGTTTATTAAAGATTTGACTTTTTTTAGAGCAATGTTTTCAGCTGGAGGTCAATGACTTGATAAGATAGACAGCAGTTCTGAGGCCAGGAAGCTCAGAGGAATGTTTAAGAATTCTTGGAGTTTAAATAGATTCCTGGATGAAAAATAAAAGCAGCCAGCAGTATGGTGTAAACAGTAAAATCTATGCATAATGATGCATTTATAATTAGGGGTTTGCTTCTGTATGTTTAAAGCTTTTTAAATAAATAGAAAATATTGTTTGGTCTTTATGTTAATGTCTGCAAGTACCTATTTTTCTTTTTTTTATATACAAATTGTACAAATATACATGAATTAAACTGGTTTGATTGCAAGTATTTCTTGCATTTTAATCTCAGCTAGCTGCTGGTGCAGTGATATCCTTAGAGACAAACCTTCTTCTCGTCTAGGAACAATACAGAACCAGAGAGGGGGTTGGGTTGGAAGGGACCTTAAAGATCATCCAGTTCCAACCTCCAGCCATGGGCAGGGACACCTTCCACTGGACCAGGTGCTCAGAGCTGCACTGAACCTAGACATGAACACTGCAACATAATTTAAAATGCATTATAACATTTTTCTCCAGCCAGCTGGAGCGTTGATTCCAGCAAGCTCGGTGGCTCTGGGTGTCTCCGCACATGCGATGGCTTCAGCCAGGGAGCAGCTCCTCAGGCTGTAAGGCAAGGAATGTCCAACACAAAGGAATGGGGTTCACTTCAGCTGGGTCCCTGTGCTCAACAAAGGATGTGCTGACACTGTTCTGGGCACAAGCTACATCCCACTGGAAGAAACAGACCAGTAGGCAGACCAGTCTGGGCTCCAGTTTCTGTTAACCTCCTGCTGCTGTACCCATTGACCAAAGTTAGCGAATCCCCCTTGCCCTCAGAGAAATTCTGTTTTATACACCCAAGGTCTCCCCACTGACCCTGCCTTCTCAGGGTCAGACCTTTTCCAGTTGTAACTACAGTAAGATAGCAGGAGTTTTATTTCCCCTTCTAACTATCTTGATTTGTTCTGGGCACTCTCTCAAAAATTCACCACCAAGTTCTGCACAAAGCCCTGTCTGTGGTGTAAAACCACCATTTAATTGCATTTTGGTCTTTTAATAACAACTTACATAAACTTTTTTATTGCCAAAATGTCCTTGCACCTTCTTTCTGTTTGCTGAATTGTCAGAAGGAACCAATACTAGGGGACCTGCAGTGTTAAGAAAAATTTCCCATATGTTTACAAGCAGATGCATCTGTCATATGCTGTTCTAGAAATAAGACGACGCTATCGCTACTTAAAAAATGTAATGAAGCTTGTAACCTGACCTCAGGTGGGCCACTCAGGTATCTGCAGAGACTGGGAGTTCATGAGGAGTACAATATTACTAAGAAAGGAGTGGAAAAAATACCCATTCCTGTCACAGATTTTGCTTGGTAAAAGATGCCCCACCATAAGGTTTTTGAGGTGTTTTTACTTTAATTGTAGATGTTTGACAGGATGAAGTTTATTTGGCACTTACTTGTGCCTACTGCAAGGATAGATGAGGGGAGGCTGTTGGACTCTGATGTAGAAAACAATGTCCAAGGCCCATTCAGCTTAAGAGGTGAAACTCCAGTGAAGACTTTGAGTGAAACCCAGTTTAGCACTGTTGTGTTTACAGCCTACACAGGCCCGCTGTCAGCAACTTTTCTTCTTAAACTGCGTACCAGGTAAGAATTGTGAAATGGGTTAAGAAAACAAGGAACAGTGCAATGAGGAAGGCAAGTTCTGCCCGAGTCTCTTCTGTGACACCATTACAGAGGCTTGGGTAACAAAAGCTGCAAGCATTGTGGCAGAAACATGTATTTTCATTACAGGACAGATAAATCAGCTAATGACATTTTTCTTTCACTCCTCATAAAAGACAGCATCAGAAGGAAACCTTGAGTAGCTGGGACAATGCTTAACAACCTTCAGCAGCCTGAAAACTCCAGGGCTTTTCACCCAGCAGAGTGAAATTGCTGCTGGCCAAGGCACAGAGCTGCACCCTGGCCCGTGACTAACACAGACTATAAACTTCTGCTGAGCCCAGCTAGGCAGGAGTCTCAGCTTGGCCATTAATTATTCAGCAAACATTTGACCTTAATCCCCAGGCTGAGGGATTCACTCTCTGGCCCCACAGTGGTGGCAAAGCCAACACCATTTTGCATAGAAAGCACATTTGGATTTTTTTTCCCCTAATTCACACTCTTCATTTCATACATTCACTACCAGCAGCCTCAGTTTTTGAAAACTGACAAGTCTGTGCCCCTGCCCACAGTAACCAGCACAGAGCAAGGCAAGGAAATCCAACCCAAGAATTAATTAACCTGTGCCCACAGCTGTGACAGAGAGCAGTTCCATGCAAGAGGACAGAGGCCACACCCATGGAGAATGACCACTCCTGCTGCCAGGCCAAGAGAAGGATCCTTGCAACCAGCTTTCTCCAGAATGGACTCCCTGTCCTCCTTCCTGTCTCAACAGTACGTTACTGCACTCCTCCAAAATCTACCAAGCCATGGATAAGACAGACAAGTGGCATGCCCTAAAGGCCACCTTCAGGAAAGCAAGCAATCTCAAAGGCCTGACTTCCTTTGTATGGTTTGGGGTTTGTTTTTTTTTTTACCTTTTCATCTCCACTTCCAAGCAGTCAGTACTGAGGGCATCATTTAACAGCTCTGCTCAGCAGCGAGGATGAAGAATGAGCTGTGCTGTGACTACTGGGCTGTGCATGTCTGTACTTGGCACTGGTGTAACTGGGCTGATGTGGAAACCCATCTGGTGGGTAGCAGTTCCCACAACTGAATTCCTCAGAGGCAGTGTGGTTAGCCTGAAAGCCAGATCTGATCTGGCTCAGCTCACACCACTGCCTTCAGACAACGGCTGGGACGTGAGAAAGTTTGGATTAGTGTTACCTCTGTTCAGTGTATCACTTCTCAGTAGAAAAGTTTTCCTCTTGTTTGGGTTCTGTGTGGCTCCAGCAGTAACAGGAGTCTCAAAACATCTCACCTAAAGGTGAAACTGGGCTGCAGGACTGGATGAAAGAGACACTATTATTCCTTCTCTATATATCTGCCTTCTTAACCTCAGTTAAAAGGGAAAATGCCCCACCACACAGAGCTAGAGCCGAGAAACGCATTGCGAATTTTGGAAGGCAGCAGCCATAACAAGCACTGCGAGTTTAAAACAACAACAAAACAAATGGAAGCAACTTCCAAAGCTTGTAAGCTTCAAGTTATCAGAGCTTCACCATCTGACAAGCCAGCATACCTAGCTGCCACACCTGCAAGGCTAACACCAAAGATTTATATTATCCCTCTTCTTTCAACATTTTCTACCAACTGGTAGCCATGAAAACTGAGTTTGGCACACAGATACCATCCTGCCTCCAGAATGAATCTTTAAGGCCACAGATGAGTTGATAGAGCTGTGGGCCCAGGCAACACAAGACCCAGCCAGAACAGAGCTTTGCCACGTGAACAAATCTGAGCAAGGAAACCAGCAAGCTGTTGCTGCAAGTACTGGTGCAACTATTTCTTTAACACTGAATCAAGGACCAAATTATAGAACTTGATCTCCTTCAGTCAGAAGTCATTTTCACTAAGTGCTTGGGTCACTTAGCCAAGACAAGAACTGCCTAAAAGCTTTATGGCAGAGAATCACTGCTTCAATACCAACAGAATTCACCAAATGAAACTCCTCCAAGCAAGGAAGGTCAGTGTTGGAGAGCTGTACTGGCTTGGCCCACCATTGCTCCATCTGGAAATGATTTGTGCATACTCCAGTGGTCTGTGCAGTCTGGGCAAAGAAACAAATTAATGGCATGGAGTTAAATCCTCAGGGGGCAAAAAAGGCATCTCAACCTCAACACAGTATTAACCATTAACTGGTTTACTAATCACATCTGTTAGAAAAACTTGCAAGCTAAGTAGAGCTGCAGCATAAGACTCAAAATCCACGGAGTCCACTTTGACAAATAAGTGAGCCTGTATTAGAATGTCATCCTGTGACACTTTCCTGCATCCTCCCCACTGCCTCCCAGACAGTCTTACTTGAAGGAGAGAAAAATAGATTAGTGCTAAACTGCCTGCAACTTTGAAAAAGTTCTACAAACTTTGAGGCATCAGTAAGACCTTGCAGTTGACAATTAGAGGGAAGGCAGACAGGCAAGGTGAACGAGCAGCTAAGACAGCCATACAATAAATAAAATGCAGAATTCTCCAGGATGCAAAAACATCCTAGCCAGAGATTCTCTTTCCCTTTTTGGCTTGAGCTTGCAGAGTTGTCTGTTTTGAGTGAGGAAAGCTCCCTGTCCATTTTGGAGCCTGCTTGAGGCTGACTGCATAAAGCTGCCAATAATCATTTCATGCCACAACTTCCAGAACCAGAGCAAAATACTCTGCAACATAGGAATGACAAGTCAAATAACAAATAACATTTTATTTCATTTACAGTGATATTTTTGAGTAGCAAAGGAACCATGACATACAGGAGCCTGTAATAAAAGTTCATGTGTCTTATCTTTACAAAATAAATGAAATCATACACGCAACATAAACGAATGTGCTCTTTGAAGACATTTGAAAAATGTCATGTCTTGATAACTATTATTTTACTTACTGATGTCTGTTCTGCACTGGCTATTCCACTCTGAAATATAATTTGTCAGCATGATAGCTTTTTTTATCCATCAGTATCTTCCAAACCTAAAATAATCATAGAATCATAGAATGGATTTGGTAGGGAGGGACCTTAAAAATCATTTAGTTCCAATCCCCTGCCATGGGCAGGGACACTTTCCACTAGACCAGGTTGCTCAGAGCCCCATCCAACCTGTCCTTGAACAGGGATGGGGCAACCACACTGCTCTGGGTAACCTGTGCCCATGCCTCATATTCTGTTAGAAATGCTGGTTATCAAAGCATAATCTCCAGGACACTAAGTTGAGTCACAGATCAGCCAAATACTTGACTTCAAAAGCTATTTATCTTGCAAACAAACATACTACTACTGCTCTTTAAACTGGGGGAAAAAAAAAGCACCCTATTGAAAAATTAACCTATCCCTCCATCCCTCCTCCTCGTCCCTCCCACCCATTCCAGCCCTCAAAGAATTTTTTTTTTTTTAATTCATATTTGGCAGCACTTAATATCTTTATACAGATTAGGACCTTCAATCAATAGTCCAGCTCTTCATTGATTAAAAACAGTCACAAAAGTAGAGACAAGTGACTAGAACAAAAATCCATGGATACCATGTACACCTTCTTGGCGTTCAATGCACAAAGCTATAAAAACTGAACGTAATTTTGTGGAATAAGTCCTCTCTTGCCATTTAATGTGCCTTCTAGCCATCCTGGCTCTCTGGAAAATTGCACTGCAAAAGAAAAGTAAAGAAAATTACTGCATCTTTTTCTGTTTGAATTAGTACTTTTCAGCTTTAGCTCCATGACACCAGGTAAAGCATCCATATAAACATCCCATCATCTGCAATGACCAGTTTAAGAATCTGACTGTGAAGGATAAAGAGGATTATTAACTTGATTTAAATACTTCGTAATATACTTCTGCAAAGCATACATAGTAAAATAGCTTTTAGGTGCAGGAGACTTCATTAAGGAAATGGTTAACAGAGCTTAGGACAGATTCATAAACTAGAAAAATCTGTGCCTTAGGGGAAAAGTCAGAATTCATATCAAATGGTGGAAAACACTTGCAGTAGATGGGGCAAAACAGCAGCAAAGGTCTTGAGCAGAGGTGATGAATCTGGAAGCTCAGAGCCACAGAATCACAGCACAGGACCTTACCTGGCATGAAAAGTAAGCATGGGAAGGATTATAGGGGAAATAGAAATGAGCCAGATGTCACTCCACGTATCATCTCCTCAGAACAGAGCTGCTATTAGAGGTGACCAGTGGACAAAATCTGAATCATTCTTCTGATTAAATCCTCTCTCTGAAATTCAAATCCATAGTGCAATCCACGAACACAAAGCAAAGGCTTGAACAGCTCCTTGTGCCATCCTAAGTGTTGACCACTGCTGATCACAAAGTTTATGCAAGAGTATCCATGAATCTAAAATAAGTAATATTTCAGCTTGGACTCTCAATGCCCCAGAAGTTACTCTGAGAGCAATAGAACAAATGAAATCTGACTTCCTGTATATATATTTTGACCACATTTGACAGGAAGTTAAAAAAGAAGCCTAAGCCTCCTTTCTTTGGAAAACAGACTAAAAAGTCCTCAAATTCCCCTCTGAGGTGTCTTTTAAGGGTATAATATAGATACCTATTTACCTATGTAACTGTAAAATCCCACACTTTTTAGCAACCTACGACATTTTCTACCGTATTAATTTATCCTCGCAGTGCTTCTGAGACAGACAGTATTTAGGGAAGACATCAGACAAATGCTGAAACATGCTGCCAGCCATGTCAGTGCTTTATTTAAAACACATTAACACATTGGGGAATGTGATATTTGTAGCCTTCTATGTATCAGGGAAATAACAGTTAAGAGAGAGCAACATGTTAAGTCTCACTTCCAAAAGCATTTTAAGGCTGTAAATTTGAGCACTTAAAATCATACTTTCCCTTGGTTTTTTTCTTGTGTCCTATAATTGTCAGACAGCTGTGCTCAGAAACCATGCTTTAAACAACAGCTCTAACTCCAAGGAACCCAGAAAACAAAACTGCTCTCAAATGGTACTGATCATTTAGATTCTGCATGAAAGTCTGGGCTTATATTTGTAATAAATCTGTTCAACAGAAAGATTCCAAAGGATAAACGTGCATAGAAAATTACCTTTTAGGATCTGTGCTCACACAGTAACTTACATTACCATTAGTAATTAGCAGGCCCTCCTCTCCCCTTTGTCATTTCTATTCCACAATTACAGAGTACACATGCATTTGAAACTGCATGGCTGACACCACCACAAACCTCCCTCCAGAAGCTGTAATTCTACATTTCCAGCAAACACACCAGCAGCAGCCAAACCCTCCCTGAGGTTTCCCATACTTACAGAGCACACCTGTATTACAGGAAACAAGCTCAAAAAAAAAAAAAAAAAGATTAGGAAGAAAAACAACTAGAAAACTTGGAAGCAGGGAATTTCTACCTGTCCTCTGGTGCTTAAACTGAATTTCCATTAGAAAGAGGGTAGATACCACTGGCATGGGAGTGTCTATAAATGAAGTGCCTGTTCAAACTGAGGGGATCCCTCATCTGAGGGAATCACACTGGAATTAAAATTTACCTAAAATTTACCCAGGGGAGGAAATGCTCAAACTGTGCTGAATCAACATCATTCAACACAACAGCAATCTTCCAAAGAAATATTTTCTAAGCAAGTTTGATAAGATAATGGTGGACTCTGCACCCTGCAGCACATTCATGGCCCAGCAGCTGGGTTTGAGTGGCAAACACCATTTTCACCCCAGAAGATGAGACATAACTGGTACAACTGAGCTCTGGGCTTGGGAAACTAAATACTGCACATGTACATTACACAGCTCAGGGCCCCACTTGTTGGCAGACAGTTCTTTTAGACTCCAGAAGACTGAAGAAGGAATTATCACTCAATTATACCTAAGGCCACCATTTCTAGAGATCTGTTTAAAAAAAAAAAAAAAAGACAGGAAAAAGTAATTCTTAATGTTCAGCAGCTGTGGTGACTGTCACAGCAGGGAAGGCTTCTGTCCCCACTCCAATCACCTTGTGCAAGAAGGGCTAAGATACCTATGTACATCACTGACTGCTTCTGCAGGCAAATGATAGTAATGAGGGTGCCATCCAAATGTAAAGCTGCTTTAAGCTCCAGTGATCCTGTTTTCTTTGCTAATCCATTTCTGAAGTACAGCATACAACAGCATGCATTCCTTTAAAATGAAAACCACTTAACCACACAAACCCCATTCCCCTATCATGCATGGCTCTTAAACCCAGGACACAGCATGTTTCTGAAAAAAGAACCTGCTCAAGAGAAGACTTCTGTAGTGTCCCCTTTCTGTCATTTCTTCTCAGTCAAAAATGATTACAGTTCCTAGTGCTTTCTGAGGCCTGCCTCATTTAAAAATACCTTGCTGCAGAAACTACACACTTGGCCTTAAAACTAAAACTCATTACTAGAGTTATCATCCCATAGGACTAAGGCCCCTCTTGGCAAGGGACAGGAGGGGAAAATACTTGTAGTATAAAAGATACAGAGCAGAGAACTAAACATTAAATATCTTCAGCAAGATTTAATGAGTGTGCAGCAAGACTGCAGAACAAGGCCAACCATGGAACCACCACTAAAAGCCATCACCTCTTAGGACAGTGGAAATAGCAGCTAAGTTGAGAGCTCAGAGTGGGACAGTGACTTTCTCAGTACCTGCTGCAAGGCCATTTCAGCAGTCTCACTCATGGAGGATGAGTGCAGGGAAGGAGGATGTCTGAACATGAGTACGACAGCAAGTGCTATGGAACAAGCACCCCAAATAAATGGGCCAACAAAATCTACAGACTTGTAACTTGCAGTCAGATCCAATTTCTAATCAAGAAACTCCATCAGGTCAACTTGGCATTTGCAGCATTAGTTCTTATTTTTCTGCATTCCCCATAGGAAATAGCTTTGATATTGCCCATGTTATTATTTTCTAACTGCAAATAAAGCAAGCAACTCTTCCCAGAGACCCAATGCCATAAGCAGACTTTGCTCTGCTCTGGCAGCTCAGAAGTTTCACAGGTCTCAACCACAATGAGAGCAAGACTCACTTCCTCAGCAGTATTAGTTCAATGCCTAGGTAGCACAAACTTCAGCAAGACTGAATCAGACACTGATTCACACTGATTTCCACATCTTCGTGGAAACTGGCTGTTTTGGGAGCAAATCTAACCTACGTGGTGCCTGGCACAAGAGGGCCTCCCTTTCTCATGGACTGTCAATCAGAGTAAAAACCTCAAAAAGTAACAGAAATGAGGATTACTGAGGGCAATGGAACTCTCGCTGCTAAAGCCACTACAGCATCAGAACTCATTTCCACAGAACTCAATAATGCTGGCCAATTTTTCATCAGGAAATTCAATTAAAGCAACCAAATGTGCTTGCAAGCCCACTGTGTTTAGAAATCCCTCTGGGTTTTTGAAACAATCCCTGTGGGCTGAGTTGATCCCAGAAATACAGAAATATTTAGCATGCTTAGGGTTAGCCTGGAATTTGAAATTTCAAAACTTGCTGTTTCCCTTAATTATGCTGTGAGAAGCAGAATGATCCTGTGGACAGAACACAGGGCTAGGAGACAGGAGGTCTTCTCCTCATGAATGTTTCCAAGTGCTCCGAAATCCACAGACAAAAGGTGCACTAGGAAGTGGCTCTATCCCCATTTTGCTCATACAGTGCAATACTGTATTTTGGGAGTACCACTTCTCTTTGATGTAAATCCTGATTGGTCAGGACCATAAAGACAGCTCAGAAGCCACAGCATGAATTAGAGGGCAGAGAGTGCCTTGGAGTCAAAAAAACAGGGACATTAACTAAGGCTGGCACTTTGTTACAGTGGGAGAGAGAGATGGGGATGACAATGGCTGTGTAAATGTCGCTTTTTGTATTCTTTTTATATTTGGTGGGGATGCTGGGTGCCCCACTTCTCTGAGGGAACAAAACACTCTCTCTGTTTTCCTCATGTTTTCTCTCCCCTTAAATCATATTTTAAAAATTGTAAAAAGCCTTGATAAGAGATATCTCGACAAGTTTTCAGGAAGCCTTCCTGCTAGCAGTACTGCCAAGGAATTTTTATTGTGTAAACACCATTTAAACTATCTGAAACACTTCTCCGGAGTGAAATTCCCATTTACTGACTTTTAAGCAGTCTCTTTCAAGAATCAGAAATTTAATAACACTTGGCTCCAAGACTGGCAAAATTTCAGTGCCAGGCAGTCTGATTATTCTTTCCCTGATTATTGGGAATATCTGCCTCAAAAACAACAGACATACATAGCCAGCATATGTCTCTCTCAATCTCAGATCCTACTCTGCTTCTTCCCATATGTGCCCTTATCCAGCTGCAAACTCTTCAAGCTTTGCCTCCAACCACTTAAATTATATTGTTATGTGCTGTCAATAATATAGCCTGTAACAACTGGGAAATAAAAATATTGGCACAGCCTAAGGCAAATTGAATCGAAGATTTAAAAAAAAAAATCCAGTGGATATTGTTCAGATTACATTATTCATTTTCTTACACAATTCAATTAAATAGAAAACTTTGCCTTTTCTTTTTAACTTACCAGATGGTGTCTTAGCATTTATATTCTATGGCACTTTAATGGAAAGACTGTGGGATTTGGGGAAGCACAATGTATATGCACTAGTGAAAACACCTGAATGTGAAAATGCTAACATTCTCTACAGATTCCTATCAGGTGATGCAAAGCCTAATTTAAAAGATTAGCAAATCTAACCTTGGCAGACTGAGACACATTTTTTTTCCCCATTCAGGAACAGGAAATTGAGGTGGGAGCAAAGGTTAAACTCACCTTCTTGCACCAATATTACATTTAGCAGCTCTGACAGGTGCAAGACTACTTCCCTAAATGCCATTATCCTGTCTGAGGCTGGAGCAGCCAGAAAACTTCATCCAGAATAACGACAGGTGAGAGAAAACCATTTCAATCAACATCTATGGACCGAGACAGACAAACCAAGAACAGGGAAGGAAACAGGAAAAAGGAAACAAAGCAGACAAGAGAGGAAATAAAAAGGGGAAAAAAAGAGACAGGATTAGAAAGTGAGACAGGCCGGGCAGAGAAAGGAGAGATGGATAAAACCTTCACTAATGGAAGCAGCACTTTTTAGCAGACATTAATTTAACAGTTACTTTAATGGTTGATACTAGCTGTATGTCAACTTGATTGATGCGTTGTCACTTTGATAGTTAAGGTTATTGGTAGAGCTGCAGAATTGATGTATTATTACTTTAATTCTTCATTTGGGGGCTTTATTAGGGCATATGGGAATTTAAATTGAGTAACTAAAGAACCTGAATTGATTCACTGGAATCTGATTTCAGCACAGGCACGGGAAGGCCTGATACAAAAAGAAAAGGCCCATGTTAAAGCACTTGAGAGGTTTCAAATGTGGAGACTGGTCTGCACTTGGCATGAAAAGAGCCATCCATGACAAAACCTACTGGGAGACGTTATGAAATGACCATTAGGTTCTTACATACATCTTTATTACTTGCATGCTCTCCCCATTTTTTCTGCCAATTCACAGCCTACATGAGGGTGAGAGCCCTGCAGGGCACAGACAAGGCTTGTGAAATAAGCAGGATACAGCAGAACAAATCAAAACAAAAGTGCTTAAGGAAATGTGAGCTTTGCCATTGGAAATCTGTGATTAAGTTTTTGAAATGCAATCCATATAACCTTTTTCCCAAGGTTTTTCAAACCTTACTTGTCTGAGGACATGGAAAAAGTTACATTTGAAACATTTCTCCACAGATGCCAGAGTCAAATTCTGTACTTGTTCTGGGACAATCCAACTCTCCAGATGAAAAACTCAACTGAGGCTGCATTGCACCAAATCACGGGGGCTTTGCCACCACTTCTTGAGTTCTCATTATACAAGGAGAGAATCTTAACATTGCTTTCACACAAAAACACAACACACAAGAAACTGCTTCTTGGAAGACTTTCTTGCCCCATGCCAACACAACCCTTGCTGTTCTGCCTCAGAAATGCCTCTCCCAGACATCATATCTTTTCCACCATGCACTAGATTTTCTTTTCTATACACAGTTTTATGTCTGCTGAAGATCCCTATCAGTCATGTTTTAAAAAACTTAAATTAAAATAGCTGGTGTTAAGGACTGTAAAAAGAGCAATCAGTTCGCTAATTCATCTTTAAAAGGTTTCCCACCTAACTTGATTCAGACATGATTTTCCTGCAAGGCAGCTCTAATAGGAAACATCAAGAATGCTTTTGTACAGTGTGTGCTGGTAGGGAAGAACCTAGTGGGGACCCCAGACCACTTCAAGTTGAAAAAAAAAGGCAGAACTGAAGTCTGGACCAAGCTTGCTATTTACTTGTTTGGGGGGGAGACAGAGGACAAGAATATCCTATTATACATAGTATTTAAAAATAAAAAATAAATAAATAAAAATTTTGGAGCTTCCCATTCTGCATCTTCAGAATTTGTATTACAGTAGTCATTGGCAAAAAGGTTTAAAAACTAAAACCTTTCCTATCAGTTTGAAGTCCCTGTGCACTTGCTGAAGGGTACATCCCTGGAAGCTCACTGAGAACACAGTCTTGAGCACAGGAATCACTTTCTGGATGTTCATATGTAGTGCTATATTTGGATCCATAGAAATTATTTAACACAGGCCTTCATTCTGCACCTCAGTGAACATATCTTTTTCTACAAGTACGTGCACACACGAATGCAAACCTTGATCTAAATCAGTAAAAACACTGTCTTTTTCTTCCATTGTTCACCTGGTTTACCTGGCACTCTGTTGGTTTGAAAATCCTTAAACAGATATTTTTTTCTTTAAAGGAAAACCCACGTGTTATTTTACAACAAGAGTTCACATTTCAAAAAATTCAGTTTCACAGGCCAAGGTGTTCTCTTCTTTTACTGAATAACTTTTTTTTTTGGTACTACAACACATTTAAATGATGCTCAAAAGCGATACCAATTCAAAGAGTCTATTCACCCAAAATCAAAAGCATTTCCTCACAGTGCTAAGGATATGTTAAGTAGCTTCTTCATACCAGAAAATATCTCTATCACCAACTGTGTGCCATCAGCAATGTTGGCAGAATAGCAGTCAGGCTTGTATTTTTATCCAAAGCCATTTTAGCAGTTTTGTCAATTTGTTTTTCATTGCTTTATATTTACTCAAGCAGTACTTACCATCTTCAAATATTGCTCCTATCTGAAATGACAATTCAGAGCTGTGTTCTGCTTCACATGGATAAACTGCTCTTGCTTTTCGGTGGGCAACACTGAAAAATGAAATTATGAATTAGCAACTTTTTACTATTATGAAGACACTCTCTCAACCATTCTCTCTCCATTCACATTTGGAGATGACTAAAACTTAAACACAATCTCACATGCATCATTACAGGCTTGTAATTCATACACACAGCCAAAGCTGAAGCTTCACAGCTTACTGTTGGCATTTCTGAATATCATACTCCCAACTTTCTGCATACTTTTTTTTATGATAAATTCAACTTTCAACTACAGTTAATTTTTTTTTTCAAGCGCCAGTCAGCAATGAACTCAATAACAGGCAGAGCATATTATACTTCAAAAATTCAACTGTAATAAGAAATAGGATTTTGTTATCAAATGTTGGGAAGAATTTGTGAATATACACTACTAGTTTAGTTAGAAAAGCAAATATTACAAAACTTGATGGAAGAAGCTAAGATGGTGAAGAATTTCAAAGAAAAAATTCAAAATATTTCCAAACATGGAAGGAAGAAGGACAAAAGAGTGAAAGAAAATAATGAAACCACAGAGAAAGGTAAAGACAGAGGAATGTCTTTCAGAGGCAAGAAGGCTGGGATGAGAAGCCTCAATTTGACAAAGGTGGCTATGGAAAAAGAAAGAATCTGTATTTTAAAAGATCCTAAGAAAAACACTTCAAGAGACAGACATTATGAATTGTCCACCCCAAACAAAGCCCTCCTGTACTAACCAACCACTGGCACCTTCCACCAAGGGAAGTGTTCAAAGGAAAAATAAGATGAAGTAAACATGTATTTTATTCTGTCAGAATTGCTAAGGTTGCATTTCCTGGTTTGAGATAATCATTCAAATGCAATCGGAGACTACTTTTATAAAGATACAGAAAAAAGGAGGCAAATAAATAGCCAACAAAAGTTGGAGTGCACGTGGTACCTTTCCAGTGCTCTGTCAGTGCCAGTGGCAGAGTTGGGGAAGAAGAAAGTGGGCAGTGCAGCATTTGTGGCAGCTGGGTTAGCAGATGGAATGTTCATCCACGAGACCATCGATGGGCGGCTTTGAGCAGGGCTAAGAGGAAATATATTGAAGGCAGAATTAACAATGGGGAAAAAGAATTCCTATCATACCACAATATTTGAATCTTTATGACTGGACAACCTGTTAGATCTTCAACTTCAAACCAAATCATATTGCCAAGCTGATTTTGCACTCCTCCTTGGAAATCCTTCTCCTACACGCCCTACATCCTAAGATAAGAAGAATTACCTGAGATGCATGACCTAAGCAGTAAAAAGGCAAAATTCCCTATTCCTTATCTAATAAAGACAGACAAAGTGAAACTGCATAGAGCAGGCTATTATTTGAGCTGCCATTCTCCCTTTACAAGTTTTGATGAATCTATTTAAAAATCTCCTCAGTGCTGTACAAAGGCATGCATGACTGGGAAGACTCCTAAAGAGGCTGCAGCTATTACAACATTGGGATCATGATGCTGGCTCTGGATTGAGATGTCCTTCACAGAGCTGTGCAAACACTGCCTCAGTGGCTGCCCTCACCAACACACTGCTCAGATACACACAAAGTTAATGGCTGCACACAAATTTGACACAAGAGGAGAAGAAGGAGCAGGCAAAATTTAAAACTTTTATTAGTAAACATACAAAGTTGTCCCCGACATAAAGGATGTTCTTAATTTCACACCTTAAAGAACTAAAGTGTTCCAGCACTGGAAGGCTTTCTTTCATTGCATGGACAAAACAATAAATAGTCCAAACACTGACTGTCAGCGTGTCTTTGGAACAAAAAGCTGGACTTCAAGCAGTTTCTAAGCAGTAACAAAATTAAAATCATTCGCACTCAGCAATCGTCACTCAAAAGTACAGACTTCCCAATACAGCTTTTATGACTTGGTCTTACTCCAAGATTAACCTTTTAGATAGCATAAATCTGCAAAGTACCACCAAAATCTAAGAATCTAGTCAAGAAGGTTTTTGTGAGGGTCTAATAAAGAAGGATTGACCACAAGCAAAAAAGAGGCATCAACAACCAGCCCAGTTATACTTGAGAATGAATAAAAGAAAGCAGGAAAAGTAACTTAGATAGCTGATTTTAATCTTATTATACACTGGGACATTTAATTTCTAGAAGAAATTATCCCAATTTGTTGGTTTGCATAACATGATTTACAATCAAATTCAACTTTTAGAAACTCATTCTCATAGCCAATATATCTCTCTCATAGTCATTCTAGCAATTACATAGTTAAGCAGACATTCATTTTGAGTATTAATTTTTAAATTTAGTACATTATAAAAGGGTGAATGTCACATTCCTTATTACAAGACAATGCTTTTCCTTTGGAAATGTGGCATTTGAATAAAAACTGGAATTCATGGTTTATAAAACAGCATTCTACAGTTAATTCCACTAGTAAAAATGAAACTTAAGTGTGCTGGAATCATAATCAGAAGGGTTTATCAAAACATGGTCTGCTTTTAAAAATTATCACATTGACCAAATAAGGGAAGGAGTCATATGTATTAAACTGAATGATGAGCTGGATTATGCTGACTAGAAACATATTTCATGCTTAACTTTGGGAAGAGGATATCCAGTCGTCTTTTCTGCATGGGAATTTTCCACTGCACCATTTTTTACATCTTCCAATAATGACATACATTTAGGAATAACAGCTACATAATTTTGGCATTTTCTTTTACTTAAACTTGTCCTCTTCCTCCCATTTTTACCTCATAATTGAAAAATTTTCTTAAATGAAACAAAAACCTTCAGCTAAAAATGACTTAATTCAGAGACAAACCAAAAAAAAATAAACACCAGCATTTGGATCATTTTCTCTAAATTCTGAGGAAAAAATGATTCTCAGTGGTACTGTAAAGTTTATAAAGTTTACCAGAAAGTAAATTATTTCTTCATCATTCCCCACACATAATGTCTACGTGTAGCATTTAATTTAACTCAGCAGATGAACACAAGACAAAAGTTTTTCAAAAGTGAATTTAAAAAAAGTATCCTACTTGCATAGACTAAACTCTTCTACTTGAAACAGTCCTGAGACTTAGAGAAAAAATATTTTCCTTGTGCGCCTATTTATTAAATTCAAATCAGTCTCATGGCAGGGGGGTTGGAATGGGATGTTCTTTAAGGTCCCTTCCAACCTAAGCAATCCCATGATTCTGTGATTAAGATTGGTGTTAGGCTCATTTCTGAAACCTGTAAAACTAATGAAAACAGAAAAATAACACTCCAAGTATATTGCCACAGGAGTATTAAAATGTTTTCAATGCAAACTGTCCGTAATTCAAGAACATTCTACCAAGTGACCTTCTTTAATGCACACCTCAGATGTGTGGTTTAATTTTCAAGAAGTGATTATTAAACCTTGCCTTTATTAAATATTTCATTGATAAATGCACCATAATAATCTCTGCAATTTACTCAATCAGCTCCAGAACAACACACACCATCTGCACCTCCGACACAGAACTAATGACTTCAAACCAATGCTCAGAACAGAGAGGACACAAAAGGAACCCTCTGGCCCAGGGAAACATTGGTCATTCATAAGAATACTCAGAATAAATACCAGATGGTTTCTTGCTGGGACTTGGAGAGGAAAGAAAGAGGGGGGGAAAAATAAAAGAGAAAAGGTGTGCACATAAAGGAAAAGAAGATGAAATAAAATGCTCAGCTCCATGCCATGGCATGTTAATTTCTCAAGTTAAAGAGACTCAACAAGAAGCATAATCTATCATCAAGTAAGACTACACTGTCCTTTACCAGACAGGATTATATAAAAGCATGTTAAAATTGGCAGGTTTTCTACAAATTCTGAGCCACTCCAACAGTTCTAGTGGAAAAACACTCCAGAAGTACAGGTATGTGGAGTGCTGGGCTGCTCCCTCCCCCACTTTTTGATGAATTCCCTTAATACTTTTCAGCTACTTTTCAGTAGGGAAAGCACTGCAGCAGAATTTGCCTGTCACTTTAGGCTGCTGGTTACCCAGCAAGAGATCATGCTCTACAATCCAGCAGGAGACAAAAAATACAACACATTTTTCAATAGCAATAGTTTCATTATATTAAGAAGAAAGAAAGAAAAAGTTGATAGCTTTAACTATTAAGCACGTTCTAGAATTTATGGATTTGGTTGTGAGGGGTTCTTTTTATTTATTGTACTTGGTTACCTCAGGAACCACTTAATTCGTGTTACTGAAACAGAAGGCTTTACTCAATAAGAAAAATAATTTCCAGTGTTGTGGTGTGTAAGCAACAAAAGGTTAGATTTTATTGGTTTTTCCTTGAAAAGGTTCTTGTCATAGCAAGGCTACCTTGCTATAAAGCTCTGCACACCTTGTTTATCAAAATGATGATATATTAAAAAGTATTGCTTATGTTATCGCACAGCATCTCAACTTTAAGAAGGTATGTTGAAGAAACCCTTTCTCCTAAGGCTAAAATGAAGGCAATGCATTTCCTGTGGGTAAGAAAAAAAACCCAGAAAGTCTGACATAACCATCTCTCTTTCAGGAAAAAATGCTATTGTCTAGCATAGTGAATGATGGGAAAAGGGAGGAGGGGAGGAATGGCTTTACTGAAAATAAGGTAGAGATTTTGTACTGATATTCAGAAAGAAACTTCTGAAAAAAAGATTTTATTGGATGTTTATCTGGCTGGTTCCTAAGGTAACACAGCTAAAGAGCAAGCTCTTATCTTGAGAGCAAGGAAGAGAGTCTGTGAAAAGAATCTACACTGCAATTCTTGAGAAAAAAAAAAGGTTGTTTCATAGACAAGTTTGGCAGTGCCACGGCTGTTGTATCACAGTGTCTGGCTGACAAACTCAACGAAAGCGTTCTTGAAAGGTTTCATTACAAAATGACAGTGTGTGCCAAAGGGTGCTGGCAATTTCTGGTTCTATATGCAATCCAGCAGTGACCACCACCACATCTTCCTGCACGTTAAAAGCCCCTGTGCCTTGGGGAGTGTGGAGCAGAAAAATACATGGCTAAAATTCTCAAAATTGCAGCTACAGCAAAGCTGGAGACAAACAGAAGGCCAAAATTTCCCCATCTGTGTTCCCCCTGAAAAGAAACTCCATCCTCAAAATTTAAAGTATGTGACATGCACGCAGCATTCCTCAACCCTCATTTATACAGAGCACATCAGTCAGCACTGAAATAGAGGTTTTGTTAACTTGGATTGTGAAGTCTCAGTGAAGCAGCTAACACATTAGTGAAATGATCTTTCACGCCAGTCTGGTAAATCCAAAGCTAATGTGTACAGCAGCTGTCCCAAGTTAAAGCATTTCTAAATGATAATTCAGACAAAGCAAAAGTGAAGTATGTGCATCTATAAGCTTAGAGCTCACCGCTGTTCCTTTCAGAAAAAAAAAAAAAAACCAAACAATGAGAGGCCTGTGTTCCCTGGAAGAATGCAAAGAAAATAAAAGAAAAAAACCTGTAAAACATAAATTTAAAAAAAGGAAAATTTAGCTCATCCCAGTGGTCGCATCCACACCTCTCCCTGCCCTGGGTGCACACATGATTTACCCTGTGCTCACAGAGCAGTGCTGCTGCCAAGCTCACTGGCACCAAGGAGATGGCAAGGTCTGTTTTGTACGAGCCACATGACTAAGTTATATTATGCCTGTCTCAAAGAAGCTGCAAAATGAGGGCTCCTGCTCTGCTTGCATAACGAAAAGGTACAAAAAGAAGTGCCTGCTCCGCTAAACCCGCTCTCAAAGTGCTGAGTCACCGGAGAGGTGGCAGCTGAAACAAAAACTAACTGCAGAATAAGCACAATGACCCAACAGCTGCTAGAGCACCTTCTTTTAATAAAATAGGATGATGAAATTAGATATTATACAAAGTTTTCAAGACCATGAAACCAAAGTCACTCATCATTTATGTAAAACTGCAAATTCACACCACTGCCAAAAAGCACAAAAAAGAAAGTATTACCATTTTAAGGAGACTAGACATGCAGTCTACTGATGTAGATTCAACAAGGCCGATGGGAATTCATTCAGCAGTCAAACAAAATTAATAACTATCTCCAAGGCTTCGGTTATGTGCAGAACACCACTATCTCTGCCCGCCCTTGCCATCTGATGGCTCTTTTAACATCACTTTGCTCACCAGCAATTTGAACAGCTTGAGGTTTCATGAAGAATGCGTAACTTCTTCCCAGCCTGGTCACAAAGACCCTGGATGCTGCACGCACAGATCTTGTCACCATTTTGGAAGTCTTTATGGATATTAAAAACCCCAAAACTAGGCCCACAGTGTAGCACTTATATACCATTGAGCTGGGTAACAGAATATTTTACTGTCACGATAACCAATTAAACAAAATTCATAAAAATAGAAAAAATATTGAATTATTTCATCTTCCATTCGTCCCTTCCAAGTTCCTGGAAATCCATTTACATTGGTGCTTCCATTTCTCCTCTGGGCTTTGAGCACCTTTGGTACTTGGACTGTCAGGACTGTACCTCACGTGCTCCTATACTTCAGTTTAGAAACTATGAATCTTAATATTGTTAGCCTAAAAATGTAATTGCTTTGAGAAGCCCTGCACCCACCCACCCACTAATGTAAACATTTGAGGAACAGGAATGCTTTCCATACCCTCCAATTGCTAAATCCCAAAGGCTTAGAGAGGGAAAGAACAGGCAAGATAAACAGACAGACAGCATAATCTTGAGGAAGGCCACTCCATATCCTGCATCGTAACTTCAACCAGAATAACAATCAAAAGTCACCACGTTCCAGCTCCCTGGGAAACCCAAACACCCTGCAGTCTCAAATCCCAAAAATGAACTCTCCAGCTGAGGAACAACACATTAGTTTTCATGATTCGAAGGAAGAAGTGATTGCGCAGTAAGTGTAGGGGACTTCCAACAAAAAAGGGAAGACTGACCCAATTCTGAAAACCCAGCACTGTGAGGGGTAAGTCTGTAAGGTCTGTAGATAAGCCCTGGCACAGGGCATTGTAGTGTAAGCACAAAGAAATCTCGTGACAACGAGGGGCCAGTTATAGCAACAAATCTTTCATTATCAGAAAGAGGTCCTCAGGAAGATTAATTACGACACAGAGCGAGTCCAGAGAATACCAAGTGTTCGTCTTTTTTGGTTCGTTCTGAGGTCAAGTGAAAACAGACACAAGACAGCCCACAGTATTTTAGGACATGACTGGTAATCCACCTTTTGACAAATCAGTCATTGCAATAAGGGAAATCTGCACTACTCCATCACAGGTGAGCTGCCATCACAGCCAGAACTCTGAAAAAGGCTGAATGGGACAGGCCTCACATCAGTAAATGGTTCTGTAAGTAAATTCTATAATCAAACCACAAACAGCTGCAAAAGAAAGTTTCCCTCACCCTTTTTAATTTAATTACATCACTCTGCATCTGACACTGCAACTTTGGCAATACCACCTCCTTCATTACAAGAAGACTTTAAATTACACTTTGTCTTTACTTGCTTAGGTATATTTATTAGACACCAAAGTCTATATACCTAGTTTAGCTATCACTTAACTTTTGCAAGTGAAAGCCATCGTGCAATAGGGTGAAAGTCAAACTTTGTACAACTAACTTTCAGCTGCAGGTAAAAGGAAAGATTGACTATTGCTCCACAGCTCAAATGCAGTTTAAGAACTACTCATAATCTCTTCTAATCCATATTTCCAAGCCCAAGACCATCATTATTATTAAAATGGTTTGGGGACTAGCTTAGAAAGGCTATCCAGCCTCTTAGTATCTGAAATCCTGAACTCCTCTTAGGAAACCACACATTTTGAACTATTAAAAATTTGAGTCTCATACACCACAGGAATAAAAATCTGAGTGATTAAGCTGCATATTTTCCAGTGCCAATCAGGAAGGCACTGAAAGTAATGTCAGGGCCACATCCTCCAGCAAAAAGCTATCAAGACTCTTGAAGAAGAGATGTGGCAGACTTATTTACTTTTTGGGCAAATGATATAGAAAAAACAGAAACTCTGTAGGACAGAGTCTGTATTGACACTTAAATCAGAGAGGAAAAAAGGAAGAATGCAAATCTGTGGTTAGCGTTAAACTGAGACTGCTGTTGCTCCTCTACCTTAAAGGTAAAAAATGTCCATACTAGTGGAGAGCAATCCTTTACCTAGCTCAAAACTCTAATTATGAGTTTATGTTTGAGATCATCTTGTACAAAGCATCCTTGGAGAGAAGGTATTTTCAAACAGTACATGTTTATGACACAGTGCTCCATCAAGTAGAAGTGGTAATTTGCCCATCCTAGGCTATTTAGAGTTTGAATCCTGTGTCTACAAAAACTATTCTGTAACTTTGTGATCGACAGGGGGGGAAAAGTTATGTTCTACCATAGAGTGTATGTAAAAATAAAACGTACTTATTTTTAGTATTTGGCTCTAGATGGAAGTGTGAAGATAAAAATAACTTCAGGAAAAGGTTAACAAAAGTTTAGGGTGCATGATAGTCTTAAAGCAGCAAACTCACATCTCCACTGAGAACCACCCCTGCCAAGCATCATTCAAGTCTCTACTCACCCCTACAGCTGCACATGACAACACAGGATGTATGTCTGATCCACACAGATCTTTCAGAAAAAATCTAGCATCAGGCAGAGACACACTCACAGACATGAAAACCAACAGCTTAACGGGGCTTCAAAATGGCACATATGTGAAACATCACCTTCGAGTCACACCGTATGCACAGCACATCTTCACACACTGATATGACAATTGAGCAGTCGGGGCTTTGTGAGATATTTCCAGTTGGTGGCAAAGCCCTTGCTCCCTTAGCTTCTTTCACCACTCTGGCCATGAAGCCCCTCCTAGAGCCCATCAGGAAGTGAGGGTGTATTTGCCTCTGTTTGGTGCTCACCTCACCATGCTGGAAGCTGGAGCTCCTTTTGTTTTGGAAGGTGGGACAAGGAAAGGGCATGCATGACAAAAATCTCTGCCAGGAAACATCATGCTGACAACAGCTATCATTCTGGAAAAAACAAGCTGCTTCTTTTTTGAAAACAAATTCCACAAAAAGTATTCTTGCTGAACATCACGTACACTTGCTTAAAGCAAACTACTGGTATAAACCAGCTCTTGGAATATCTGACACATCTTGACCCACAATGCATCATCCCTCCCCCAGGAAACACTGCAAGCAGCTCTTCTGCCACAAAGAAGGCACCATCACCTTGTTGACTGCATAACTCCAGAGTGATCGATCTCCTACAAGTAACACCCATGTGTTACAAACATCAGCAGAAACTTGAGAAACCGGATCCTCTGGTATAATTCCATCTCCCCTAGACTCAGTATGGCATTTGCTGTAGCTCAGTGAACACCTGCAATACCATTTGAGAGATGATACTGAGACTTTAAGAATTGATTTTGTCCCAGTTTGGCTCAAAATACAAAACATTTTGAAATCCTGTGCAAACAGAAAGGATTGTTCTTCACCCAATTCTAAGGATTGGTCCACTTTATGAGCACAGTCTACAACCAACAGCCAGTGCTACATTTCCAAGAGCTGTGAGAGCTACCAGAGGTACATTCTGCCATTACTACACTGGGGCTGCTCTGTGTTTTGGTTTGGGTTTTATTTGTTAAGGCAGGGCCCCCTGAGTCATCCAAACTAGAAGGGGAAGAGATGCCAATTTAGGGTGAGAAAGTAGAGGAAAGAAAGAATGTAGCATACACAGACTACTCTGTCACTGTCAAGGCTTGTTACAGAGGTAGCTCTAAAGCAAACTTCACAGACAGGAGAGTGGAAGAAAGAAACTACTTTTGACAAATAATCTAAATGCACATAGCATACATCTTTATTTTCTTCCCTTCCAAAGAGAACTCTAAGTACTCTAAGTACAGCTGAGCAGAAAACCTCAAGCCATCAAGTCAGGTTTCCAAAACAGCAGTGCAGTATAATTTTTGATGAAAATTAACAAACACGAAAAAAATGCAATATTCCTTCAAACACCTGAAATTCCCAAACACTCTGGATAAAAACCAACACACTTTTTATTTTGTGAAGTGACATTATCAATGTTCTGCCAACCTTGTGTTCCTTAATTCGCCTTCACTGATTTTATACCAGCTACAACATCTTTTCCACACAGGTACCTCTCTTTGATAAGTACAACTTATTACTAATTCTACCCACTTCTAGAGGATAGTACAAGAGGATAAGGGAAGAGTAACTTCAGACCTCTACTGAGAAACAACATTTACAGAAAATACCTATAAATCTGTAATTCTTTCAATACATATAAGAAAAAAATTATTCTAGTTAATAAACTCTCAAGTCAGCAGCTAATTATTATTAATTATTCCATGACTATCTATATATATTCTCATGTGTTACATACATCTGCACATATATTTCACACTTGTTTAATCACCAGAGCAGGCTACTCAGAATGCCATAATGGAAAATACTTGCAACAGATCTTTTCTCCAGACCTACTCCTTCCACCCTTCTTGGCACTAAAAGCTGGAAAACTTTGTCTTGATAGCTGTTAAAGTCTGAATGAATAGCAAACCAGAGCATTCAATTCAAGTTCAGATCTGATTTAAAAACAAGTTATGGTCAGCTTTTTGTGTATCAAACCTGAATATGTACTAAGAGAGATAGGACTAACATTTCAATGTCAATTTCTGCTAAATTTAAGTCATGCTCAAAAACTGAATATTTACAGCATCCACTGAAAGTGACAGACTGCAATTTCATTGGAAACTAGGCATTGAATTTGTTAAGAGGAGATTAAAAATTATAATGTTCACAAACAATAGCATCTGAGCACACACTCATTGCAGTGTGTTTATCCAAACCCAAACTGAGCCCCAAATCTTAATAATATGGCATCTAAGTGTAGCTTAATGCTTTCTTGAAATACAACTAGGGTAATACATCATATAGAGAATAACTTCTATCTTCACTGCTTAAATGAAAAAGAATTTCAAACCATTTAGAATTTTATACAGGTCACCAGAAAATGAACTAGGTTTCAATAGAGCAAGAACTTTTCTTTTCTACAAGCATTCAAGTGGGCTCTAAGCTCCACCACAACATACAAACACGTCTTTTTGTAACAGAAGAAAACAAACACAATTATATGCAATTTGTAAAAACCACTCCTCACCCATCTGACAAGGGAAATGTGTTTCACAATCATACTAGTGTGGAAGCATCCTTACTTGATATTCAGTTACTTACAGATGTGTTGTCCAGCCTGCAAGATCTCCACTGTCCATGATAAGGTGATTTCCATCCAAGAGCCCAGGGGGGCTGCTGGAGAAGGCAGGTGTTGGAGACTGGGAAGAAAGAGAATCCATGCTCCCAGTTGGGGTGTCTTCTCTGGGAGAGCTGTGACTGTCAGCTAGAAAAGAGAGCACAAGTCAGAAGGATATTCAAGGAATCATCTCATAAAGCAAAAGAATCTGCCTTGGAGTTAACGTCCTGAAATATGTAAGAGAAGAAACCTTACTGTCCTATCTCCACCAGGTATTTTTTGGAGGACAAGCAATGTCCCAGTATTTCCCCAAAACTTATCATTGCACAATTTCCCCCACTGCTCTCTCCAGGATTTCTTCACATACAACATATTCCCAGTCCCCTTTTCAGTATGTGCCTTATGTGAATGAAACACTAAATTTTGGGGAGATATTTTTAGACAAAGGCATCACTGCATATAAGAAAATAGTTTAGGATGTGCACATTTGCAATGTCTTCCTGAAAACACAGTCTCTAATGATAATTTAACACACATTTGAGCAAATGATTGCTCTCAAATACAATAAGCACAGTCTTCCCAAACATGAAACAATGACATTTAGAAAGGTCAGAGTAAGCAAGAGATCTCTAACAAACACAAAAGACCCGAGAATGTTCTTTTTATTACTCTTTTTCAATGGTGTTACTTTCAAGACAGCTCACTGTATTCTGATCTACTATTTGTTTCCATAGGCTACTCTTAGGATATCACTCAAGAGGCAACATATTCAGATATGATTGATTAGGAAAACATTAAAGGAATACCATTCCTATCCCAAGGACAGTAAGATAAAGTTACCAATGTGTCACAGCAGTCACTGCAAACTGTGCTGACACATCAAGCCAAACAGCACGTTCTTCACTGAAGAGCTAACCTTCACCCACATAGCTTTTCCCTTTCGATCTTTACTTTTTTAAACTTCTGTTGTACATTTAATAAATTCTAAAGGAGGTGCATGAAATGAGGATGTTTGCAAACATTAAAGTATCCAGCACAGCTAAGCCAGCAGTCTCAAATGGGGCCTGTATCTGCTTTCAGTTTATTAATATTTAACAGTAATAAAGACCAATTCCAGCCACCCTTTACAAGGCTCCCAGCATCCTTTCCTCCGTCCATCCAACTCCCAGTAGCACTCATGAACACAACCCACAGGCCTGCCAAATAACACCACCAAAAATATCTAGAGCAGATTAGATACTGCTGCCCCCATAGTCTTTGTTAGAGAGTTCTGCTCTTTTGGAGCCAAAAGTTTTTGGGGAAAAAAACTAACAACTAAGTCCTAACACAGCATCAAAATAATATAAACAAAAGCTGTTAAAATATTGTGCTTGCTTGACAAGCTGTATCTCCTATATACAGTAATATACAAGATGGAGTCCTGTACAACATTACTTTCTAAGTCTAAATGAATTAACATCTGCTCAGGGAACAACTGAGCTTACTTCTAATCCATCAAGCTAAGCAGTACTGTTACAATGATTTCTTTCATTTATAATTTTTTTCCTAATTCACTAAAAGTGCAACACCACAACAAAAAAATGTGGACAATGAAAAGCCACCCTCGCAGGATAAAATTCTTCTCACAACCCTATTACCATCTCAGCCAGCTCAATTCCTTCTGCTACAAAAGCTTGAAGTTAGCAAAGCCCTCAGCTGCTTCCCCAGCCCTCTTGTCCTGACTCCCTCCCAGCAGCTCTCAGAGAACAACCTCCCTAGAGAGCAAAATGACATCCAACGAAAAACAGTGAAATTATAAAAGTGATCATCTGGAAATTTCTCCCCAGGCAGCTGTAATTTAAGGATCTAAATTAGCCCGTAGTACCAAAGTGTGACATGCTCTGAGGAGGAAAACATTACCCTGGGAAAGTGAGTCACTTGCACTGTGGCCCAATCCTGCTCACCTGGCACCTCCCCACTGCACCAAGGCCACGGTGCTGCTGCCTAACATTTACATAACTGAGAATCACAGGAGTGTCAGGTAAAAACTAAATAATTACATCTCATTTGCAGATGTAGGTGTCACAGTGATAAACATCTGGGAGATTAGACAGTGGTACTGCAACCTTACTTCATCAGTTCCTTACAACTAGACTTAAGTCCTTTCAATCCATCATAATTTCTTTTCAAAGCAGTAGTAGTAGCACAACCTAGATTATCCAACTACATACCCTGTATCAGAAGGCCAAATTTACCTCAACCATTCCCTTAGTAAAAATGGATATTATTCTAGTTTTTTATTAGTACAAATATGACCAATTCACAGTATCTTCCTACAGAGAGCAGAGGATATTCTGTTGAATTGCTTCTCAGAACACACAGAAAAAGTAACAAAAAGAAAAAAACAAACCAAAAAAACCAAAGTCACTAAACACTTATGTCACGCACAGCAGAGTCAACACTGGAGACTGTAGTATACAGGCAATTATGTTTGACATTATCATAAATTAAACTGTGTGTTAAATCTTTCCTCGAGTTTTACTTCTTCCTTCCTGAGCCAGTGTTTTCTCACAGTCTGTACTGCATGGCACTTGAAAAACTAAGATTGGGTTTTTTAACACTAAAAAAAATTTAGATATTTGAACAAGAAAACGTATGCTAAATCCTATGTGACTAAGTAAAAACCCTCTAAAAACATGTTCAAAGACACTTTACATTTCTGATGTCTTCAATTATCTCCTTTTATAAAGTAAAACGGTGTTTTTATTCAAGAGGCAATTCTGTGTAACTGCAAACACAGATGACTAATGACCATCTAGCACATTTTCATGACTAAAAACAATATATGTTTCAAACCTAAGTCTTCAAAATATAGGGTCATTGCTATGATTCCAACAGCACAAAGATCTCACCCTCTATGTCAGTGCCAAAAGTTCTGCTAACTTCAGAAATTATAGTAACTCCTATACATGGCAGAGTCCATAGAACTGTGCCTCGTTATCTCTTTATTCAGCTTCATAAACTGTTTTTGATTAATGCCCATCTCACATTGTCAAACAACATCGTCCAGTCATTGTCTGAAAACATCAGTGGATTATAAAGGGAATGAAGAATCAATTGGTTTCTAATTAACATACTTGCCAATCAATGCATGTACCTTCACTTTGTTAGGCCTTACTTTCAGGCATGACCCCTGTAATATGCACTACTAATTATTATATTACCTCTCATATCAGGTTTTTGTGCTGTGTGATGGTATTTCAATGATTTCCCTTTGAAGTTTAACACCAAATCTCTTACTTCTGCAGCTTTGGAATCACACATCTATTTTATAAAGCTGTCACAATTTCCCAGTGTTCTCTCTGAAGAGGCCATGTCAGATGTGATTCTATGGGGTTTTGTTGTGGTTCCATCAGAATGACATTAAGCATTAACACCACTGCATACTCCTATCAATTCTGTCTGCACATCCAGGGCTGGCACTCATTTTTGCCATGGCTTTAAATTAATATTATGATGAGCTGATTGCCCTCTGTGACCAACAGACTTAGCAGAGTCATTGTTTCTAAGGATGTGCTCCTTTGAGAGCTACATTTTCCCTCTAAAATCTGTACATTTGTGTCCCAATACAACCAGGTTTATTTTGTTTGAATGGCTGCAGCTTAGCACACAACCACAACTCCTACTGCCTGTCATTATTTGCAATTCTCTTAACTTTGTCTCATGCAAATATATCATCTAGGTTTGTATTTACCTTTCTAAATACTGCTGCTCCATTAGCATCCCTCCAGTTGCTTCAAACTTCTTCAGCAAGCTACAAGATGTTTTAAAAATTAACATTGCCAAGCTATACAACCCCATGACCAGAGACCTTTTCTCAGACAAGTTAGCTGACCTTGCAGTATTTAAAATATTCACCTAGCAACAGGCCTACCTGTGAGCATTTCTGGTTGATAACACATTGATTATCATAACTAAGTTCTTTTTGACACTTCTTCAAAACTTGTAACACACATTGACTTCTAGCTATTTCCTCTTTTCCCAATCCTCTGCCCTCTTCCTGTATTTTGATTTGTAGAACCAGTGAAGAAGCAAAGCTGCTGGAAAGCTGCCTTTTAAGTTTTGACATGGTTTGTTTCTTAAAGTGTGTGTTCAGGACATTGCTGGAACTGAATCAGCTTTATGGGTTTCCTTTTACCTCAGAAGTCAGGGGCTCCTAATATTGATAGTCTAGTATTTTTTTACTGTTTCTCTCCTCTCAGTCCTCTTTATCTCCAGCATTGTTCTCCAGTGAGCAGCACTGTCAGGTCTCCCACTTCTATGAAAACAGTGACTTTCTAAGAGGAAAGGTCCTTTCTAAGAGGAGCTCCAGAAACTTCCTATTCTTCTTTCCTACCCCTTAAATTCTGATGAGCTCTTACCTTATAAAACATGCAGGATGTGATTTCCTTTAAAGCTCATTTATACTATTCCTTGAGCACACAGTTTGCTGTTCTTGGTGCCTTCACCTTCTCCTTCTAAAAATGTCAATCCTCCTCCTTTTTCTCTCCTATTATAACTCATTTTTGGGTGCCAAAGAGTGCCTGAACAGATGAAGGACATGAGGGTTCTTGGTACAAAAACATTAAGTCTGTATAACATCTTACAAATTTCTGTCAACATTCCAGCCATCAACTCTTCACCTTTCCTTCATCATATTTGTGGGAAGGCTCTGAGTTCAGCCTGGCCATCTTTCTGGAGCTGCCATCAAGCTGCTTCTACAATTCATGTCCCCATCCTACGCAAATAGGTGTAAAATCCAATTTTACTCTCAAGAGGGTTATAAACTTGTTCCACATTCTCACCACCTTTTGCATACTATTTTAATTTTTTGACTGCTTGGATCCTTTTAAACTGTCATGAAAATTATCTTCTTGTTTCACTGATCTAATCACAACACTCATCCAAGCCTTTGAGCTTTCACTGTGCCTCTGCAACAGCCTCTGCTTTGCCTTTATGGCTGTTCATTGTTCAGACCAGCCCTATCTAGAAAATAATTAATATCTTAGACTGATCCTAACAGTTTACTGGTGTATCAAGCTGGTACTACTTACCCTTCAGTTTCTAACCCAAATATCCTTCCTCCTTCCCCCTTCCCCGCCTTGTGTCACCCTTTTTCATAATGACAGATACCCACAAAGTACCTGCACAGACTAAGACCTACCTCACCCAGCTTTTCTCTAGCAAATACATAAATCCTCAAATCCTTTTGCCTTTTATCTGGAGGAGTCTCAGATAGCAAAGGCTCTCAGGCCCTCCTTACTAGAAATCTGAACTCAGCTTCTACCTAACTGAGCATGACATGTCTCCCCACTGCCTTTTTTTCTCCTTTTTCCATCTGGCTAGTCTAAGAATATTTTTTGTTGGCATCCAAAGTTGAAAAAAACCCCTGAAATACTTTGGCAGTGTCAATAATCAGATCCTTACTTTACTCTGAGAATTCTAAATAAGAAAAAAACATTTGTATTAAGAACCATGAAAAGCAGAGAGTTAACACTATCAGTTGCTTACTCAAGTAAAGTTTTCTGCCAACTTCAGCTTACATGCTTTAATGTTAAAAGCAAGACTAATCTTTAATGTCAACAGTACAACCAATGCCCAAAGTTTAAGGGTAACCAGAGAATGAAAACAGTTTATGGAAGATAATTTTTCTGGAGTAAATGAGAAATATGTGACTGTTTCTGTTGACATACACAGATTAGATCAAACAGAACTGTCATATATGTTTTAAATGGTCATTGCATAGGCAAATCATGGTAAATAAGAGGATAAAGATCCATCTTATTGACTTCAACACAAACAGGTTGAGTCATACACAAGGGATGATGGGGGGAATTACTGTGGACAGTACACTGAAGATGTTGCAAAATCCCTGTTGCCACCTTCAAGTCTGACATTTTGTGCATCACGAGGAGGGGAAGCAGCAGCTGCACTGCTGTGCAGCCATCCAGCCTCCCCCATCAGCATTACAGCTCTGAGATAACAAACATTCATTCCCCATTGATAGCTAACTTCTCACAATAAAACACAACTTCAACCAAGTAGAAAGCAGCTTTGCTCTTATGTTAATTTGGGGGTATGCACTATGCTTTCATTTTAACATGAACCTCATAGATCAGGGATAGAAAAGAAATATTGGTATCATAAATATCCTCAATCAAGCAAGCACTTAGTTCGTAGTGTTAGATCTTCAGCATGTACAGAAAACAGATACAAAAAACATAACCAAAGTTCTCTCATACAGTTAATAAATCTTTAAATGATCCCATGAAACAACATACCAACTACTCTGGAAAGGATTCAGTCACTCCTGGAAAGCTAGAAGTAACTCCATTGGAGAAATTTTTCTGTGATAGAGTGATCAGGGACTCTGCAGTCAAGAAAAGCCTTATTTTTTAGATGCAGGGCTGCACTCTTTATTCACTATTTAAAGTGCCACTCATCCTGTGGTAAATCACACCAAACACCAGGTGAACTCAGATATTCTTCTACTACTTCTTTTTTTTTTTTTTAAGTTTTCTGAATTAATGAAGCCAAGTCATTTGTTTCTCAGTAAATTAAGAAATTGCGTACTTTTATTTGTCATGCCACTAAAACTGGTTAATTGTTTATTACTCACCTCCAGACCACAGAAACTGTGCTTTTTAAACATGTTTCCAAATCAAGGTGAAAGCTTGACTGAAAGCTAATAGTGACCTATTACTTGCTTAAAAAAACAATCATAGTGAATGCTAAACTAAACAAGAGAGTTATTCACTGCTCCTGAATAATGGGTATTTTGGAGGTCAGATTCCTGTAAATGCTCAGAAAAATAGATTTGTAATACCACATTCCATTATCCAAAATTACCCATTAATATCCCCAGCACATAGCAAATCCTATACACACTGCAGCACTGCCCTGGTATGGAGTTAGTTCTTACATAAATTTAGACATCATAGACTCATCTAGCCTAAAGCCAGCAGAGCAAATGGACAGCAGACAACCCACATTTCCATCAGTTTCATGCTGTCACACAGAACACATGCAGCAAGAATCAGATTCCTGCGCCAGCTACCTTTTTTCTCTCAGACAAAATAATTAACACAATTATTCAAGCTGACTGCAGTTTTTCCCTAGATAAAGACCAACTTTGATATATTTTTCAAATGTGTGCAGGTAGCAGCATGCATACCTTAGGCATGGAGTAGCTTTCCTGTAGAAAGGTTGTTTTTCCCCAACTCCATAATGGTTCAGATATGTCAGAAAAAGGAGGAAGCCGTGCTAGACAGAATTTGCCTCAAGACTGGATGATGCAACTCAAGAACTGTAGCTGAAAAGGCCACAAGATGTTTGAGCTGGGGCTAGGAGAGGGAAAGAAATGTGTTCATCTGCAAATTACTTGGGGACAAATGGAGTTTGGGGACCATCATCCTGTCCTGGCCTCCGCCTTGTTGTTTTGTCCATTTTTAAAATGCAAAGTTAAATTTTAAACAACATCTTTCTACAGATACACTTACCCTGTATCATTAAACAATTGACCAGTAAACATTAAGCAATTATTTCAATAAATATCCCCCTTACTGCAAGTCATCTCTCAAAATTCAGGAGAAATACTGCTTGGACTATTTTACATCCATAAAATCCCAAAGACGCAGAACCTTTTGCTGACCAAGCTGAAACTAAAATGGATGAAGAATCCCAATTTATTCCTCAAGCTGTGGAAAAACAGTTCAAGACAGAGTCACACATACAACATTGGAATGTTAATTATATCACATAATTAAATTTTGAAACACAACAGAAATCAGATACAAGCCTACAGAGGGGTTCCTCTTTTGATTTGTGTACACCAAGATAACAAGAGCAAGTATCTAAATTCAAAATTTACTCATTTTTACCAGAGCTGGCTTGGCAGGAAACCACACATGATCTCCAGCCTCAGGCTGGCCAGATGCCAACAAATTTCATGGCTGAAAAATGCAACGATGAACTGAAGCTACTTCCTGAGAACTCTGACAAATAGTAAGATTAAACAGACTGTCCCAATGCTTTCACAGTTTTTTGGTAGCACTGAGGCTGGGTTTCCACCAGTCCAGGCAACATTAACCTATGGTCCAGCCCTTTATTGAAGCATACAATGGAAGAGCTCTGGTCTCATCCATGGGAATGAGAACTGTGAAAAATCAGAGCAGATCAAAAAGGGGTACAACAACCAGGCCTGAAAGTTCCCTAAGTAAGAAGCATTTCTTAAATACCAGCAAAAACTCCAAGTCCATAAAAATATTCTTCCATGTTTCCTTTTCTGTTTTGCTGGCAATTCTGCCACCAATCAGCTGGAAGATGTGTCTGGAAGGGTCCTTCCACCCCCAAGAGGTAAGGTGTTCACAAGAGAGGTAACATCATGCTGTTGTCTCCTTTTCTCTTGCTATTTAACTTGCTTTACTTGCAATTACTTCCTCTGACTTCTTAAAAGAAGTTTCTCACCAATATTTCCACAACTTGGCCAATGACAAGGACCAACTGCTACCACATTGTGTGTGTGATGGGTCTCTCACAAGGAAGCCACTCTGAAATCTTTTCACTATGCTGCTGACACTTGGCTGTGCCTCCTTCCTCATTTTGTTCACCCCTCTCCTTTAGCCCTAACAGTGACTCCAGTAGAGGAACAGATCAAGAGGGATACCTGCTGCTTATTAAAAAAGCTACTGAAAACAAGATAAGCGTCCCTTAGGGGAAGTTTTGTCAGTTGTTCCAATGGAACATTGAGGTGACAGGTTTGTTGATCTCCCCTAAGAACACCTTCCATCTCCCTGTTGGTTCAGCAAGTCGCAAGAACAGCTGGGAAGGGAAGAAGTGACAGTAATGTAATTCACCTTGCACTAAGTGCAACTTTCAAACGAAGAAAACAGAAAATTAGAGAGAAAAAGAAGAGCAAATAGGACAAACGCTTCCAGAAGTTAATGGGAAAACAAGAATACTTTTTTTTCTGACCGAATGAAAAACACTGCTGGAGTGGGAGCAAAACAAGAGGAGGAATATTTTCTAACTTGTATATCAGCCTTATAGAAAGTCCACCAGCTCTCCCCTGCAAGATCTTCTCTGCTATCCTGGTCAGCAGTGAAGAGAAGCAAGGGCATCCCATGTGAGGAAACCCCTAATTCAGTGAAATGCACATTCTCATGCATAGGAAGGCGACTGAAGAGCTGAACAGCTACAAGTCTTTGCTCTACTTATGCTCTTGTGTGCCAGGTGAGAGAATTTACTTTCAGCAAGAGAGGTTGGCCAGGGCACAGCTGGCATGGAGCAAAGATACGTCAATGACTTCCATGCCTGGGATTAATGGCTTTCAGCATGCCAAATTGGCCTTCTTACAGCATTATGTGCCCCTGCATGTCTGTGTGCAGAAGGCAGAGCATTAAAGAGATGAAGGATTATTACAGGAGATCAGAGATTTTTAATAATGTCTGGCCTCAAGGAAAGACTGACCCATTCTCCTGAATTCCCCATTCCTTCTTTAAACTCAGATTCTAGTTTTAAGTCTACTGAAGTTCCCTTCCCCTGCCCCCTTAACTCCTGTTGTATGCATGTGTGTGAACACGTGGATGTGTTTACTTTGAACATTTCTACAGCCTCTAGATTTCTTACACTGAAAGCAGGCAAGCACTGGCACTGATACTGAGGCAATTCTCACACCAGCCATGAAGATCTGATACACCTCGTTCAAAAAGATGTAAAAGTTAGGAGATGTTTACTACATCATGACACAAATTGGATTTTTGGTAACAGTGCAGCAAGTAGACTGTAGCAATTAGATTACTCAAAGCGATAAAATGGCCAGACAATGTAAATTGTGTATGCAAGGTATGGATCAAAATTATTCCATATCTCTAAAAAAATTAAGTACCTTCTGTGGACCCAAAGCTTTCCAAGCAGAAGTCAACTCTCTGATAGGAAAGCAGGACCCACAATTACATAAGAAAAAGCAAAGCTTTGCCTTCACTGGCAGTAGCTCAAAAAGACTTTTAACTTTGTATAGCACACATCCTACTCGGAGCCATCAGGTGGAAAAAGCTGTGATGGCTCACACAGAACTGCAGGAACTACTCTCGAAGCAAGATGGAATACAAACTGTCTGAAATTCCACACAGCAAACAGTCATCCTGATCTTCCCCTCATGACTAACATTGGTGCACTTATTTTGTGACAGACAGCATAGCTGTGTTCTGCTCAGCTGTTAACAATAGCTTTGTAAGCAAGTGTTGCAGGGCCTTATGGCTTTTTGATATGCCTGTGTAGCTGCTTTGCTTTCCATTTCCCCTACTATGTGCCAGGTTACAGAAACACTTCCAAGCAGCAGATTCAGAAATAGAAAGAGTTCAAGGCCAGGTTTCACACCTGCAACCTTGCAGTTCTGGGCTGCTCCAGCCCTGAAGACCAGTCTCATTATAAATTCAAGGCTTCCTCAAACATCCAGGTTTTATGTTCAGTAATTCCAGATGAAGTTTATGATTTTTTACTTCTGTGTTTGAGGTAGGAAGTGATGGAGGGGAGCAGGGGGAGGGAATATTGCTATGTAGCCTTACACATATCACATTTTACTCTGATAAAGTAATTTAATTGAATACCACAGTAATTCATGCAAAGTAATTTATCACCCAAATTAAGATACTGTCTCACTCCAATCTCCACAAAAAAAATCATAACCAGCTACTCCTATTCAACACTAACATACCATTCATAACTATGGCTCCCCTAAATACTTCAAAGGACAATATAAGTTAGCACAAAGTTTTGAAGGGTAAAGTAGCAGTTCTAATTTTTATTTCTTTCAAAATTCTGTAGAAGAATCTGTTTGCTAAATCACTATAAATACAGGAGCAGCAAGCTATCACAAACAACCCACATGAGTTCCAGAGTAGGGGGATAGGACACAAATGCTCTAAAAAAAGAACAATGCAGCCCCCCCTTTGACACTAATGTGCTATGTCCATATAAGTACCAAGGAGAAATTTTGGCACCTAGAGGGTATTCAAATACAAAAAGGCATCAGCAGGCCCTGTGGTTTAAGATGTATCCTCTGGTTTATTAAGAAAACGAGTTGTTCTGCAGTTGGACAAAGTGATAGGCATGACCCATTTCTTGACTCCAGGTGTGACTTATGCAATTTGTGCTGATTCTCTGCTCATCCTGGATGGACTGCATTACACTGCCTACCTTACACAGGACTTTTCTTCTCATACTGCTTTAATAGCCCTGCAGAACAGTTTAATAATCTCCAAGTCCCTGGCACTGGGAAAAAAATGAATGAAACAAACAAACAAGAGAAGCCTCCAAACCTGTTGATTTTTCAGTAAGACAAGGTCTAAAATCTAAATAAAACTGTCAAGGAACAAAAATTTAAATCTGCATTGCCCTCTAGAAGAAATGTAAACAGAGATCTCTTCTGATATATACTGACTGTCCAAATGGAAAATAAAGACCCAATGACATTTTTAGAAGAGTAGGAGAAACAATTCCTTACTCTAGCTAACAGTCTTTCCCTCTCTGCATTGAGAGACAGAGAGATGATGAAAAGTCATTTTTACATCAATGAAATTGTAAACCACAGGAGCTTCTCCACTGCTATTCACTCTAAAATTCACCCAGATAGTGAGGGGGAAAGATAAGCAATTTCCACAGATTTGAACAAAACAAAACACAAACAAAAAAAACCCACCAAAACCAAATCCCAAATCTTCATTTTAGAAGACTAGAAAACTCTGGAAATGGTCCTAATGTAAATCTCAGACAAATCTGCATTTTACTGAAACAAGAACTTTGAGTCTAGGCCACATATGAAAGTAGGTCAGAGTTCCCAATTAGGTCCAGTTCTTATCGAGACACTAGGATATCAAAAAACTTCAGAGTGAAAATACAGTAACTGCCTTACCAGAGAGGAAAGAAGGAAAGTTGAAAGAAAGAAGTTGAAAGAAAAACAGACAGTATCATCTGTGACTGAAGTTGGTCTTTCAGGAAACAAAGATCCTCACGGTAGTAAATATAAGCCTTGAATTGTTTGCAAATAGCTTTAATCATCTAATTGCCATGTACAAGGAAGGAAAATCTATGCACTATCAGAATTCAGTACAACTAATTACTAGAAGGCAAAATAAAGATTTTTATCAAACGTGGTGTGTGTTCTTCAGCTATTACAGCTATCAATATTTATATATCTTGCAGCCCTTTCTGGGTGGTTGCTGCATATATTTTGTGTGCAGTCAAGAAGCTTCTTGACTGCAAACGTGCTTTTAAAAAGAAACCTGGCCCGAACCCTGCATTTCCAATTCAAGCAGTGGATTCTGAAGCCTGTTAACTCCCTGGAGCAGCTGATAGCTAAAGACTTGTTTCCGCTTTTCTAACAATTTCCTGGTTTGCATAACAATCCTAAAAGAAACACACTCAAGAAGTTTTCCAGCACAGAGAGATTTTGTCTCCAACATAGTTCTGGTTTCAAGGCATAGAGAATATTTATATATAATTACAATAACTTTAGAGATATATTTGTCTACAAATATATTTACATATAAATATGTATCAGCTGCTTGTTTAAAACAAGATTATGATAATTTTGCCATATCCAGGAAATACAAAACACCGGCTTGTGCCTGGTGCTTAACTCATGCCATTGTGAATAAGGGGGGCGGGGGGGAGGGAAGGGGTTTAATGTTTAATTTCCTGTTAAAAACACACACAGGATAAAATCTTCCAAAGAGCAGTTATAAAACATGCATTTGTTAGCCAAGAAACTAGGTAAATATGGACTGGAGCCCAGGCTCACTTTTATTCCTTCACCCCCTCTCCAAAGAAGAAAGCAACAGAAGGCCAGGGAGCATATTTGGAGGCACCGAGCTCTACTCAGGGACTAGATAATTCATGAGCCTGGCTGACCCACACAGCCTGCAGCCACTGGGGCAGTGGCTCGGAGCGTGCAGTGACGCAGCTGGGCTCTGGGTACTGCACACGTGCCCGAGAGCCATTGTCCCAACTACTGACCACTGTCCTGACACAGCTGCACACAAGGAAAACAGACATTAGCATGTGGTCAGCAGCTACCACGAGCCTGAGGGTCCTGCTACCTTTGGTAGCAGCTTTACAGACCACAGAGGGGATTTTTTCAGCAGTTCAGCCGTCATCATGGCTTTAATATGTATGGGGATGTATTAGGCCCTTCTGCAGTTCACCCCACTGCAACTCCCAGACAAGTACCAGAGTTCAGCATGATGTATGACTAATACAGCCTTTAACAACCCCGGCTCCTTGCCAAGATGCCCAAATTGGACAAGAATATGGACTACATTTAGGCAAAATTGAATCTTTGCAACAGTTTTCAACAGTAATTTTTGACTCCTAGAATAAAAACAACCCACCAAGTGCTTTCTGTCTACTGTGTCTGGCTCAAGGTAAGTTCCTCAGTGCACACCTTGCTCCATGGAATTGCAGAAGTTGTGGTACTTCTTGCATCCTGCTAGGATTCACATTCAAAATTAGACATAAACAGCTCTGTGAGCGGCTTCAATTTTGTTTTGTTTTTCAAATGAGGATAAATTTATTACTGCAGATGTAGCTCAAGAGCCTTCTTAGCTTTTGGCAGCATACTATTCAAATTAACACAGTTAAGCTTTTTAAGCAGATACACCTTAAACATCTCCTAGTCAAGGCATTTAGTTTCACATTTGATGCGAGAAAAGAAAGGCACAGATTATGTAACTCTCTGGTGAATCAAACCTGATGGCAGGAATACTGAGTTTCTTGCTGACTCTTTGCAAAACTGGCTTTGAGACTGTAAACAGTCCTGAGTTTATTTTTAAAACCTGCACTTAACATCTGCTGTAGGTATTTGTGTTCTTGCCTCATGAAATCAACCACTGTTAACCACCAATTTAGTGACAGTTCCCCAGTGAATCTCTTACTACTGCAGGAGTTCAAAACCTTCCTGTTTGTTTTCACTTGCTCTAACTGGACTTTGTGCCCTGATACCATGGCTCTTCATGTGAAAAGACAATTGACTAAAAACATTAGGAGAGAGAAAAGGAATAGGGTGGAGAAAAACTGTAACACAAAATGAGCCCTGACTTGCCTCCTCAGTACTGTATGTACCCCCAAGCCATGAAATTTCAGGAAAATTATTGTGTTTCTGGCCCACAGTCAGAATATATAAGATGTTATACACCCTTTGCCTCACTGTATGTTGCTACTGCAGACTCTATGCAAAAGCAAGACTTTTTTTAAATGTTTTTCCATTGCTTTTCAGCAGTAAGGCAAGTTGACAAGTATTTACTGCTAGTTACAGCAAGGTATTAAAGATTCAAGTGAAGTAGTGGTATTCTCCAGTGCAGTGGTGACCTGAGCCTTTAATCCAGATGAATTTAACTGTAAAGTGCATTAGCTCTTCTCATAAAAGATTTGCTTTAATTTTAGTTCTCTCTCCATTTATCTTATGGCTATGTAATCTTCAGTAGAGGTCAAACAGATTTCCCCAAAGAAACAGGAGCTGCTTCTTTTTTAGAGGAGAAAAGCATATTTAAGTCAGTCCGTCCTACTTTTAAACATAAGTCACAGGACAGTACTCCCTGCTGTCCTTTCTCTGTAGCTCCCCTTGATTCTTTGCGTGTTCCAAAGCAATTAAACCAGCATGTATGTGCATCCACACATGTATACAAGTGAAACATGAAATGAAAACACCTCCTGGAGATAGGATACACAGCCCATCTGATGCAAGGACTGAAATTATTACTAACATCTTACCATCGTCCAACTCCAGGCAGAGATTGTAAACAGCCAGAGGCCTCTTAATACGCTGTCCTTGTCTTCTTGACTGCCTTGGTGGGGCATTTGGAGGAGATACTGACATAGAGATTGGCTCAGGGAAAGTAGCATCAGGCAGGGTTTTGAAAATCTGCAATCAAGAACACAAAGGGTGTTAATTATTTATCATGAAGAGCAACCTGTGCAATGCAACTGTAAACCATTATCAAACAACATTTGTTTTGGATTACATTCAAAGCAGACAGGAGCCAAAAAATCCATTCCTTCAAGTTTGGGAGTATGCCGTGGGTTTTTAATGAGTGCTTTTAAAATAAATAAATAAGTAGATAAATATAATACAGAAATAACCAAGAGTACTGTCTACACATTAACCAAGCTGCCAATCAGTTAATTCAAACACAAAACATTTGCAGCCACACTTAACAGCTAGGATAGAGGGGAAGGAGGAAAAGAAGAATACTAACTTTAGGAACCAGTAACCAAAATGCTTTATAGCTTTAGCTAGAACCTGTAATTCTTCCAGAATACCCATTTTAATTTTCAAAGCTTGTGATATCATTACATCAGCCATTTTAATTAAAGAAACAACACACTCTTGTAGAGAGCAAGGGGAAAATTTTGTGGGCAGGGGTTTTTAGCGAGAAATACCATAGTAACAAACCACGTGAGAATTTATTCTGTGAACTATGGCATATTGAGACAATTTTATATTAAGTACTAACAGTCACAAAGATGCATATAAAAAGGACTGCATTTCCTGTCATCATTTTATCTTTTGAGTCATGACCATCAGCATATCACCACTCCACACAGAACAGAACGTCATTTCTCTCCGAATTAACCAACAACATAGATTTGCTGTACCAATGGCACTTTAACTGTCTCACAAAGGGGACAGTCTAACAGGGCTGACTTACTTCTAGAAAATGATCAGTGTGCTGATGTGCAATTTAACAGCTGCCTTTTACAAGTGATCATGGCATGAACAAATTGGCTTCATAAGTATTTCAGCAAAGACAAAGCAGCAGATAAAGAAAAACGCAAACAGAAGCTGTGCTGTACAGACACAGGACTCAGACCTCACAGTAATGCAACACAGTGATATAACAAGATATAATGAAACAGTGTCTGATGTTCCTGTACTCTGCAACTTTATATTTACTATAAGAACACGTGGCAAAGAGGAGAGATGTAATCAATATTTGAAGGGGAAGCTTTCTATGAAGAAGAAATTCATACCGAAACTATAAAGGGACAACACAGATGACACATTTTTGGATAATAACAGCATATGTCAGGTGCAGTACAACGCTAAAAGCCAGAGAGGTGAGAAATAATGCCATAAGCATTATTTAGTAAGGCACTCAAAACATCATGTTAAAAGTACTAGAAACCCTAAATGCCACCATATCCTGGCCTGCTATCCCTGAATATTAACATATATGAAGATGACCCAAGATCCCATGTATACACTGACTTACAGCCACTTAATAATCACTTTTGTACTGGCAGATAGAAGACTGTTGGTACAAAATAATCAAGAAATGGCATATTCCACAAAAGCAGCATAAAAATGATCATATTCCCAAAACCGGGCAGCACTGGGCCAGAAGCCCACTGGTATGCACAGGAAAGCTCCAGTGGAAACATTACTCTCCTTCCCAGTAAGTGAATGTTGCTGTGGGGGAGGTAAAATGTAATTTGAAGTTCCCCATCCTAGCATTAGGAAAACTGTCTCCCCCTCCTTCACATGCCCATGAACAAGGGACTACGAGAGAGCGCCAAAATAGCAACCCTCTGAAAGCAAAATGTTTGCAAAGAAGAGAGGAAACTGTCCAACTTGGTTCTCCCCAGTACGGACACAGCAGCACTCTCAGGCAGTGACAAAGCTCTCGTTGTGCTCAGAGTTCTAAAGCCATTTCTTAAAACATGATGCAATATATAATAATGAAATCTAAAGTGCACCTCCATGGCACTTGGCTAACAGTACCACACTGCCCCCTTATGTGTAAATACAAGGCTAGACTGAGCAGGTTTAGGCATAAATATTGGCTTCTCAAAAATTCAAAGGTACCAAAACTTGAAATGCCTTCTTTTCCATGGACTAAGTGTTGCATTTGGGCTTTCTGGCAAACAATTCTCTGCCAAGAGGTTTCAGTGTGTTGTTTACTATGTCACATTCCACAGCTGTGTTTATTTGTACAGCCTTATCCACGGATCTCTGCTGAAATTAGTGATTATGAGAAGAACAAGTATTCCCCAGGAGTACTTCATAAGAGATGAGCTTGTATGCTTCTAGGTGATCTGCACCGGTTGCAGTGAAGATCTCCAGTGTTTTTTTACTTTTCTTTCACAAATATTGCAATATACTCTTCCAAAATTATTAGCATGAGGAACTAAGAGTGACAAAGCCAAAGACAAAAAGAGTCTTTGCTCTTTCAAGCAGTTCATAGTTGTGTTCATCCCTACTTTGTTTTTTTTTTTAGTCTTTTTAGTAGGAAAATAAAATCCAGTCCAGCCCAAACTAGATTTTTTCCAGCAGCAGCAATCTCCTTCTGTTGCAGACCAAAGCCTCAGCTAACACTACAGTTTTGTAAAGATGAGCATCTGAAAAGCAAGCAGAACAACAACCTCTGCCTTCAGAAGTGCACACACAGCATTCAGCTTATTTCTTGCTTTATTTTCACTTAAATAAACAAATGCTTTTCATCATGCCTTGGATGTTTGTCTGCTGCACTGACAGAAGCACTGTTAGGTCTGTCTGAGAATGAGGGGATGGAGACCTGCTTTATTTCAGCTGCGGGGAAAAAAGTTGGGTTTGGTTTGATTTAAATTTGCTCCTAACCTCATTAACTATTTAAACATCGCTGAAGTATAATTGTTCCACAGCTAATGAAAGATGCCAGCTGTGAGTGACCTGTTGTCAGAAGCCCACTGCATACACACACAAGCCCACATCACACACACAATATGAGCACCTGAAGTGGCTCCAGCACTGCTGTGTGCTGGCTGATTTGCACAAAAGCATGGGGCCACAGGGGAGCAAGTTCAGGAGTATCACCCTGCACTACAAGCACCTGCTGTTAGATGCATGGCAAGGCAACCACACATATCCAACTGGAGGGACACTCTCCCATGGAAGAACAGATTGGAATGTGCTATTTAAGAGATGACTGTTTTGCTACTTGAAAAACCACACTCCATAAAGTCAGATCTACCACTATCACCCATCTGGACTGCAGAAGTCACCATGGCTTAGACTAATTCCTGTAATAAAGACAAGAGCGAAGTACACTCATTGAATTACGTCATTCTAGAAGTGATAAAAATATATTAAGCCAACCTCAAAGTTTAAAGATTTCACAGTCACATCCAATGTCAACACTGTTTCTGAGACTGTGGCCAAACTGCATGAGATTTATAGACTACCAGTTCTCTACAATTTAGTTCTCAAAAGCACTGGCAACCTGCTATTGACCTACCTGGGATTAAACTCTGAAGCTAAGGGTAACAATTTACACTTGGGAGATGACTAATATATGTAGCACTCAAAATTTTAATCAAGCAACAAATCCCATTGTTAGTCCATCCCAGTTAGGCCACTGTTATAAATGGTTCTTTAGGTCTGATCTTATATGAAAGCAGAATTTCAAAGTGCACACTGAATGAAACAGTGGATGAATCTCCAAACCTTTAGTGTAAAAGTTACAACAAAAAAGATGAAACTCTGGTGGAGAGATTTAAAACCCTGGTAAGTCTGACCTATTTCTCTCTATGTAGGAGTATAAAATGGATGCTTTACAAGGCTAAACAAACCACAAACCATCTTGGGCATACAGCACTAATAACAGCTCTGTCTAGAGCAGCGAGCCCAAGATCATCCCTACATATAACCATTCCAATTCCTAAATCTGTGTCCCACAAAGTCTATGGCAGCATTTCTTGAGAGTAATGAGCCAAATTCAACATATTATCGTACTGTATTCTACCAGCAGATCCACATGGCAGCAGCCCAAGGAATTTTGCCAGATTCCCCCTAATCTGCAACAACAGTGTTGGACTCTAGATCCTGAGCTCTTACTAGCGCTGTTTTTAGATATTCAAAAAGCCCGTGGCTGGGAGGATTTAACTTGGCCTATTCCATGAGTTTATGACTAGATGTATAGTTGTACATGGAAATGTAGATCAGATTCTGCTGCTACAAGAGAATACTGATCTGTTCATTCTGGTCTCAAGCAGAACTAATTAATGAATTTCAGTGTGTTTGCCAGGAATCACTTTAGGAAAAGACCCAGACATCAGGTCATCTCTGTCTGCTTTGCTTCACTGGGGTAATTAAAATTTCCTCTAAAAATCAGTGGGAGGCAAACAGCAAGGACAGAGAGGGATGAAAAAGAGGGGAGAAAAAACTGAGGCTTAGTAATAGAGCTAATGAGGATAAACTTATAAAAAACCAGCTTAAAGCAGTGCTATGATTGTGCTGCAAGACAAAACCCCAATCGCTCCCGAAACACCAACCATTCAGAATGTCCATCAATCTCCTTGGAATATACAAAAAACTTAACCAGAGCACCAGAAGTCACTGTATAATGCAAAGGAGGCTAGAAGATGCAAGAATTCTTTGGAATTCTGCTAATGGGACAGGCACCACTACTACATTCACATGTTGTAGAGGGCAGTGTTTCTCCAGACAACAACAGCATAACAAGTTTTTATTTGGGCAATTTCCCTTCAATACCAACTTGATTTGCCATTGTTAAATAAAAGATAAAAACACAGACACTTCAACTAACGTTCACTGAATAATATAAAACACCATCCAGCGATGACACGTGTACTGCTCTCCCCTTACACATTTTATCCCTATGGTACTCCTTGCATTTCCATGACAACTGGCTATAATATATGCTGAACAAAGAATATTTTATCCATTAGCAGTTAATGGGATAGTGTAAGAGGAGCTTATCACCATGGTCTTTCCTTGACTTAGCTTCTTTTCAATGTAATACAAGCCCAATTCAGGCTAAACCCAGCAATATGCACAAAACCAAAAATCATGTATTTATATTAGAGACAAAAAAACTAAAAAACAGTCAACTGTCTTTGTGGTTCACAGTGTGCTCTTACTCAGATAAATTTTCAAGATCTTTTTCTTCGTACAATAATGATGATGGTGGTCATACCCTGCTTTTTGCCATTTTCTGAAACCAAAGCAACAACGTCTTTTATGTCAAATTACAATTTTACTGTATATATTAGCATTTCAAGAATTGCAAGGTGAAAATAAGCATCCCAAAACACTAATGCAGTAGTTCAGCCACTAATTAAACCACTAACCACCAATTGTACACTAATTGTAATCCATTTTTTAACAGTAAAACCCACATTCAGTAGCATGAACAGTACTAGACTTTTTATTCCCTATTTGAAGGGATTACAGAAGCAAAATGGAGTCACTAAAGTTTAATCATAGTAGAAATTACAAAATATCAACTTCTAGAGAGCTAGGACAAAAGTTTTATTTCAAAACTGACTTTTATATGACTTCCAGAGTACTGCAATCTTTTTTAAAAGATGCTTTGTTATTGGAGAATCTTACTGGTTCACATTTTTACTTTACTATGGACAATGTTAGATCAACCTGTTTCATTCCTAGTTTTGGTCAAAATAATCTGTTTCTTTTTCTTGTTCACAAACACAATTCAATAAATAAAAACTACATGCGCTAGTAATTCTTGATATCTAAACAGAATATGCATTCAGTGTGCAAAATGTGATTAAAGTTGATTACTTCTAAAATTCATATTCAGTATTTTTAAAATGTTTACAAAATTCTTCAAGAAAAATTATCAACAACTTCATCAGAATTCTTAAATAACTTACCTCCTCGAAGTTACCATTGTGTCCACTCCAATACAGGTGTGCCTGCCTCAAATTAGTTATCCCGACTTTTAGACTTCAACATTTATACACTGTAAAATATGATCTGCTGTGCACTGCTTTCTGTGAGATTGCACAAGACACAGATTTTCTGAGGCTTTGGATTTTGAGGCTTGAATTCCACTACAAACCACAAAATACCTTTTTACATTATTCACAATCATTATATTGGGGGGTGGGGAGAGTTAGAATCAGATCCAGAGCTGAAAACTACCTGTGGCTCAGTCTCTAGAGGGCCACCAACAAGAAAGCATCAATAACGCTCTTGATGCTGCCTGGCACACACTGTTGAATTACAGTGCAGCAGTGGATGCAGCCTGGAAAGTAACCAGGTATAAGTCTAAACAAGAAACAGGAAACATCCTTGGCTGTGAGCCAAGCCACAAAGCTCTCTAAACAAATAAATTACAATTGAATCCATCCAAGACAGCCTTTTCTTCATTGCAAAGCTATCATTTGCTGGGACCATCTGCCTGGCAGCCGGACCACCCTTAACTAAATGAAACTTTGCTTATAGGGATTTGTGGACACTGAGAGTCTCAATCTCCTTCTGACTGGAGTATCTGCTATCTGCTCTTCTTATACAAGAGCAACTACAGATCGGGACAATCTGCAAACTATAAGAGTGACAAAAGAACCCAGGGAAGTTTCAGACAAACCTGATGTATCCGTAGACTCTAACAGCCACTCATTTGCCCTGATTGCCTTGAACTGTGTAGTTCAAGTTTTGAGATGTAATGAAGAAACTAAAAAGCCTGCAAAACACAACATTACAGTCTGAAGGACAGCTGCAAAGGAGGGGAAAAAAAAGAAAACCGTACCAAGGTTAAAAACGTGTGTCCTTTGATCGCTCACGAATTATGAGTTTGTGGAGTCAGCCTTTCTAAAAGTAGCACTCCTGAAACAGACTGCAGCTTCCACCGTATCACATCACGCTCCACCTTTTAACAGTTCATGAGAAGAATGCTCCTGATGGCAGCCCATTCACTGCTATCAACCAATCCATTTCAGCCATCGAGGGAAATGAGGGAGTTAACCACACACCAGGCTGGGAATACCTCCGTGTTTGCCCACCGCACCCGCGGGAGCAGCAGCTTCACCTTCTCTTCTGTGCTCCCCTACTCACACCAAGGAGAGTATTCTGAAAAGGTTATCTTTCCCTATTACACATAATAGCTATGTGTATCTTGTTTAGTTACAGGATCTACTTAAAATAGCAGAGAAATGCCTTAAAATTAAAAGATTCAATACTCAGTCTAATTACCTTGATTTTTAAAACATGACATGCTCCTCAAAGGAAAATAACGCAGAAGGAGAATGTTGGCATGCATTTTTTCTTACAAAGAGTGTGAGAGGTCCTAAGAAGATGAAAGGTGGCACTTGCAAACCTAAGTCAAGACCCAGCAAAAACAACACCTATGGCCAAACACAGGACAGAAACACTGATCTCCCCTTCATTTCTAATAAATACATGTACGTAAACATTTATACATATGTGCGTATACACACAAAACCACCATATATACATCTATTTTACTACAGATTTCAAGAACAGATTATATATTATTACAATTATACACTGAGTATAAAAACCTGCATTTGACCCCCTACCACACTGCCATTAATGTGATGAGCAAAGCATCAGAATGAAATGACAAGATCTTCAAGATCTTTATGACACGGTTCCAACTGTAGCCAACCATGCAGCCTCACCAGTGTTTTCTTTTTCACATATTTCCTTGCTGCCATTACAAGGATTTATATCATCATTGCTTTTTGAAATATTTTCTGCTCATTGTTTTTGTTAAAATACATTTTTTACCTTACATTATGACTATAGGCTCTTTGGAGGCAAAGAACACATTGTTCTATTGCATGTCTAACTGAAGTATTGATGCTTTATTAGTGCAAGTAGCGTGCACATGAAAATATTGAAAATAAAAAGTATTATCAGATGACTGACAAATATTTTTAATATAAAAATCTGTTTAATGGTTTGAAATACACTAACCCTTCTGGTAAGGCAAAAGAATTCTAAAGAGTACATGCGAAAACCATTCTAATATCACACAGTTTCTGCATAAGAATTTCCTTTTTAAATGCTTAAGAAGTGCAAAAACTTTTTCCCTCTCCATGCCCCCTGCAAAATTTTACTGAATATTTTCTTTTACTAACAAAATTTTACTTAAGAATATCCATTTTAGCAGTCTCCATAAGGACTTCTCCCTTGCCTCCTCCTCCATACATGCAAGCACAGTACCTTGACCATCAAGACTGAGGGAAATATTCATCAACTGAAATCCACTCCTTTATCATCCTTTCTCTTTGCTTACTTAGGAACAGTGCTTGTGGGCAGAAGATGAGATCTCTATCACTTTGAAATTTTGTATAAACTTGAGGGAAGTTTCCCCAAATTAACTGTAAATAAGGTAAGCAAATCAAGAAGTGAGAAGTCTATGTACTATTTCTATGTGCCATGTATTTGCAGTACAGCATGAAAGCAGGCCTCTTCCACCCCTGAGATCCTGACTTTTGTTTTGATTTTCTTTGTTAATATAACATGGTTTCTCACAGTGCATGCTTTGTTTCTTTTGGACCAGTCTTGCAGCATACCAATCCAGGTATTGATCCAGACTGCTTCTAACATCATCAACTGCAGTCACAAATGTGAGTAGAGATTTGATATTCAGTCTTCTTACTGTGCATAAGCCACATTTAGAAAACTGGAGTCTTTTAAACAAACAAACAAACAAAAATTTGCAGTCAATTTACCACACCACGTGTGTGAGTGTGTCTCACATGGAAGGTCTTTATGCTATCCACAGGGCAGGGAAAGGACTCACAGAGCTTGCTCACACTACACTGGAAAGAAAGAGCTGCTCTGACTCCCACCAGAATTTCTTTGTTGAGTCTGTTGCCCTTTCTGCTTGAGACTCAGCCAATGCTTAAGGCATGGAATTGGAATTAAGTTCAGGAACAGTTTCAATGACACTTCTGATTAGTTACATGCTTCAAGTTGTTAAGCACATGCTGAATACCCTCCTGAATACCCTCACGTGTTTTTACCACAAACTCTGCACTAATGGAGATATTTTAATGTCATTTTTTTCCCTCTCCAAGTCCAATGTTTGTTGACTTGAGAAACATTCAGCTTGTGGAGGTTTCAAATTGCTGCACCACAGCAAACCACCATAATTACACTGTGTTGATTCTTGGTCCTTCTTTGCAGCCAAAGGCAAAGCAACAGGAGAGCTGAAACAAGCCCTCTTTAGTATTTCTCATGTGTCCCTTTAGTGGGCCTTCAAAAGATCTGCTCTATTGCCAAAAAATAGCCTTAAGTTTACGTGATGGTGTGGCATTCTACCTTAAAGCATTTACCTGCAACAGAATTGCTGGATTGACAAGGGGAGGCTGTGCTGCTTCATGTTCTAAAACAAATAACTGACTTCACCAACTTCCATTCCTTTTGTCTCACAAATATTGCATGTATTATGCACTATAATACATTTTAAGACAAGATTTTTCAAGGATTACTACATGAGGTTGATGTTGGCTTAAGAGCGCAGTAGTATTACATTCTTCTCTTCCCTTTTTAGTTTAAAATAGAAATCATGAAAGTGCCCAAAGTACAAAAAAAAAATTAATTAAAAGAATTCCCCATAAAACTGTTTAGAGCAAAACCAGTTTTTGTCCAAGCCAAAGACATTTTGTCTAAAATATGTAAAATCTTTCCCCTTTATAAAAGGATTGATAGAGAAAAGGTATCTGCCCTACATATAGGAGCTACTGAGCTTTTCAGCATAAATGTCTTTGAGATAATTTTGCCCATAGGTTATTTGAATTCTTAATAAAGGTATCTTTTACACAGCCTATTCCTTTTCAGCAGATTCTGGCCTCCCAGTCTCCAGAAAGAACTTCTGTCTAGCCCCTCGCTTTTTTCCTTCTGATTTTCTTTCACTGTAATTTTCATCTTCTTTCTGTTTTTATAATCTTGCTATTTGTACTCACTATTCTTTCCTCCCCCATACGCTGGTTTAAATATTCCAGTCCCACTGAGATTTTTATTCCAACCTCCTCCCTCATCTTCTTTCATTTCTTAGACTTTTTTTATCCTGGTGCCTTTTTTTTCCTTCTTAAAATAATGTTCAGGGAATTGAGAAACCAAAATGGCTCACATTACCACTGAGGCATCTCTAAATGGCAAATAAATAAACCCTTTGAATAGAGACATTCATTCCAACAAGATGCCAAAACTTTATAACAAACAGCAAGATGAAGATGTGCATGCCCTTCATGCTGCCGTGGCATGGACCACCCTTCTTCCTCACTGCAAGTCAGAGAAAAGACCAGAAGAGTTGAAATGTCCAAGATTTCCAATCTGTTAAGCCCAGGGGAAGAAAAATTAATTTAAACCCTTGAAACTCATTTGGAGGAGTCAGAGAAGAGAAATCAAAACCTTTTTTTCAGGGCCAAGTTGACTAAGGCTTTTCATTAGAAGATTACCTAAAGGCCAAGACTGTTCCAAGCACTGTACAAGCACAGCTGCAGTCAGCTCCTGAGAGCTCGTCACCTCAAAGCAAAATAAACATAATGATGAGACACAAACATGAATTTCTTGATGCTTCTTCAGTGAAGGGAAAGATATAGGACAAAATCTGGCTATCCTTTCCCTCTCTGGCTGTCCTTCCCCTATAGCCACAGGACAGAAGCAAGACAATTTACAGGTCTAATTATCCTCTGCCTTATTGGCCTTGCTTCCACAGCAGGTGATTCTGAAGGTCCTGAGTAAAATATCTCAGCTTGGGTCTAATTTTTGGGTTTTCTTTCAAAGCAGAGATCTGCTTGTGCAGCTCACCTTCTGAGTGGGCACTGTGAGAAACACTGTGCCTGGCAGAAACTTGTCTAGGAACTGATGAAAGCCAAACACTTCCTTCCTGATGCTCTTCTATCCCCTTCCTACTCTTAATCATCATGCAATAATTTCCATTTAAGCAACACATCAGGCTGCACGGTCTAGTTTCAGTGTTTCAATCTCAGCATTTGGCAAAACATCCTCCTCAACACGCTGTAATTGGTTCACAGACTTGGTTTGGATGTACATATGCAGCCTGTAAACAAGGTGGAAGTGGTCAAGAAATAAATGTAAATATCAACAAAGCTTTAAAACAAAAAAACAAACAAAACCAGCTTATTCACTACGCACGATACTCTTATGTCAGGGCAAGTCATTGTATTCAGGTTTCCACATATTAATTGCACAGAAATTCTCTAATTAGAATCCAGCAAAGTGATGATACTGGAATGACTGCACCAGGATTTCAAAGCCAGTAACCCAACTACGTCCGCTCCTAAAAATGAGCAGTGAATCTTGTTCAATAAAGCTATCCACATAAGACATAAAGGGCATTGATTGAAATTAAAAATATTTGAGGAATCCTAATCATTTTTTACCATTTTGCCTACCAAGTTACTGTATTTATACCAGAAATGCTGATGGTTACTGCTTCTACAACTGGAAAGTTTTTTAGTCATTTCCTTCACTACAGGGGAAAAGAAATGCTTCTCTGCAGAGTTTCAGAGCTGGAAATTACATATGCACCAAGTGTAAAGGGTCACTGCGCCTCCATCTCAACTCCATCACGCTCCTGCAATTCCAACCTTTGCTGCTATCAGCAGAAGCTGCTAAAAATTAGCAGAGTCAAAGTAGTGACTGAATGAAATATTTTAAAATATTTTAACCCACAGCCAGTGACTTTTCCTAGGACTTCACCAGGGCTATAGATAAAAATATCTAATGCAAGACTGTCAGAAAGACTGAAATGCACAAAAATTTAAAATAACAATATAAAATGAACATTAGTCTGGCAATGACCATCCTTGGCTTTAAAAGGAGGTCCTTGGTCTGCCCTAAATGAAGAAAGGTCACTTGTAAAAGCAGTATACTCAGTTTGACTATAAAATTTTTGTAATACCTTAACACACCTCTCCATTGCCTTTGTTATAAACACAGAGAGGTCACACTTGGGGCAGCCTTCCATTTTGGAAGCAGCTCTAGCGTGGGAGAGGTTGCTGCAGGCAGACCACTGCTGGCAAGTTCACTGTTAGAAATGGCAGTGAAATGACAGAAATCCCTTAAAAAAAATTATACCCTTCTAGTTCTAAAGAAGGCATAAAACCAAGGAATTATGGAAAATGATGCAGTATTATATTGATGTACTTTCCATTCCTCGCTTCTCTGCATTTTCAGAGGAGCAAGAAAGGCCACTAATATTTCAAATGTAAAATTGATGTCCAGTTTTCAAAGACGTGACTGAGCTGGCATAAGAATAGGATGGTGCTAATCTGTGGGGATTTGAATAAACATAACTCAACCTCCATATATTATTAAAACACTTTGGCTCTGCTCACTCTCTCTCAACTTTCTTTAATTTGTGTGGTCACCGCAATAGCTTTAAAATCATGAGCTCAACTGCAAGGTTTACTTTCATTTCTAAGATCCAAAATTAATACCACAGCTTACAGCCCTTGGAATATTTATTGCTTAGAACTTGAGCCACATGTGCAGCCCAGTATTTTTCCAGCAGAACAATACCATATCTGCTCAGTGTGAGTGTGAGGGCAGCATTACACCCTAAGTCAACTAAGCCAAGAAAACCCACCATGTGGACACAGCTATGCCAACAGCAGCATTGCCCAGCCTGTATCAATCAGGGAGGGAGAGCAATTACATTGTCAGAAAAACTTGAGACATATATTATTTAGAGTAGATAACACTTGACTTAAATAGCCAATTTCAACACTGTTAACCTTTAAAGGAAATAACAATTTCAATGCTCTGAGTGCTCAAGAAAGGAGAGAGGAAAAAAGCACATCTTGGGATTTTTCCAAAGCAGCTTTTTTTTTGACAGTGAGGGAGATGCTGTCCATCCCCCCCATACAAAGTACCTCAAATATCCAGTTACAGAAGTCAGCTTAGACACAAGGGACTCCCAAAGGACTACCCAAATAAAGAGACATGTAAAGGACTTTTTTACCAATTTTATTTTTAATTTCAGATCCCAGATTACATGCAGTGACATCCTGGACAGTATCTTGTACATGTGAGACACTTTAGTAACTGGCAACTTTAGTAAAAGCAGCAACAACTTCTATTTTCAGTACTATCTCAAAAACAAAGGCTTAAAATAACATACATTCAGCTGAAAACAAAGGAAGTATTTATACCTGGCTCTCTCATAATGCTTTCTACACATAAAACTTAAGAGTATAGTAAAGTCTTCTTTTTTACACTGGCAACTCTGAGATAAAATGAAGATATAAACCAGTGAATTCAGACCCTTGTCAAAGTATTTACTGGAAGAGCTAAAAAACTGAGCCTGGGCTTTCTCTTTCCCAGTTTTGTACCGCCTTTGCTCAGAAAAAAAGTAAATGCAAATCTATTGGTGTACTATACCAGGAAATATGCATTCTGAAATGTCAGTTCACCTATGAACAGGAATGATTATCAGGGAAAAATAACCAAAAGCATACAGTGTACAGAGGATATTCTTTAGAATTAAACTATTAGTTTAATGTCACGTTTAATTCCATGCTTAACCCCATTAAGGCTAGCAGATTGTTATAGACAATGCTCAGAAACATGCAAACATAGCAAAACTTACCTTCTCATGATTTTCTATCAGGATTTCAACGACAATATTCTGAAACTTCAGGTCCATGATGGCCGCTACAGTTTCTTCCTGTGGTCTCATTAAGGTTGGTCCAAATACTACCCCTAGGTTTGCCACAGTCATTAGATTCCGCTTGGCATGCTTTGAAACACTTTTTGAAAAGAATTGAAGGAAAAAACAGGAAATGGGTTATGAAAAATTTCCATTACTGTTGGAAACTGCAGTCTACAAATGAAAACATTACATTTCCTTAATCTATGTTTTAGAAGTTTGTTTTGTGCAAAGTTTCTTCAAATAAAGTCTTACTAAATTCTGGAAAACTGAAAAGCCATTCTCCCACTGGCAACTTAAAAACAGAACCAGTCTCTTAATGAACTTAAATATATTAAATGCACTTAGCCTTGGACCAGGGCAAGTGTGAAACCAACTTAAATTTGCTAACAGATCTCCGCTATTCCCTTTGCCAGAATTTGCGAAAAGAAAGTATAACGTTCCCTTTCTCACTTCAATCAAACCCTCAGCTGCTGGCAGGACTGCTAAAGTAAATACTTCTATGGCTTCATTAACGTCTTAGATTTCTGCCTTTCCCGCCAAAATATGCACAGCGTGAGTCAAGCGTCTTGTCTGCTTTTGCACCTTTGGTTCTTGGGGTTGAGGATGACAGCATCAAAATGGGATTCAGCTCCAGGCACACTTCACTAAAGCCCTTTGTAGTTAATAAAAGGTAAAGACAAGAATTCTGACAAGGTAGGAAAGCAGGTCATAGCACTTACTTCGCTAAATGTTTCACCAAAATTTCCAGCATCTCTTTATTCTTTTCTGGGAGTTTGTGGACCAAAAAGTGAACAGCACTGACTCGAGACTCAGGACTCCCACTTTCTATGGGATAGAAATAAATATCTCAAGAAAAAAATAAAATAAAATAAAATTCACAGAAACACAAACCTTCTCCCACCCCGGCATGGAAACATACTGCACACACTTTGCTTCACCACTTATGTATCTCCAAACATAGCAACATTGAACATATGTGCTTGTTTTCACAAGTAATTTTGTTCTAGAATTATCAACTTATTTGTTTATTTTGAGAACTCAACTTTCAGTACACCTGCAAAAGGATGCCTTTGTTCATTTATTTTTAAAGACTGACAGATGCAGTTATTGTTTTGCTGCACTGGATTCACCTGCTTACAAACACCCAGCAAGGTGAGGAGTGATGCTACTGAGTGCCACAGAGAGGAACTGTACTGCTTTCCATTTTAGCATCAGTAACTGATTGTCCCCATGATTAGAATTCAGTTTTGCTGGTACTGTGTAGCTAATGATACTGCATTTATGCTACCTTGCATTGGAAATGGCATGCAGATCTATATGCTTAGAAAACCTAATGACCTCTGAAGACACAGAAGAATAAACATGCAAAAAAACCTACTGAGAATACTATGACAAAGGTTCTGAATAAACATGGCATCTCAAGTATAGTACAGAAATAAAGATAAGCAAAGAGTTTTTTATTCCTGTCAGTTGCACGTTAAATTGAATAATTTTGGCCCCTATAGGTTTCACTGTACACAGATGAAAACAAGAACCTGTAAAAGATGAAAATAAACCATCTTCCTATTTCTCAAAGTTGCATTCAATCACAAAATTACATCTTGGTAGTGGTTGTAATAAGAGGAATGGACATATTTCTACTGCCTATAATAATAATAATACTTACAAGAAAGTACAGAACGAGAAGAATTTAGAACCTATTCTGAATGCAAGAAGTTTTGACATCAGGACCATTGATCAGGTCCCATTTTTCTCTAAGGCAACTTTGATTGCCAAGAGTATTTCCTATAAAGTACCACCATACTTCTTCAGTGCATATTATTTCAGTTGTTTTTTTTTTTTTTTTGCATATTGCTACACATTTTAAGGCTATATTTTATTTTTTTGCAGTAAACACTCCTGCATAGATTGCAAGAAAAAAGGCTACCAAAAAGCAAAATATTGGATTTCTAGCGAGCTACTCAAAATTCTCAAAGAAAAAATAGGCCTTCTTTAAAGTGAGGCTATTATATGTATATGTGAAACAATAAATTCCAATTGAAGAATGGCACAGCAATTTTTTACAAGATAGAGTAAAAGCTCATATAGTTTCAATCTATACTGATACTTATAAAGAGAAGAAAATTGAAGGAAAACCTTTTAATTTTGGCTCCTCCTCCAATAGTTTCAGGGAAAAGGATATTCCTTGCGATTTCCAGTGTTGTTTTTTTATAGCCAACATAGGAAACAATACTGACAACCTATTTTTGAGTATACTGTAACTCAGATCTGCAATGCTGATTAAATTTCCCTCCCCAGAATCAACTCCTTTACTGAGCTGTTTACTACTTAAGAAGACTGTAATGTCTCAAACATGTAAATTCAACTGAATTCCTTTACTGAAAGAGACTATAAAATAAAGAAAAATAAAGGGAGAAACTGCTGGCAAAACTTCAGAAGTCAAGAAATTATTTTAACACTTTCCAATACAAACGTGAAAACTCACCACAAAGGTAAGGATGTCAAATTTTGTTTAAGCACTTGCCTGCTAGCATGTGCTTTGGCAACAAATTTCCTGAGCTAATTCTCATTTTGAATTAAGGACCAGAAGAAAACACATTCTGCAGTCCTGGAAAGTCATTATAGCAATCTGAAGATGATAAAGCAATTGTCTCAAAGTTTATTTTAATTTTGCTTTCTACAGTGTGCCAGAAATGCTACAGGCTGGACAGAAAATCAGCTAAATATCTGTTTGATACTTCGCCAAAAATTTTCTTACACAGTTTCCCTCTATCCCCTTCCAAAAAAATTCCGTGCACACTAGATACCATACAGCTGAGCTACAAATGCTGTTGTGTCTTCTCCAAGTCTGCATTTGAACTGCCACAGTGTAATCTGGTCTGCTCTTTCCTTTCTTCTCACACACAAGGAACATTCAAGCCAGCCTGCACACAGAGCTAGCAAGGCACTGAAAATAAGGGTCAGGCAGCTGTGCTTTAAAGACTCAAATGAGCTCAAATTGGTGTACTTTCTTTTTCTAAGCTTCATACTCTTTATAAATGGAAGGCAAAAAAAAAAAAAAAAAATCACAGATTATGTAGATGCTTATCATTATATAATTAAGATAATAAGAATAAATGTTTACAATGGCTATCCAACTATCCAAAAGTTTTTCCATGAAAGTAAGAACTGTGCTATGCAGTCACATTATATGTGACACACACTAGAACCAAATACTGATTAAAACATATTTTTAAATAATTTATTATTTCTCATTCCTGTATATTTACTGGAATGAAGCATTTTTCTAAAATTGCATTTGCAGAGTGCTCCTAAGGTCACAACACCACAACAACAAAAGATTTCTATTTGAACTACAGTTGTGTATTTACTGGCAGGAACGATGAATTCTCCATGCAACTCATATGTCATCAGTGGCTCTGGAAGGCTTCTGTAAAACAAGGATGACATAATACATTTAACTATATTTTCTTCTAGCTGCATTTACTATAAGCAGGAAACCTTTTTAACATTCAGTAGCATAATCCTCATACTGCAAGAAACCACTGTTACAGAGGCCCCTGAATTCAATGACTTCTAGAAGAAATGGAAAACTTGGTATTATCAGGAAAATAAGGCTAAATGCATCCATTCACCTTCCATGAGCTGAAGTGATGCCTCCAGTCTAACATATCTTTCCAATTTTAACACCAAGATTACTTCTTACATGAAGATTGTACACTAATACTGTGCAATTCATTCTTGACTAGTGTTTTTTGAACACTAAGAATCCCATGTCAAAGCCTGACTGGAAAAACACTAAGGTCTTAACAACAACCACCCTAACCTGAGTTAAAACTGGTTATTAAATTGACTTTACTGATGCTCATGAAATATTGGAGTAAATACTTGGATGGGAAATACTGTAAGGGAGAAATTCTTCATCATGTACACTTTTCCTTTTTTTAAAAAAAAAACTTTTCCACACTCTGTAAGGCTAGTATCTTTATAATAGTTCTGCAGCACTCATTGATAGCAGTTGTAGTAACATTTTATTTAATAAAAATAGCAGATTAAAAGTACCATGTTTGTGTTACACTACAAGAGATACACAAAAGTGCAACACTTTATGTTCTTAGGCAATTTAGTAAAATAGCTGGATCAGGAATTGGCAAAGCCATTTGAATACAGAACAGATTTAAAATTCTTATTTAAAATTTTTAACACTCAAAATATTATTACTACTGCACACAGAACATCAGAGCAAGAGTCAGAAGGAAAAGAGGAAAATACTAAAAATTTCACAGTGTTTTCTCTTCTCATTCTACCACCCTGAAACACAAAAAGGAAACAAATTTTAACAATCTTAGCTAACTTTCAGTAATGACTCTCAGCAAGTTTACTACCAATTCAAGTTTCTGAACCATTAGTGAAATGCTTCTGTGTCTAACAGTAAAGTGTTGGGGGGCTTGTCTCATATGAACATGTTACTGTTGCTAAAGTATTTTGCTTCCCCCAAGAAAAATAACAAACATGGTATGTGCACAAAATGAGCTCCTATTCTAAAATATAGCAAAACTAACCAGTGCAGCTCTTAACACACTGCATAGGAGAATTAAAATAAGAATTTATAATCTAAAAAAACAAATAAACAAGAGACAGCCTTACCGCAGATACTGCTTCAGAGCACTTGTAATTGTCTTCACTTCCCAATCTACTGAGTTTTCCAGGTCAACTTCATTGCAGGTTTTTGAATCTAGAAAATAAACAGAAAGAGAAGAGGGACATGAAAAAAGGGGAATTCTAAATCAGTATGGCCTACATGAACAGCAACACATTGACTTTGACCACTACATATTTGCTCACATGAACGAAGAAGCAATGTCCTTTTTATTATTATTATTAGGTGATATGAGGGGACCAAATATCCAAATGTGTTTATAAATTCCATTTTCATATTTTGTTTTTAAAACTATTGACTGCTGATTTTTTTTTCTTTAATGAAGAATTAAAAATCACCCTCATGTAAAAAGATCTCTATAGCAATTGAAATTTTCACACCTCTAATTAAACAGAGATTTTCACAAACACAGAAAGATGTACAAAAACAGTAAAGGGAAAAAAGACCCTCTAAGAAGAATTTATCTTTTACTTTTTTCTTTCATATTTGAAGTGATAAATCCTTTCCATAGTTATGCCTGTAAACTGAGGATGAAAACAGCTGAAGTACAGCATGACCCTCTGCACTGTGTGAAAACCTTTAAGAGGTGCTTCAAAAGTAGGAACGGGAGTCTTTGCTCAACGTTTGCCCTACTTGATCAGTTTTAGCCACTGGACAAAAAATACTTGTTTGCTTAACCATTTGTCAGGTTCACAGAACTCCCACCTTCTCCCAGGTTAGTTGATAGAGTCTTGGAACAAGACATATCCTGCTGAAAGGTTGGGTTGGTCTGACTGACACATCAAAGACAGAAAACAACACAGCACGCTGAAATGTTTTGCAATGAACAAAACCCCCTTTTGGCCTGAGAGGAAGAAGCCATAGCCAGCTGACACAAGAAGAGCACGTGAATATGGGCAGCCTAGCCCAAAGTATTTGCTGACTTTCCTGTTATTATTTACTGCCACACATTTCCATCAGTCACTGCAGTGAACGGCAGCAGTGGCTGACACAGATTACGTGGGGACCCCTTCATACAATTCAGAATTCATTTATTACTTGGCTTGTCAGACAAATGACAGACACATTTGAAAAATCAAATTAGGATCCCTGATTAAAGGTGCAGTCCTTTTACCAGGACTAAATAATTTTGTTCTAAAAGCTGTGCCAAGCAATTATTTCTGTAACTGAATATTCTCCCTCATTATATCAATTATTTAAATCTCATTTTAAAATACAGGTCAGATAACATTTTCTAGCAAACTGTTACTAGCCAATCACCTCCCAAAATACTCAGGATTGTCTCAGATATAAGCTTCTTTTTTTTCTCTTTTTAGCATGCTAGCTGCTTCCATGTTCAAATTCTCTTTTTTGAGAACAAAATTTGTCTCCTGAATTAATTAAATAAAAACTGCCATCACATCAGAAGCTAGCAAAATCTATGGGGGTTTTGTTACTAAACCACGATGTAATATCCAGTTTTTAAATAGCTGCTTCATAATCATCAACCTCCTTTACATTCAAAGTATGCACTCTGTTCATTGAAATTGGTTGATGGGTTTTGGGAGGAAAACAACAGGCGTCTGAATTCCAAAGCAAGCTTCGTAAAATAAAAAAATAGAAGGTATTGTTGAAACATTTCATTATCTTTTGAAGAAAAAAAAAAAATCAGCCCTGCTACCAACCCCCAGAATTTGATTGTAGAAGCCATCAAGATTTAAAGACATTTTCTTAATTTTTGGTTTGCCATTGGCTTTACATTGCTCTGTGCCCCACCACCCAATGGATTACATTATTTCTGCTCCATTTTCCCCATCTACTTCAAACATCCCAGACCATTGTAAGACCTGGAACTTCAACCAGATTTAAAAAAAAAAAAAATAATTTACTCTAGTTGTTTTCATGCTACTTCTTCACATAACAGCCACTGTGCACTTTATGCCAATAAAACTAACCATGCACATTTAGGAACAACTTTTGACAGAGCAGTTCTAAATTTTAGGCAAATCTTTCTAAAAATAAGAGAGCCAGAGTTTATAAAAATTGTCCAGTTCACTAAAGCTCATTAGGAGGAGACTCTCTCTGCTTTCATACCCAATATGCCCACTGTAGGTGTCCATGCATATTGTCATCTACTATATATAAAATAACAAGGAATTCCATATCACTGTTTTGAAACCTGCTAGTTTTGGGAAGGCAGAAGTACCTGACAGCTTCCTCCTACATGCAATATCTGGTATTGTTCACACCAGACAGCATCAGAAATCCAACCTGAACTCATCAGTAGAAACTGCAAGCCCTCAGCAGTCATTTCCCACAGACAATGGTCCATCTGAAAGCTGATCTATGCAGTGGCTTGTACAGAATCTATGTAACAGCGTGCAGGAAATGAGCCACATCAGCTCTATAACACAGATCGTTGGTGAAACAGGAATTGGGCCCCGATGCACTTCCAGAACTGAGACTCCTGATGGCTGACAGCTCACACTACAGAGCTAATAACACATTCCCATAATATTGGAAGTTCTAGCTTTCTAGCTCTGTTTACAGTGGGGTTAATTTAACATTTTCCCTTAAAAGGCAGAGAGTGTTTTCCTCACCAGATGCCTCCTTTTCAATTTAACCAGACCATTGCTGCAAAATAGCAAAATACCAGTCACAGGTAACTTCATGGACTAAGTTAATAATAAAATGAACTTTTTTTTTTTTTTTTAATGTAGCTTTGTATATTTGATTGCTAGGCCTTACTTTGCAGAGACTTAGCTCCACTAGATTTTTGCATTACAGATGAAAATCCATGCATTCATAGTACTAGAAAAGCATATGTTGATCTTCTCATACTCTCTTGACTCTCAGTGTACTTTCCAAAATTTTTCAGAAAGTATTCTGAAAAAGAGACAAAACTACCCAAAAAAATTTACATCCAGGCTACCATTTGGAAGACTCTTTTTTCACATCAGGCCTCTCCAACTGTGAACCTCATGGTCAATGATAGGTAGCCTAAAATACTTTGAAATTTTATCAAACATTTTAAAATACAGAAAGTTAATATGAGTTTTTTATGATTATGAAAAATCTTTCATATAAAAGGGTATCTTAGCGTATGCCCAGAGACAAAGGATTAAAGATTAATCAGTCATTTTAAATTCTCTGTACCACTGTATATCAAAAAGGAACCCTCTTTGTTCTTCTCTAAGGACAGACAGATAAAGAGCACAATAGGATCACTTTCAACAAATGATCAGAAAAGTGCACCTGCTTGCACCCTAACTTTTTCCTGCTCAGTATTTTGCTTCATCTTGATACCACTGTATTCTTCCCATGTCAAATAAATATATGAAACTTGGGAATGACAGAAAAACGTTTCAGATTTAAAAAAAAATAACTAAAAGCAGATGCTGGAATTCCCAGTAAACTCTTCCAGCTGCTACTGAACCACTGGCAACCTGAATCTATTTAATTTGGATACCAATAATGGCAGCAAGGAAAATCTGCCTGCCAAACCTGCACGCCCAAGCTAGGCCAGCAAGACTAAAACTGAAAAGCATCTCATGATAACAAATGGATTTAATCAAGGCTCTCTGAGTGACAGCCCATCATTCTTCCCATGGTCAATGGCTAAAGATGGTTATTGCTTACTGAGGCTAATCTCAACACAGATAAACAACTATTAAAATCTGTTATATATCAGTCATTTTTATTAATCCCAGTTCATATTTCCAAAAAGAGTCTTTTTTTCTATAATACTTTAAAGGTTTACTAATGGAGTACTTCAGGGTGCTGTTAATATTGATTAAAGTAAGACATCATAAATTAATATTTAGCAAGGTCATTATGACACATTGATATGACATGCAGGTCCTCAAGTCTCAAGATGTCTTATCATTTCTGAGGAGACAGCCTGTTTGAAAAAAATAAAGGAAGGAAAAGAAAAAGTCTTACAGGTGGCACTAAACTGACAGCAGCATATAATATAAAAGCGCTTTGTCATTCACATAATGTCTGGGGTAATGAAATGAATTCACTTTCTGGCTTCCTTCAGTTTGCAGTGCCAAAGAACACTGTGTTATCAGCACAGATGGAGCATGCATGGTTCTGGAGAAGAGCCTGGTGCAAACTGCAAACAAGCTTCTTTGCATACCAATGAATCCCTGAGAATCAGACCTTTGCTGTCAAGTGACAGGTTTGGAAGCTCTATAAAAATGAACTAATCCCAGTGGTCTTGTCTGACTGCATGTACTGTCAGTGCTCAGGACAAGAAATGGGGGAACACGGCACATTTTGCAGTCATGGCTACTACTTTGGTGAGAGAAATCAGGCAGATGAGGGATTTCATCCAGGTGCCAATATTTCTCTCTTACCTGCCCCTCCCCAGGGACAGCAAAGTGGCAAGAGAACTCCAGTCACTGGAATTAAAGACACATCAAAATTTCCAGAAAATAAAGGGAGAAAAAAGTTTCTGAGAATTATTTCAGCTATCTAGGTGTAAAAGAGCCTAAGATGTTACCCACATTTAAGAGCTATACAACTAAGTTTACAAAACCAAATACTTTCTCCATCTGTCCCCTGCCTTGACACACAGTTATTATTAATACATATAGCATATCCCTCCTCTTAAACCAAATAACTCTTTGACAGTAGGCTTAAATAGTCTTATTTTGCACAGTGATTAACTAAAGACACACATGGGTGTGTACACTTGTACATTCTAGGCATGGGAGAAGGAAAGTGAAAACATCAATGAAGCAATCAGCTTCAAACTTTCCTGACTTCAGTATTTTGAATTTTCTGATCAGATACTTCAGCTTAGGCTGCTTTAATCCCACTTACATCAACCTTGCACAAAGCACATGCTTTGCTCCTACATGTCCCATATTAGTTCTTAGTTTATTCCTACCAACTAATCTAGATCTTTCTAAAGTAGGAAAACTTACAATGATATGGTGATTATTTGCATGGACTAGAGCAAACTACTGGCAGGTTCTTTAAAAACTAAGTATTGACAGTAAAACAACATGAAATAAAATATTGAAAAAGTATGTGTAAAATAGAGGCATACCCATCAACAAACTCAGAAGTCTCTGGACCTTTGAACTCACCCCCACAACTCTGTACAATCCTTGGTCATTGATACCTATTATGTAAAAAAAAAAAAAAAAAAAAAAAAGAAAAAGGATTAGATCAACCACAGTCAAATTTAGCATTAAAATTTTTGCCCCAGGCAACAAATTCTCTTCAAAGACTGACAGACTACACAGCACATTATAAATAAAGTATTACAAGAATCCTTTTGTTACTCTCTGTTTTTAAGACAAGTTCATGTTATGTTTTGATAAAGGTTTCATGTACCTCGATTCTACTCCTGAAACTGGAAGGAGAAGCAAACAGGGACAAACTTTTGCTTGAAAATAATTAAATTAATTAATAAACAAACAGACAAACTGCTGTCTAATTTCAAATTTTTTAAGTTGCATTTTGGGTATATTGACCTCCACATTCTAATAATGCAAGAACTGAACTAACAAATGCTAAATTAAGTCTTCTTCAATAAATTTAACAGTTCCTTTTTTTGTCCCCCAGTACGTGGTGACTAAAAAACTTTAGATGAAGAAAAACTTAAGCCTATTTCCAGTCCTCAAAACCAGTACTTTTTTCAAGTTTATAAATGCTTTCCATTTAAGATACAAGGCCTCATTCCAACCCACTGTGGTCCACAGAGGAGTTACATCCAGAGGCACCACCAAAAGCTACTGAACAGTTTTGCTTGGGATGAACAGAGGAGCCATAAACCAGCACAGCATTTTCAGTCCCCTACTCCCATTCTTTATGGATACTGGAGCACTCTCCTGGCACTCCTCTGTGCCCTTCCACTGTATCACACACATTCACTTCTCTACCCTTTTTCTTCCCGTGTTTTTGTGTTCCTTTACACTACCCAGTTTTATCCCTAGGGAAGTAAAATTATGAATATAAATTGAAGAAAGACCAGAGAGAGAGAAGGGGCAGGGAAGAGAGCACAGAATAAGGTACACATGTTTGTCTGCTGCATTGTTTCAGAGCCCATATAGTGGGAGGTAAAATACTACATTACACAGATGTTTGAGAGGTCTTACAATAAGCAGTCATCTACAAACACAATCTACCTTCATAATCACACTGGTCTGGAAGAGTAGAAATGCCACAGAATACCTGTGTTTCTACTCCAAGGAAATCTTTTCAAATAACAGATTATGTGGTATTCTTATTCAAAATATCCTTCAACAAAGGAAGAATTGTGGAGAATTCCCAGCCTCAATACCATGCTGTTCCAACCCAGAGAGGAAAATTAAAGCCAGTCATATGAGAAAAAGTTTCTTCCCAAATAAATATTAGATGAAGTATGTAAAAATCATTAGCCTTTTAACGAATTACTGCCAGACAGAGCCATAATACACAGCAATAATTCTCAATATGGCAGAGAGAACTTGGCATTTTCTACCTCCTCCTCTTGCCTAGACATGCTACATCTTTTCTCTCTTCTCACACAGTCTGCAGCCTCCTCGGCCATCCCAGATCCTTGAGCCTGCTGAAGTCCTCCTCCCTGTCAGCACTTCTTCCTCTGCCCCAGCAGGGAGCTGTCAGGCTGCAGCTGCTCCTTCCCTCAGTTGCTCCATCCAGGCAGAACCAGCCCTTTTTCCTCCTCAGCTTGCACCACTGGAATGGTGCTGAGCCTTAAGCTGGATGTCAGGTTCGGAGCTGGCTGAAATTAACAGAATACAACAGATCTCCTTTATTTTATCTGTGCTCATCAAAACACATAACTCTGGAGTATCCTCACAATTCAGCTGTGCACAAAAGAACGAACTGAAGAAAAACCCAGCTATGTGGCCACAACACTGTTCTTCTCAAAATATGAAGTTATCAACACAACCAAGTAAGTTTTCCAATGATCCCCAGAACAAGTACGATAGCATGCTATGCACCACTTGGAGACACTAAAAAAAACCTCAACAATATAGTCCTTGATACACTCCAAACAAGAATGCACTACAAATCTGTCCTGAGAGCAGCAAATACTTTTTGCTTCAAACTTCTCAGAGGTGTCCAGGAAAATTCTGGTACCAAACTAACACCAAGCTTTGCCAAAATGCATCACACTTTTTTTATGCAATGTCTTCTACTACTTTTAGTACCACAGAACAAGCCTTCTGCATCATATGCAAGATGCTAAAAAGCTGAAGAAATACTGTCACACTCAGCTTTTGCTTATCTCAGAAGTTGATTTGTGACTTCCTGCACTTCTAACATTAAAACTGGGGGGAACCAACTGTGCTGACCCCATACATACATTTATGGGCTTAGAAATAATCAAGGTCAAACCACAAAACCTACTGCTCAATATTAAAACAGACAGGATAATGCAGAAGTCTCTGAAAAATAGTAGTATTGAAACCATAACAATCGTCCAGCAATAATCTTGAGTCTGTGATAGAGATTATCAGATAATTGATCGGTTTCAAATTCACCAACCCAAAAAAGCACAGCTAATTGCTAGCAGACATCAAGGAGTGCAAAGCGACATTAATATTTCAACATAGTTTTAGATGATACATTTAAACATATTTCCAAATGACGTTTTATTTAAAATATACAAACCTAGTTTCAAACAGTCCTATTTCTGATTTAATCTGCACATTTCAGATCTTCAGCACACCCAGCACTGATAAGGCTCGGCATTTACAGAACACAATTGACAGGATGACTCATTGCAAGGAATAGCTCTCCACTGACTGAAATGCTGAGGGGTTCAGACGCTCTGTCTGCCGGCTCAACCACTATTGGCAACCTGGAGCAGTAAAGCCCCGCAGCACAACTTCCTTCATATTTACATTATCTCAAGATGTTTGGCTGCCTGATACCAGAATTTGGCACAGGTACACAGTTTGTGAAACATGCTTAGAAATGTAAGGTATTGTAAGCAAGACAGCAGTTTATACTACTGTAAGCAAGGTACGTAGTAGGCAAGTTTACTTTGCGAGTGGCATTGTGCAGGAGGCTGACACAGACTTGGAACATAGCTGCAAATACAACTTTTTCTCCCAAAATCCATGGCACAGAAACAGCCAAACAAGTGACACGCTAAATTCAAGGTAATGACAGAGGGGTTTTTGTCACTTGCAAAGGTTTTCCTCCCTCCTCACCAGGTACTCTCTGCCTGAGGAGCAGCTGGCCGGACGCGCAGCTCAATGCTGCCATCTCTCTCTGCCGCTCAGATTGGCAGCTCCGGTAGTTCCAAGCTCAAGACAAACACTTTACCCATCGCGTCCCCTCAGAAGGTACAACCAACTACGGGCACACAAAACCAAGCACAGAGCCTTTACCAGGGGAGCAAACAGCTCTTGGTTGTTTCCATAAACATCTACCCCATTCTGTTATTCTCAGTAGAGAACAATAAATGAAATACTCCAAAGAGAATCCCAAAATGCTCTCTCCAAGACAAAACACAGGTGCACATCCAACCAGCAAGGTGCTTAGTACGTGAGAGATGGGATGCATATCCTGATGCCTCAGCATCTCCTACCAGGTAAAGCACAACCAATCTCTTGTAAGGCAATGCTGAAACAGCTCACATGCATTTTAACCAAGACATCGATTTTCGTGCTTGTATTCATTCAGAGCAAATAATTCCCTTTTTGGCTTTATAAAAGGGAACATAACTGAGAAAAAAAAATTATCCAGCCATTGACAAGTTTATGTTCAATATCTCTGTTATGCTCTTCTCTCTCTGAATACCAGACTACTTCTGCTGTGACATGACAAGACTATTCTCAGTTTCCACCCACACTAGACTGTCCTCTCTTTCCACCCACGCCAACCTCACACCCATTATGATTAAAAGAGATAAAAACATGGCACACAAGCACCATCTCTGAAGAAGCATCTGTCCTGTTTTCTGCTGCTGAATATAACTTGCTTTTGATGTGTTATCATTGAAGTAAAATAACCAAGTAAAAACTGTTTGAAGAAAAAGTACAGGTAGAAAATTCTGCAGCTTGAGAGATTGATTTTCTTCATCATACTACTATTTGTCCAAACTCTTTTGAGACAAACAACTGAATGCTCTCCTGGCCTCTATTTGTTTAGTTCAGCAGACATCAGCAGAAGGTTCTTAAGGGTTTTTTTTGTTTTGTTTTGGAGTGGTTTACTTGGTTTGTTTTGGTTTGTTTTTTAAATGCCATAGATGTTAAATTCAGAATCAGTAAACAGAAAATCAAAGACTGCTTGCAATATACCGGACAAATCAATTGGATTGAAACAGAGCTAAATGGATTGTTTACTTCCTGGAAGGTAGTACCTCACCTCAGTATATTCTTGGAACCCCAAGAAAATAAATGTTCATCCAACACTGATTTATTTTCTTTCTTGAATACTCTCCAAAACAAAATTAATAGACACAAGTCTTTGGTACCACAAAGCACTCTACTGACTGTACATCTTACAAAGGCTGAGCACAAGGGGCAGCAAAGCTATAAAATCTCCAAAGACTTTGGGAACTTTAACCCTCTCCCAAGCATGTTTCAGGGCAAGGGGAGATATCCTGCTAACCCATGAAAGCTCATCACTTGTCTTGAACAAGAGTTACACAAGCATTTTGCACCTTCTTATGTGCCCCTAAATCAAGGCATAAAGGACAGAGTGAACTTAAACCTCCACTCAGTTTAACCTATCCACCCACAGCCCTAAGGAAAAAAAAATCCACAAAAAAAACCCAACAAAAATATTTTTCCAAATAGCCACTTCATTAAGAAAATGCTCGTATTTTTCCACAGCTGTGTTCTTGTTTCACTTTTCTTGCAGGGTGTCAGAAAAGGAAAAGAAATAACCAACCCACTACCTGAAGAAAACTATTTGAACACACTTATAAATAATAAACCAAAATATAGTATATTCCACGCTGCTTATAGTAAGGAGGATTCATGAGGTATTGTAAGGTAGTCAGTCACTGCACCGTAGGCCAAAACTACCCTTTCATTACATGAGCACATTTTCATTAAATCTGCCTCATGCACTGCAAAGAGAAGATCCAGACTATACTGAGACAGGGTTTTGCAGTGAACTTATCTGTAGGACGCCAGCTTTATCTGCAATGTTTCCCAGCTGAAATATTAAGAGTGTAAATGTCAGTAACTGAAATTTTAAAGTGATGAGACAGGCAGACTTATCTGAAAAATATTCAAAAGAACAGAATGAACAAAAATAACACCAGATAGAGTGTGGCCTAATCTGGAATAACATCTTTAATGCATCAGACAGTACTGATACAAAAAGGTTTAACAACAAAAAAAAAAAAAAACACTTCAGATATTTCTTGCTGTTTAAATGCAAAATTCTAAGCATCACAAAGGCTGCTTGTGTTCCTAGTAATATTGTATAGGAAGTGTATACATGGAAGAATGTTTTTCAGTAAGATGCTGCACTGACAGCAGCATGAACCTGCTCTTCTGTTCATCTCATTTAAGCTGGACTGTGATACACAGAGAGATGCAAGCATTCTGCCTTGTGCAGTGCCAGACCTCTAGGAAAAAAGGATTCAATTCCTGACAAATATAAGCGTCCCCTTTAGGAGTTGGAAGGAAAGTCAACAATTTAGGAGGAAACCAAAATGCAAACAAGGAAATTACAACATCTCTTAACAAACTGAGACAGACTGTAACCAATTACCTACTTTCATACCTTCACCTTCTTTTTAAAAACCACAACCAAACAAGCTGGTTTTCCATACCATGCCATATACAACACAGGGAGTCTCAGACCACACACTTCAGCAGAGCCTCCCCAAAATCAATCCCAAATACTCTTGAATACTGTTGCACACTGACCTCTCCTCCATCTCCAGCTCTGGAAGTACAGCAATGAGTATATGCAATTATAAATCCTGACAGCATCTTTGTTCCTGGTGTGATACTAACTCCACAAAAAGTACTTCAACACATTTTGTTAATCACTTGCCTGCTCAGCTCCTGTTCTTCTGTCTTAAGAGACTGAACAGAAACGAAACACTAAAATAAATTACTCTGTTCCAACAGCAAAGCAAAGGTACAGGCACTGCCTTCAAAACACAGGTTTCTCTTAGCTGTGGTGCACAAACAGTGGCTCCCTTTGTCAGGAGAGGTGCTATTTCCTACTTGAGAGTACTTCTGGCAAATACATTTCTTGAGAGAAAGCCATACATAAAAGGATGGGACTGGACAGGCTCCTGTCCTGGTCAGTGTCATCAGTGAAATGTCTGCCATGGTAAAGTCTTTTCTAGAGACCTACAGGAGACTTTATCACAGAGGCCTTCTTCACAGAGCAGACCAGCTGCTTCACCCTCTTCACAAACAGGTTGCGTTGATCATTACCTCGTGTTTCAACAGCACTGATGCACTTTTTGATGATGGTGAACCCTATTTTATCCAATTGTGCACCTAGAAGGAAAAAAAAAGGGTTAAACAGTTTTAAGTACCATCACAATTATGTTTTTCACTGAAAATAAGGCTGGACTCAATCAAAAAGCTAGAACTTTTGAGGCAAAACTGTAAACATTCTGAAATTGGTAGAATACATCACTTTTTATAGAGCAATTCTGCTTCACAACTGTGCCTAGCCCAAGCAAAGGCTTTTTCTGGTGATAGTGGCTTCAGTGAATCTGTTCACAGCAGCATCCTTTGAAGAATAGGATCTCTGATTAGTTACACATGTTAGCAGATGCAAGATGGAATTTAACAGTACTTACTGCAACATCGACAACATCTGAGAGAGTTCACCAAATGGGACAAGGAAGTACTTATGATGAAAAAACATAATCACCAACAGCAGGGCTTTTACTGAGTCCTACCCTCAGCCAAAGAAATTCCCACACTAAAGATACAGGACACATGTATATCATTTCACAGCAGTTAATGATCTGACTACATGAAAGCAGATGCATGAACAGGACAACAGCTGAGCTCTGGCATTCCTTTGTTGTTTCTATCTTACTCTTTTTCTTCACATCAAAACTTCATTTAAAAGCTTATGTTGCAAAACTGCCCTTCCCCCAAACATCTGGCCTTCTTGCTCCTGGGGACCTGGTCTTGCACCATGAAAAGACAAATCTGTGGAAAAATTTCTATTAATAACACCAGGATCCAGCTTTAATCAGCAATTTTAAGTTTTTTTAAAAAGTAGGCATAAATTGCCTCATAATCAAAGAAGGATACCTTCTTCTTTACACTTTGCTAACAGGAGAAAGGTAAAGTTGTCTAAAGAAAGTCATCTCTTGTATTTCCGTATTTTGGTTTATATTTTAAATGCACACATTCAGCTTTTTTGCTATCTTGACATTCAGCTGCAACTGCTTTTAAAACCATACTTACACATGCTAACAGAAATGTACACACAGTCTGGATTAAGAAACTGTGATGTATTTACATACAAATTCACCCTTGAATTAATTTCAGGCATGAAGTAAACTGACAAAAACAACCAGACTATTTCTCCATCTTATGTCCAGTCCTACAATTCTTACTTATGTATTGAGTTACTGTGAAAACCCACTAATTAGAAATTCCACAAGTTATATTCAAAACTCACGATTTAAAATTAATATAATTAAGCTGGATCCACAGAAAAAAGAAATCATCTTTGCCTTTCTCAATGGTAAAATATTAACAAAATCAGCCTTAATGCTGATTCAAATACTTACTTCCCTCTCGTTTTGCATTCGCTCTATTCAAGTTGATGAAGAGCTAACACAAAAAGAGTAAAAAAGACAAATTATATTTAAGACTTCCATGAAATCAGAAAAAAGACAGCCTCAATCTTAATGCTCAGTAGGCACAAATACAGTTGTTTACAGCCAGAACATACCACCACCAGCAGCTCTAACAGCAGGACCAGCAGTCTGTGCCCCCTCAGAACAATGTTAGCTACAGCCACTGAAATTAACTGTGATTTATGTGCTTCATGTTTCTGTGTTACTCCAGAGGTTAATTTCCCTCAAAGTTTCAAGCTCACTCAAATTGTTAAGAATTTGATGATTCCTGGGACTTACGTCCCAGTTTGGCATTCCCAGAAGTTGTAAACTTACTGGGGAGTCCAGCTCAGCCAACTCAGCCCATGTCATGGTAATTAACACCTCTGCAAATGAAACCAGATTAGTGGAACAATGAGGTCAATCAAATCCACAACTGCTGGGGCAGACACGTGACTGTGTCACTGACAAGAGCACCTCGTTATTTCTGGCCCACAAGACCAATATATTTATCATTACAAGAATAAATAGTGTGTTTCAATTCAATATTTCACACCCATTTCCTGATGCAAGGCAGAAATTAAGCAAATTCATCTACAACCTCAGTCCCATTGACAAGGACTTTTCTGATCTGGTATAAAAAAAAAGCAATAATACCATGTAACTCACTCATTCAAGTTTTGCCACTGGAATGCAGCATGTCAGTGTAAGACTAAATGAACATGCTTATACTAGACACTTTCTACAACACCAATATTATCACTGGGATGGGAAACCATTTATAAAAATCAATGCTGTCATTACAATGAAAAATTCTCATATCAGCATTAGCAGTTATCTACACCGAGCTTTACCAAGTTACTCATCTCTCTTGAGTTTTATATCACTTTTATCCTTTATTCATTGAATCTATCATTTTTCAAACTACATAATCCCAGTTTATTAAAGTATAAATGGGATCAGAGCACAGGGGGGTGAGAGAGTTCTCCAGTACACTATAAAAGAATATTTTTTTAAATTATGCTTACAGCTTCTTTTCCATCCAAGGCTTCCATCCACAGCTTCCTGTCTTCCTCAGAAAATGCCTGCATGGTCATAGGAACTCCAGGCCTGCAAATGTACCAACAACATAAAGTGACTGCATTCACCAGCAACTAAAAAATTCTTGACAAATTCTATTTCCAGCTACAAGCAAAGTCCATGGACCTAAAAGTCAGGCTTAATTTTCTTTGCTTAATATCTGAACACTGCTGAGCTTGAAAATAAAAGGCATAGAAGTGATCCATGCAGTGAGCAATAGGGAGAATAGGAATGAGAAAACAAAGTGAATGTAATCTGCAAACTATTTATTTGAAATAGCTTATTGTTGATCACTTGCTGGAATTACTGAGTTTTGTGAATTGTAAATAAACTTGGACTTGCATTCCTGTTAGATGAAAAATGTCATTTATTAACTCACTCAATATATAATCTTCATGTTTAAAGCTGCAACAATGATCATAGCTTGCAAGTAAATACCTTATGAAAATAACCATCTTAATTCAGTAAAAAATGAAAACCAAACCATTTAGTTCTTTTCATTCAATTACAATTGTGAAGGTATCAGAGTATCACCTAGAAGCAACACATCAAACTCAGTATATGCTGCATGAAATACCATATATTTGTCTTAAAAATAAAGTCAAAGGAAATGAAACCTTCCCTCTTTGTCCTGTACTGGAAAAAATTAAAATCTAGGTAGTATTTCAGAAGGATATGATCTTTATCAATAAAATAACTTTCTCCTACCCTAGAAGACTCTGCTATCTCCTTAAAATTTTAATTCCTCTACATTTACCACTAAATGGTAAATTACCATTTACTTCAACTAAACATGATGAAGTACTAGAAACAGAAAAAAGCATCACTTCCCAGAGATTTAGCCAGAATCTTAGCACCCTCAGAGCCATCAGTATCAGAATTTAAAGAAAACATAACCATCTCAGCTTTCCTTTTGAAAGAAAAATATGCAAATTTTCAGCAAGCTCCAAATTATGTTTAAGTCACACACAAGGCTGAACGTTTGCTACTTAAAAGCCTTCCCTAAAATTTTACGACCTTGCCTCCTTCCAAAGCACAGTACCAAAGAAAGCCCCATGCCCAGCTGTCAATCCCTGTGTTATTTTTTAACTTGGACAAGCTGAGGGATAAGCATGCCCTGAACTGATACCAAGGAAACAAGCTAATGGCCTGCAGCACAGACCTAATCTCCATGGGAACATCTCAGTACTACACACATATATTATTAAAAGAAAAATGTCTGATACCAAGGTCACAGCGGACCAGTTGTGTCTATTATATCAAGACAGAAAGATGAACTAGATTTTTTCCCATTTTTACCAGAGAAGAGAATGAAAAGGTGTTTTGCAGGATCGAGGAAACACTGCTCTCCATCCATCTCTGTGTAAACTCCAGATACCCCACTGAGCAGATGGCACACAGAGGGGCACAGACTGACATTTCTCACACTTCTTTTTAGAAGCTTTACCAGATTGAGTTTGAAATCTCTTATCCCTATTGACCAACCCATTGAGCTGAGGTCTGGAGTATAAATCTCCACTCTCTTTTGTACTATTGGGACACAGTGTTAGAATAGTTAAACCACATCCTCTTCAACTCAAACATGCAAGTTCAAACCACGCTGTAGAGTGATGACAAACATCACCTGAGCTGTAAATGACCATCTCTTGTCATCTACCATGTGGGCCAGAAGTTTTCTGATGCAGCTGGAGTTTCACATGCCTTTACCCATTGGCTGCTGTAGGAAGAACATGCCTCAGGCCAGTCTGACTGGCCACAGGAGCTTGGCATAGCCCCTGATCTAAGTTTGAGCATATCATCCTTATCACAGACATCTGCAGACCCTTAGCACTCAAAGGACAGTGGAGCCTGACAGCACTGACCATGCTGCTTTTGAAGTGAAAAGCACTAAGAATCTGATGGGAAAAAACCCCAAAGCCTATAAATTATATTATAAGTTAGCATGTAGTTAATTGGTATAATTAAGGAGTGAACATATAGATTAAAAGCAGCTCAGAGGGGTTGGATGCAAAAACTCAGCAACAATCCACTAATTTATATCTAGCATTTAATTCTAGACACGATCCATTTCTGCACAAATAAAATCTGCATCAAAAGAATGTAGCATTACCACAGCCATATTAGTCTGGAGTAGTCTATTAAGTTGGATCCTCTCACCTTCATAAATGAAGGAAGATTTTGAGATTCTTTAGTTGAAAGAATTAGCAATTCTTTTCTTTAGAAACAGAGCAACAAGTGGTGTTTCAAAAAGACAATGGCAACAACATTCAAGACGCAGTAGATGATTATACCAGTCCCAAAAAGCCTCAAAATCCCAATAACCTGATTTTCAATCTGAAAATCCAGTGTATCTCCCCAGCAACACCTCATTTTGGAATTCAGGATTGTGACACAATGTGGTCAGAGTATATGAATTACTACTGCAATCAGTCTTTCACTAACAGCTGTATGTTCTTCAATTTAAGCCATGTTCCTTCACTGTGATAACAACTCTTAATAGCTCCTCTTAACTTTTTCTGTGCTTTTCTTTATTGTGAGCTCAGGCAATGTCTACATTCCAGTTTAGTTCCTCCGTGCTTCTGCTACGCACAGCTGAGATAAAATCCAGTGAGCCATGGCAGTGCTTGCCTGCTCCTCCAGTGACCATTTCCCACTGGAAATCTGACTGAGGATCAAAGAAATCAGAAGAAAACACAACAGTAATTTTGCAGTAGTTTTAACCACTGGTTAGAAAGAGCTCTTCCTAGTATCCTTCCCAAGCTTACCTGTCTGAAGCTTCTAAGTCAAAACAGAATCGCCTGTCTATTGTATCTGTATTTCTTTTGGTACAATATGTAAGGACGAAAAGTTCCTCATCACCCTGTGAAAAGAAAGTTTTTATAAGCTTGACCCAGTTTTTGAAAGTTTTTATAAGCTCCAGTAAGCCAGTTGTACAAGCCAAGTAAGGTAAATTTATAATAAAGTAATGGCAAAAGCGATACTGAAAACTGACCCTTGCAAAAGAATTTGCCCATGCTTGCAGTTCACTTTTCTACACAATAACACCTGAATTCTACAGTCATTTATGGGATACAAATCTAAAAATATTGAGTCCATTCTAGCTGGTACTTCACAGAATGACTCAGTACCACAGTAAGTTAAACTAACAAAAATACTGTGCGCTTGTAACAACATAAATGCACAGAGAGACCTTTCCCATTTAATGTCAGCCAGAGTGGTTTCCATGGTAAAAGCCATTGCTACATTAACTAGAACAAAGGAAGAGTTCTTTATTATCTGTAACATGTCTTAGAAAATCAATTCTTTCTTTAAGAGCAACACCAGTATTTTATTTTACCCAGGAATCACAAACTCATCTGTGAATGCTGCATGAGTTCTACCAGCTTAATTCAGGATTAACTGTACATTTTAATTATTTCTTGCCTTATTCAGTATCCCCAGACATAGAAGGCTGTCACTGAAGGAGTAACTGCAAGGGTTTCCAAGTGGGAGATGTTTTAATACAGTAGAAATGGCTTCATAGGTGTTTTAGAATGCTGAATGCTCAGACACACATACTATATACTATACTAAATAAAATGACTTATTACAATTAGAGTAAATTAGGATAAAAAATTCATAGAAGTACTGAAGTGATTAAGGAAACCACATATCACTAATTTTTTGTACATCAGGTTTTTCAAAGCTTTTGAAAGATTCTTCCCAATTCAATATATCCATAAATACACAGAGTCCTCAAAATTACAAAAGCCATCTCCCCTCTGCTGAAACTAATAGGACATCATAACTTGATAAAATTTCAACATTATTTTTTTTAACCAATTTTAAGACAGGTCAGGGTGTTGCACTTACAGGCATATTGGCTCAAGCATTCGTTTCCAGATTCAGATATCCTTTTCCCTTGCAACAAAATGCATTTTATCCCTATTAACACATTCATTTAATGTATCATCTCCAAAGGTACCAAGTGCCATCAACTCCCAACTATTTCAGTAGGAATTAAAGCTATTGAAAGATAAAACAAAGTTTTGGGTCTGAAATATTTCAGATGCTATGAAAGATATGTGAAATTATATTCAGTTATCAGTACAAATTATATTCCTACAAAAACCCACTTTTCTAGTCCCACTTCTAGTACTCACATCTCTAAAAGAAAAAAAATCTAACTGGAGAATGTAAGAAACAAATTTTTAAGTCCATTCTATTTTCCTGATTTATACTTTAGCTTATTAAAGGCCTTATGGATAAAGCAGACTCTAAATGGTGAAACACTGCATGTTATCTGTGCCAGGTCCCCTGGTCTTCTAAAAGGAAGCAATAGAAAAGTCTCAAGAATTCTTATCTGTTAATCCATCCTGTAGGTTAACATCCTTAAATGGCAGACTGAATTACAAAACAAAGGGGCAAGGAGAGTAGAAAGTACTTGACACTTCTTATTTGAAACATTCTCGGATCCTGATACAGGACAAGTGAAAGAGTAGAATATATAAATATACGTACAACTTTCCCTCCTGATCTGTGTTCAAACGGGATCATGGAGAACTTCTTTGTCTCTTTCCTGTACATGCAATAGTGCTTCACCCAACTGGAGCCAAAGGGAGCAGGCCCTACATAACACAAAAGCAATAAAGAGTATGTACTTTTTCCAGTTTCTGCATTTTCTTCTCTTGCTTTCTAAAACGATACTTAAGAGCCCTAGTTAATTCCTAATAATGCAGTATTTAAAGCAAAGGTACAAATTAAGAATATTATACAACATAACACAAATGTTAAACAGTGCTTACTATTCTAAAAACTGATGCATGTTGTATTTCACACTTATGCTTAATGAGAAATGGAAAGAATTATTAATGTATCCTTGTCTCACTACTACAGACAAAATTATTTTTTCCTATAAGTAAATATCCCTTTGAAACTTTGTTTAGCAGAACACAGAAAGCCAGATTTACACCTGGTACCTTGAAGCTAAATAACCACAGATTACCACACCTCTGTTGCAACTTCTACACAATCTATTGATTAAGGTCTGATCACAACTTCTGTCACCAGAACTCTCTCCTATTAATCAGGACACACCCTATACAAAACACCTTTACTATAGAGCTCAGCTTACTGCATGTAGTATTGCTCAAATTTGTACCATAATGGTAACTGTTCAAACCTGGATTCTGGCCCTTTCTATCTCCTCACTTCTATTACTTTACTTCTCCTAAAAAATAAGTCTGCAAATGAATCTTCTCTCTCTATAAGGGCAAACATCTTAAAAATATGATTTATGCAAAATGCTTAAAAATAAATAATAAATTACAATAAATTGTCATTCCTCGAGCAACAAGAGCACTGCATCTTGTTTGGCTTTTTTACTAGTGTGAGAAAGATTTATAATTGTTTGAAGTGTTGACAGGATATGATTTGTGTGACATGCACCTTCACAGCAAGAATTTTAACACCAGCTACCTAACATATAGCCTGCTTTATTTGACCCTATCATCACAATTAGGTAATGAAAGTATATCAATGAAACAAGGAAATGACACTCAATTTCATCATACTCATCTAGCCCAATTTTCGGAGGCTAATTTGACAACTCATGTTACTGGCTGACAACAAATCTTTGACAGTTCTAGGAGAGGCCATTAGTAAAGGATTAAAAATAAGACAAAATCCATAATTTGGTCAAACAAAACTTCCCTGAATTCAGTCACTTTCACTAAAAACTGTCACACTTTCAGCTCCGTATTCTTTTTATGAGCCACAGTAACAATGTAGAGACTTAGAGACTTTGAACCTTTACTCAGATGACTCTTTAATCAACTGTAAATTCTTTGCACCTTCATGTTACCTCGAGAGATAAGACTTGTCTATATGCCCCATATGGGCACTGTGGAATACAAAATACACCTTACTTTTTTCCTGTACATAGAGGTAGCCTTCCATCGTGAAGTGATTTGCTCTTTTATGTTCCTGAGGATTTCTTCTGATCTTGTTCATGAGCTCCTCTACCTCTGACCTTGTTCCCTCAAAACGATTTCGTGTCTAAAACGAGACAGCAAAAACCCTTTGGTAAAGAGAGTGGAAGAAAGAGTTACTCTTCCTGGCAGATAGGAGTTGTAATCACATACTGGGTTTGCATAGCAAGGTTTTGGTGATGGGGGGCTACAGAGGGGGCCTCTGTGAGAAGGTGATGGAATCTTCTTCTATGTCCCACAAAGCCAGTGCCAGCCAGCTCCAAGAGGGACCAGCCACTGATCAGTGACCATGGTAGAGCCTCTGGGATAACGCATTTAAGAGGGAGAAACCACACAATGCCAACTGCAGCCAAAGAGTGGAGTGACAATGTGTGAGAGGAACAGCTCTGCACCAAGGTCAGTGCAGAAGGAGGGGCAGGAGGTGCTCCAGGTGCTGGAGCTGAGATTCCCCTGCAGCCCTTGGTGCAGCCCTTGGGGAGGCAGCTGTGCCCCTGCAGCCCGTGTGAAGGACTCACACTGGATAAACCCATGGAGAACTGTCTCAAACCAGGGAGACCCCATGCTGGAGCAGGAAAGAGTGTCAGGATTCCTCCCCCTGAGGAGGAAGCAGCAGTAGAGGCATCATGTGAAGAACTGACCGTAACCCTCATTCCCCTGCACCACTGAGTGAAGAAGGGAGAAAGGGATGTTTAAGATTTTTTTTGTTTTATTTCTCATTACCCTAATCTGGTATTAAATTAAACTGATTTCTCCCAGTCTTGCCTGTAATTGGTCTCCCTGTCCTGATCTCAATCCACAAACTCTCCAGCTAAGGAGGGAAGTGATAGAGGAGCTTTGGTGGGCCTCTGGCATCCAGCCAGGGCCAACCCACCACAAATAACTATAAAATGAGACAAGGATTCAGACCATTTTAGGACATACACATATTTACTCTCCAAGTTTTCTGATATTCTTCCAAATTAATGTGGGGTTTAGACAGCAGCTGCTGTGACTGGCAAAGCACACTAAGACTGCTGGAGTATGTTTCTAAAGCAATGCACTGACCTGTTCAGAGGGAAGTAAAACACTGACTGCAAAATGAATTTGAATATTGAAATTTCCCTAAAAGAACATTACTACATATATTGGCTTAATTCTTGAGACTCTTCCTTGTCAGGAAGTAGAGGATTTTCTGTGGTCATTGAGGAACAGTGTCAGGAAGGTCATCAATAACGTATACAGATTGAGACTATATATGTGCCAAATGTTTTGACCATACACAAGCAGAAGCATGTAAAAAACAACCCCAAAAAAACCTCAGAAGTCCAGTTGATTATTATTCCTGAATGTCACTTATTCCAAAGTCTGCAAGCAGCCAGAAGAGAAACATTTATCAGAATAAACAGATTGTTTAGCAAAAACAATCTGAAAGTAACCATGCCACTCATAAATTATACAACAAGACTACATAAAACACAGAGTAGCTCACATCTACCACAAGAAACTCTTCAGTTTGGTCTGAAAAACACTGGTCAATGAGCAAATAAAACCAAAACAATCATGATCCTGGTTTTCTCTACATACACACTGTCCAAATAGCAAACACTGAAAACACACATTTAAATTCCAAGCTAGTACTTTCCCCAGCTGGTACATGTGTTTTGAGGAAAGCACTATGCATGCTTATGTGTCTTTTTGCTCTCTGAAAGCACCTTTATTTTTCTGAAAATGCTGCCTCACCTATTTTGTCATTTCCCCAGGGTAAGCATACAAGATAACGTGACTTTTGGAAGAATCAGCTATCTAGAGCTTGGACTAGCAGGCAAGAGTGGGTCTTTTTCTTTCTTTCATTTGAAGGAGGCAGAGGGGCAGTGAGAGGAAGGCAGGGTTTGGAGCAGGGTGTGGAGAAGAAATACATAGGATAATTCTCACAGTAAAGACAACCTGAAGGAAAGGGAAGGCAGCTACTGTTGGAGTTATACTGGCAATTCTTAAATCACTCTCCATATCCAGCTAGGCTCTCTTTACTGAATCTTGTACCCTTCAATTTCTAACCCATCAATCCAGTGTTCTGCCAGCAGTTCAGCTATACCACACACAAACCCCAGCTCATTTTTCCTTTGGGATGTCTTGTTGATCTTCAGCGCAGAGGAGAATGTGTCATGTCCTCTCACAATCTTTTCAAATGCTTCCTTCTAGTCTCTTTTTACCTCGGATAGTTGTTGAGCCTTGTTCTCCCTTCTTTCTACAGCCTCTATCTATTCATAAAACTTGAGCTGCAAAGCTCAAGCTCTTTAGAATTTGGTGGGACACACTGTGACACCATTCAGTCAATTGAAAATGCAGCTGCTGAGATTAGCTTACTTTCTTACTGCTCATCACTTCTTCAGATCACTCCACTGGCTCTTTTCCATCTGTATTCTGAAACCCAGCTCTTCAAAACTCTATCACAGCTTCCCTCTCATGTTTCCTCCTGCATCAGCTCCCCTCTATGCTGCTCCTCACTCTATTAAGCTAAGCACACAGAAAAAGCAAGTCTGGCCTGACATTTCCCCCACAACTACTGCCACAAGTCTGCTTATGAAGTTACCACTAATCAGTTTCCCTTCTCAAACCAAACAACAGTTCAAAAGGAAATGTGACACTTGAACACACAGGAAGAAAATTAAAGGTAATTAATGGTACAGCGACACATGAACAACGTCACTACGCAGTGCAACAACTGTAATCCTCTCTTCTGCCCTTCTGCTTCCCTTCAAGTTAAGCCATTTCTAAAAACAGACTGTCCTCTCCAAGAAGTAGTTTCTGTGTCTTAATTCCAGATGCCTGCAGAGGTCAACAAAACAAATGCACCATCAGGAACTGATTGTTTGCAGTAAGACATGTGGTTTGCTCCCTACCAAGAGACCTCTGGCACACCCAAGTTCCTCTGAGCAAGCTTTACTCTTCAACAAATCTCCGGGAAGCAACCAGACCATCTGACTAGTGACTCTTGTCAGTCCCATTGCTTCAGCTTGTCACCTTGCTTCCCACTCTCCCAGTCCAGATCACACCTGGCATTTTGGGGTGAGGGCACACTAAACTAGTGGTGGCCCCTGTTAGCCTGTCCTTGAAGGAACACATCATTTTGTCAAATACACCATGGGTGCTAACATCGAGTCTCCTTGTACAGTTCTGCACCCCAAACCAACAGGGATGTTCTTGTCTGGAAGGGCTGCTGCAAGACTAACAGAAACTCCATACTGCTGTGACCAGCTGTTTTTCTTCCCTTTTCTCAGTCATGGATAATGACACTATATGGGGAAATGACCCTCAGACATGATCACCACCTACTCAACTTTGAAGCATACCCAAAACACTGAAAACTCTAGCATTTTGTTACTCATACTCTGAATTATCCAGCGTTGTATGCATTTTTAACAGACTCCATTCATTTTTAAATAATCCTTGCATTATTTCTCTCTCAAAAAAAAAAAAAAAGAGTTGGAGGCCTTTTACTTCATACTTGCTTTTTACAGTACTATTAGAAATTCCAAAGAACTCGCTGGAATTAGCGATAATTTGTCCAGTGATGTGACTTGTTTTCCAGGAGATGGCACCATATCCCCAAAATTCACAGGCAATGCACTCACACGGAACTAAGTATTGGCAATACAGACCCTGCACTTGCAGCAACTCCAGCAAGCGATTTTACTCACGAAAGTAGACTCGACTTACATTTTGTATATTTATCTGCAGGGCCATTTTGTAATGATTAAAGTCTTTGGCAAGTTCATATCCCTGGTGATAGAAAGTGAACAAACCCTGAAAAAATGATAGCACCTGAAACAGAAATAAAAGATTTGTTAGAACAAAAAAAATTCATTTGCTTGAATACAGTTGCTGCACACAAGATTTTTTTGAAAGATCAGAGATGACAAAATGATTATTTTAAAGTAAGCTTCCACCAATGCCTACATTTTCTGAGTAATATTTAAATCCAAATGATGATCTTAGTATGCAGACATTTTTGGATGGTCCTGCCTCTGGAATGTCACAACTGATCTCTACTTTCCATTTGACCATAGGGAATGTATATCCCGTGTTCCCAAACTTCCCTTTGTAATGTTTTCCTACAGCTGCTCTGATACCAATGATGTCTGGAACACACTTGTGCACAAGGAGATAATGATCATTCTGTCTTTTAGTCACCCTTTCCCTGGTCATTCCCTTCTCTGCTAATGACCACGAGGAGATGACTTTTGCATCAGTCATCTGGTTTGCTGGAAGAAGGAAGCTTTCCCCATTGCTGCTTTTTGTGCACAGATCTGACCTTCTGTCAGAACCAGCAAGTGAACCACTTAGCATATTCTGACTTTAGTATTTCAATTTAAAAGAACAAACAAGCTGTACTACACTGGAAGCAGCATGAGGTGTAGTCCTGTCTAACACTCCTGTTTAGTTAAGGTTGCTGGGACGAAGCAAGTGACACATGAAAGAACAGCTCTCTAAAGAGAACAAGCCAAAGAATGTATTTAAGAAAGTCTGAAGTCACATCAATTAAACCATTTTCAAAAAATGCAAAAAAACCACATCAACTTTAAGTATTATTAAGGGAAAAGGGAATAAGAATTCGGTAAAAATAATTTCAGCTTTCCAGTCTAGTGTAAACTTCACGTACAAATTAAGCAACGTAAAGCTCGGCATCAACCAGAAGAAGCTTTCACAAATCAGAAAGGAACATGTTGCAAGAACATAATTTGCAGGTTCATTTCTCTACTCTGTCTCTGAAGAAATTTCAAATGGTCTGAAACAATAACCAAAAGCAAAACTATTTAGAATTTTAAAAATCAAAAAATTAATAAAAAAAGTAAAAACCAAAACATCTACACAAAAAAGCCCCCACACATTTTTTCACAGCATTTTCCCATTCTTTAAACAATACTAATAGAATTGCAGTAATTTATTCCCCCTTAAGTATTTTAGCAATTTTTTCATAGAGGAATAAACTGTATTAAAACAGACAGTTCTTATTAATTCCATAATGACCAGCTGGGTCATTTGGAACTTTTTTCATTATTACATTAAAGCAATTGTATCAGAATGAAAGGACAGACTTGGTCCAAAAGCACAAACTGCAGAGCATGAGTGAATGGAAGACATTTCTATAATCCATCCTCCCTTTATTTCAGTATTACACTTACTGTTCTCTTGTTGTTTGATAAATTTGTATTTATGCCATCAAGCTAATACTCATTTCAGAAAATTTTAGACTAAGTTCTTCTTAAAGATTTAAGAAAGCCTGGTGAGTGGATATATAATTTTCATTAAAATTAAATGAAGCCACTTGATTTCTTCACAGATTCAATTGCAAGTGAAAGTAAACATATCAGGCTACCCAATAATGGGCTTCTCATCTAGCAGCACATTCTTAATTGATTTATACCTGCAATTCTTCATTAACAGGCCTCTAAGCCCAACCTTCACAATGAAAATTAGATTCTTTGCATTAGTTAGCAATACCATTTCATTGGTTACAAAACTCACAGCAAGAATCCTGACACCAACATCTTCTTGAATCCTCCATTCTATCTCACAATGTGAACTGAGGTTCTTGCAGTACAACAAAGGTTTCACACATTTTCTGAAAATCAACATCAGTGGGTCCAAATCAGCTCTAATTACTGAGATAAACTTTGCCATGCCTGGTTAAGTTTCTCTGTACTAGGAATCTGTGCAGACATACCACGTTGGTTTAAATTCTGTTAAGTCACGCAATTGGTTGTGTGTTCCAGAAAAAAAGAGCTTGGCTTTCATCCAGATGCATTCCTTCTCAATCCCTTATGAAAGTACAAAGAGTAGGTTGAATTCACCAATACTTACAGGCTCCACACACTCAAATTTCTTCCGCTCCTGGATCTCCTGCAACTTGCACACATACTCAAGGGACAGCTCATAGAAGTGCTTCCTATTCTGCTCCACTTGGTTATCTGCCTGCACACAGAGCACACCTCATGAAGTTTCACAGACATTTTGCAGACAGCTTCAGGATGACAAACACATACAAGTGGCAAGCAGGTAATTTTCACCATATTTGAGGTATTTATTACAACACAGATCATTCATTTACTTTTAAATGGCAGCAGCAATTCCCTTTCACTGGGTAACATATGTTGTTTTGAATTATGAGGCTAGATTTTTTAGAAGAATTCCAGCAACACCTCTTCAAACTTCTTTTCTAAGGAATCCAACTTTTAATAACATTGCAAAGGTACCTGCCCAAACAGAGAGGGAGCTAAGAGCATCTTCCATTAGAAAAAGGGGGAAATCACCTCCCCAATCAAATTAAGGAAGAAAATGCTATTTTTGAAAACTACAGAGCTGGTGCTGTAAGTTTGACTCTATAACCCAAATAACTGTTTTAAGTAGCCAGAATGCTGCTGTACCCATCCCACACCTGTGCTCATTCTGACTGGCTAGAAACATAACAGAAAAAAATGCAAACTTACTGGTACAACACTTCACAAGCTTCCACAGAGCATCAAATATTCAGAAATGCAGCCTTGCTACCTGCAGCTGATATTTAGGACAGCTTTGCAGAAAGGCCAACACCATATTGATGCTGAACAGCTATATTTCAGCTATCTACCTGCACATAAATATTTCACTTTCTAGCATCTATGTATTATTTTAGGAAGTTATTATTTAAGGTACATGTAAGATTTGTTAAAATTAATCTTAAAGCTGTGTGACAGAAACTTTTATTAAAATACATTAAAGAAAAGCTACAAAAGGTTACTCTAAGTAACTAACACTTAGTCTTCATCCACAAAGGTAATACAAAATGCTTCTACACTGAATTACAAAAGGAAGTGGAGAAAGGGTTAGGTGAAAGGACAAGACTTACTATCAGACTCTTTTTTAAATACTGAGACTACATCCTTCAGGCAGAACCGTGACTGCTGTGCTTTAAGAGGATAAGCCAAATTAGATTTAAGCCAGTTTTGCCTTAAGACGTGCTTGGCTTTACTGCTCTGAGCTGGAAAACTCTCAGCAGTTAAAGGGGCATAACCACAAATGTCATTAAATAAATAAAGCCCTGATAAGAATTTCAGTAAGCAAATGTGTTTCAACAAGCCACACCATTTTGATGCATCCCATAAACTGTGGAATTGTTTGAGTTGTCAGACTATAAACACAGGAATTGTTGGAGTTGTCAGCTAAGCTTCTAATCATATGTACATGAAGGGTACTGCAACACCCTAGAAAGAGATTCTGAAGTGGATTTTCAAGGACATCTGGCTCACCACACAACCCAGAATACAAAGTCCAACACTGTTATCTCAGTTTCCCTGCTAATAAATTATCACATCTCTCAGTTTTTAAAGCATGAGCCTCCCCATGCACACAGCAAGTTGCATTTCAGTTTGTGTACCACTGAAGAAAGACAGAAGTGAGACACACACCGTGCCTCAGTGAAATTACAGGAATATCCTGCCACCAAGAGAGTCCAAAGTTACATTAATGTTTATACACACCCCCTAACATGGCATGTTTCTCATCAAATTTTTGTCAAATTTATCCCTGCACTATTTACTCCAGTCAGGAACTGACACAACTAAAATGAATAAAACTAAATCATACACATTACAATGCAATTATATACTCCTATTCTCTAAGCTTGTGCAAGAAGTTGCTTTCTATTACTTCCTCTGACAACATGCTGCAAGGGCCTTTTTTCTTTAAATTGTTTATACATATATACTTCAAAATTAAACATACAAATGCAAGAGCCTGAGTGAAGACTATCAGAATTTTTGCTCATGAAAGTTTGAAGGACATTTAAAACAAATCTGTTTGCTCATTCTAGATTTCCCACAGGCTCTAAAGCTTCAGACTATATTTGATACAGCTTCAAAATGCCTCTTACAGGCATTATGTATTTTTCCATTGAGCTTAGGTCCCATTTCAGATTTGTTATCGAGAACCACATTTCATCAAGTGATTATTAATCAGCCCTTTATCATTTTCTCTGTATCAAGTTCTTTGACAGCTGATCAGGTTGATAAAAGTACAGGTCCTGACACATGAGCCACACCCAGCAACTTCATTGGGACAGCTGAACTCCCCAAAAGACACTTGTTTACACATTTGAGGGTTTGTGTTCCTAATGCAGCATGGTGACGTGACATCCTAGGGAAAATCAAGAGCAGAGAAGTTCCTGGGTAACTTTGCCAGTTACATTGACCATTTTTATGAAAAATGGCATAGAATATTTGAGATGGGGTAAAGGCCAGGGACAGGAGTTATATCTGAAGAAAATATTAAGATTTTTGTACTCTAGGCACAAATAATTCAGACATATCTGGGGGGGAAAAAAACCCTTTTGGCTATAGCAAGTCTCTGTAAGTTTTCTCTGCAGTCTTCTCACAGACTATTTGCTGTAACTCCAGAAATAAAAACTATCACAAATAAGTTGATGATGATAATAAACCCAGAGGGACAGAAGGAATGCCAGGCAAAACAGATCTATCAGTTATAAATTGTCAAAAAACTTTTTTATAGCACTACTCAAGAAAATCCCAAAACAAATCTTCAAAGTGGCAGAAAAAGAAAAGGCACAGACCTACTTGATTTGGGAATAAAAGTCTTGCTGTCCTCTGCATGAAGTATTATCACAGGACACTTAGTCAATAGGCACAATGCAATGCAAATTACAGCAATGGCAAAGCCTTGTAAGAAATGCAGTTTTTCACAGTATGTTTGCACTTGGCTATTCCCTTCATTAACAAAAAAATAACGCGATGCTCTGGGCTTTGTCTGCACCCCCCATTCAGAAAATGGTGGAGGTACTAAGTTCAGCCAATACTGATTTTCTCACCAATCTTTCCAGATGAGAAATTTTTTTTGTTTTACCACCGAGAATGCTGCTTCTGCATTTGAATAAGTATATTTACCTATTCCAAAGCTTTCAGCTTGCATAAAAAAAAGAGAGGCAACAATACCTCTTGTAATTGTAGCTCCTTCTTCTTAGCTGATAAATTCAAATGTTTCTCCAACAGACTGTAGTTCTTCTCTGTCTCTTTATCAAACTTCTTCTTTTCCTCCTAGACACAGAAACAAAGTGGCAACCATGTAAATATAAAAGTGTACTATTTTTCTTCTTTAAAATTCTAGTTCATCAGGAACAAAGACAAAAGAATACCATAGTTCCAGTTAGTGGAGAAAAATGCATTCCATGTAATTTAAAAAATGAATTTAAAGGCTAACTTGAAATGAAATCCCATCACATCATTACAACAGTGTAGCTTATTATACAGATGCTTACATCTTTAAGTTAAAAAAAGCAAAAAACCTGATGTCCTCTTGATGTATTGTATATTTCATTACTTTCAGGGATCATCCACACCACCTTGGTTTTGAACAGAGGACTTGAATGGAAATACCAGTTTCACTCAAAAAAATAACCTTTCTAAAATTCACAAGGGTAAAGTTCCAACAGCTCAAAGCCCACAGCAAATACACCTCTATATTCAAAAGGTTTTCTTCATTTTAAATCTACACAACCTCTGTGCTGAATTCCTGTTTCTATCAGAATTTTATTGTGCCCAGGACAAAAAAAAAAATATCCATAAAACTTAATATCATAGAACCAAAAGAGAAACTCTCTCAGACACGTAAGACTATCATTTGCACAATGCAAATCTATTTCTCTAGCTACCAGCAGCAATGTATTGGAAGAGGGACAGTCATTACATTTTTTTTTTTTTTTTTAGGAAATCTGAATTTCTAAATCTAATTTAGTAGAAGATATTGTAAAACAAAATGATTCCTCAGTTCCAGTTTCCTGACACAGTGTATTAAGGCAAAAATCAGTATTCATTAAATCAATCAACCAGTTTTGAAGCTATTTTTAGTATATTTAATTGCAGTTGAAAATAACCTCAAATAAGTAAAATCAACTATTTAATTACATATTCAAGAACTGGCTGATTTACTCATCAGAAAGATACTTGCTCAATTAAGATATTTTTCCTCATCTGTAGATTTGAAATCACATTTAAATGTATTCTACCCAAACCCCTGGTTAAACTCTACAGACATAATTGCTATTTTTTTCTCCTCTTAACCTTCCATTTTGAATAATACTATATGTACTATATTATAAGAGACACACATTTTTGTCCTCTGAGCCTTTACATTCTGAAGATGGCATCACTTTAAAGAGGCTGTTTAGGATTGCTTCTCAGCAAGGACTTCTACCAAATTTTTCCCCCCCACACTCTGAGACTCAGAATTTCCTTTAAAAAAGGAGCCACAATATTTGTTATCAACTGAGAAACACGAAGATACTTATATGGTATCAGGGTGATTAGTGGTAACATATTAGCAGTATGGGGAATAAGGAAGAAAGCAGAGCGCAGGGAAGGAGGTGAATCTTTGTGTTTATATTACTAACATTTCCATTGATGTGGTGAACATCTGAATGCTCCCAGAAAAAAAAGAAGAGTTCCCTTAACTTCTTAATGTGCAAAGCCAGAAACTTTGCACAAGTAGCTCAGGATCAGTGCAGCACCAGACCTTTCACTGAGGAGTCATTCAATAATGGTTTCAACTTCCCGCTCTGTGAACCTAAACTTCCCTCCTCTTCCTTTTCTTCTTAAGCTTAACTCAGACCTTTCATCAGCAGGAGATGTAAGATGCAGAAAAAATCTGAGGCAGCAGATTCAACTTTTATTTTGTAATGGTAGAGCATAAATCTTTCCTAAAGCAAATACTACACAATGTTGCAGATATTTCACCACTAGATGCCATAGCCCAGTTTTCAGAGCAAATCAGAGTCATACTTACTGCAAGCCAGTGCTTTGATTATATTGAATAAATGCTCAGTTGAGAATATTCCAAGAGCTGAATAATTTTAGAGGGGGAGGGTTTCATTTAAATATTATACAATTATGTCAGACTTCTATTTAAAGGTCATTAAGAATTCTGTCCAAAAAAAAAGGCTTAGATCAGAAATAAAGGCTACAGCTTCACAAACACAGTATGCAAGGACACAAGGGAGAAACAGCCATCCAAACAAAATGGGAGATGTAGACTGCGTGAATGTAATTTGTGTTAGAAGCGCCAGGGAGAGAATTCTGACTAGGAAATGAGTGCAGATATAAGATAATTAAAAGGCGTGAGGGTTCTCAAAAGAAACAGCAACATTCTTTAACAGCGAGAATACTGCTGAAATAATGCATTCATTGCACAGCTGCTTCTGTGACAATAGGTTACATTCAGAACAAATTCTCTCTTTCCTTGGAAGACTGGCTATGTTACTGTCCAAGTTTTTATTGTGTCTTGGTTGGGTCAACTAATATGCTTCTCTCAAGTCCATAAAATTACACAAAGCTCATTGTACCATTGAGCTGAGAGGATTTATGATCAACAGAGCATTTTCAGTTCATGGACACTGATATCATATGCAGAACATATTAATAATTCCTGCCAAAGTCAAAATGTATAGTGCTCTCATAAGTGAAACACTGTGTTAAATATCACTGCTGATGAAGTCATGAAATTATAAAATAAAACATATGCAGGTATTTTTAAAATGTACTGAGATTTAAAACAGAAGACTGTAATAAAATGCTAGTTTCTTTCTTTTCTATTTTTTTAATAAGCACTTAAATATCTCACTGCAAAAAGGAAGGTAGACAGGTAAAATTTGTCCTTGTTACTTTTATCCAAATCTCGTCTGCACTTAATACGTGAAGCTTACTTTGCCTTTTTTTAAATACACACATTTTAGTGACAATCTTAAAAAAGTGACCAAACACTTTTATCAAAAACACTTTGAATGAGATCTTGTCCTTAGCCTCTTCACCCCTATTATTTCCACACATACAGAGCCAATTAGTTATTTATTCAAAACAAAAAAAAATTAAATAAAGGCAATTTTCATTTGCAGGTGGCAAAAATGCAGTTAAAAGCATATGGATGAGCGAGTTCCTTTAGGTAGTTAATATTTTTCAGCCTTTGATTGTGCAACTGCAAGCAAATACAAAGCAGAACAGGGTTACCCATTAGGAACGGGGCAGGTTGTTAGCAGGATTATTCCTATTCCAGACATGGGAGATAAGGAAGGTGGGGACGGAAAGGACACATTCTTCTCTTCTTGAAACATTCCATTAGTTTCTGAAGCAAGTTCTCAAAGTAGAAACAAAAAAGGTGTGAACACATGAAACATAAACAACAATATGTTTCTGCCAATTACATGTCATTAATACAACGCAATCCAAGTAGGGAAATTAAACAAACATACAAAGGCAAGGAAGGACAAACCTTTACAGCTCCTAGCTGCTCTTTCCTAAATCTTTCCAAAGGTTTGATCAGAGTTTCAGTAACACTGAGTGCCTAAAGAAAAAAAAGCATGGGTTAGGTTTCTGTAGCCAGATTGATGAGTCACATCAGCATCAGCAATAAAAAGAAAAAAGCAAGCAGGTTCTGGGGTAAAACAATAGAAGCATGCAAGTTAGGACTTCTAAATAAAGAAAAAAAAAATCACATCTCTGAGTTCATTCAAGCTTACAAAATTTCTGTCCCTTAATTCAATCCACTATTAGAAAAACTAAATTAAAAACAAATGCAAAAAATTTCAGAAATTTCCAGGTTGCAGACCAAACTACAACTGCTCCATTTGTGCCAGTCTTGTAGATCAGGTTGAAAGCTTCAATGCCTGAACATCAGAATGAGACAGAGGACAAATGAGTTTCATTAGGGGATGCAAAAAATCCGGCAACAAGAAGTACTACAAACAACTGCAGAATCGACCAGTGAGTTAGCAAATAATAATCTTTTAAGACACAGTTAGTGCCATTAGGCATTGATACAATTCTCCAAACATTTACACACTTAAGTACATTAATAAGACCTTAAGTTAAGCTAAGTTATAAAATCAAGAGGTACAAAGTCAATACACAAGAGGTTGAGATGACTGGGCGAGCATCCACCAGTGCACTTGGGATATAAAGCCTCATGGCCATAGTAAAGAGAAAAAAGTAGGACACAATATTCCAGCACAAGACAGAAAACTGTAGCTTATTAGATCTGCACAGCTACTAATTAACAAGAAATGTCATTGAAGATGGAGCAGGGTTCTGTTTGGTCCAAACGATACTTAAAAGTTTTTTTAAAAACTGAAATTTCAGGAAAAGCTGGTACTTTTTTTGAACATAACAGCAGCATGGAAAAGATGGCAAGAGCATTGCAGATGTGGGGGACCAAGTGGGACCCTTTTGGTCAGTCCTAAGGTAGACCCACAGAGTTCATCATGCCCAGGGCTGGGTTCAACACAGCCACTGGGCTAAGATGCCAAGAGTTCAGGCAGAGCTCCCTGACATACCACAGAAGCCTTTCTCTCTCTTTCCTCCCCTTTCCCCTCCCTTTATAGTGAAAATCTTCAGATAAAGCATGACAGGCTTAAACCGGCCTTCTGGAACACTTCTGAAAAATTCTTATCGTAAAACACACAGGGGATGTACTGGAGATCTGGCACAACACAAATCTGAACAGCACTGTCTGCTCCCACCCATCCCCGGAGCCATGAGGGATTACTGTGGGAGTCATCCTGCCAATTCACTGTAACCACAGCAACCCACACTTCTGGCCAGCACAGCACACTAACCTGGAGCTAGTTGGAAACCCAAATAGCTGGCAAGTCTGGGCCAAACTGGGTGCTGCACAGTCATCCATGTAACTGCTACATCCTAACTTCAGAGCACTTTTTCTCAGCACAAAACTTCCTGCATCCATTTCTTGATTTTGCCAAAAACACTTAAAGCAACCTTCAGTGCACCCTCAGTGGGAGCAACAGGAAAAGGAACAACTCTCAAGTCAGACTGGAGAGCATGGAAATCACACAATCAGTCCTTCTATATCAGAAAACTTGAAATTGTTCCCATGTACTAACAAAGTGAAGCAGAAAGCGCCTTGGAAGAAAACTCAAGAGAGGATGACAAAAGCTTCCCCGAGGTAGAGCACCAGAGTTACTGGAATAATTTCAATGCATGTAAAGGTAGCAACTGAGCACTCACATGGTTAGAGGGTTAAAAATAATTAACAAATGACAAGTTGCTTATTAGTTGTTTGAACTTTTACACAAAAAAGTGTAAGGTTAACAGGCATTGAACATATGCTGAATAAAAAGTCCAAGTCAAAGAAAACCATAGTACCTTGATGTAATGAAGGAAAAATTTTAAAAAAGGAAAATATATGCATAAAAGGCTGTGCTTCATGAAACAGCAGGACTGACTGTAAATCACTTGCTCTGCTACTCCTGCACAGTATTAACCATGGGAACCACTACAGGAATTTGTTTGAAGCAGAAAATAATCCTTAAATCAAAATAGGATGTTCTCTTCAGTGACTGCCAACAAGCAGATTCCTCTGCTGCCACTGGGATGATATACCAGTAATCCTTTCATTAAATGAAAAACAAGCTTCTCCTCCTTCCAAAAAAAGACATTTCTCATTTTGCACAACTTAAACTTTTGTTAACAGATGCCCAGGTGCCTGACATAAAGGTATTTATGATTTGTCACCCCCTTTTGCTTTCTGTGCCTAGGCTAAATAACAGGACTCTTGATTACTTCTGGGTGGAGTGAGATTTTGCAGATCTTTGGTCATTCTCATGAAGCTTTATACCAGGCCATATATTAAAATACAAGACTGGTAAATTCAACAGTAAATTGCAGAGATGCTCTTCTGAATGATGGAAACAAAAACAAAGTTCATAATTAAAATACATCCAATACAAGATTAAATAGAGAGGTTAAAGATGAAGATTAAATAAAATAGATTAAATTCCTACTGCTTTCCAGTACACAAAATCCAGTGCTTGTCATGAAAAGTTAAAAAAGATGTATTCTTATTTATAGAACAAAATCATTATTTACACTACTATTCATTTTTAGCTTATTTATAACTTAGAAACTCAAAACCACTCTTTTTTTTAAACCATAGATAACAAATTAGCAAATAGGAAATAAACGAGGGATTGCTTGAATATATTTGTAATAATCACTTGTACCTTCCTTAACAACTAGAACCATGTTAAAATACAAAATTTCCAGGAAAAGTTAAACTAGGCATTTAAGTTTATTAATATGAAAACAGATGTTCCTTCCTTTTTCAACTTCTGTCTTGATTCTTACATTCATTTTCATCCTCTAATTCTCTAATCCTGACAGATTATGACAGGAATGTACTATTTCAAAGGACATTTAAAAATCCCTTTCTTTACTTCTCTGATCTTTCCAAACCTATGTGAAACAAATATATGTTCAATTATATCTGGCAGGCAAACTGTGGCATGCAAGTTGTAAGTGAATCAATCTGACGAGGTCATGTCTCAGGTAACAGTATCTTAACCAGCTTTACTAATGTCAAAGTCTCAGGAATGCTTTAAGAAATGTTTAACCCGATGTGCACACGTGTCTCGGGCAGTCAGTCTCAAACTGCTTACACTATTCCTGCTCTACTTGCAGCACTGACAGAAAGGGCAAAGAATTAACTTGAACATAAACCTGGCAATAGCAGCAATAAAATCATCAGTGCCATCATCACCTCAGAAGACCACAGCATCCAACATTTCCAACATCCTGAAGCATGCTGTCAGTTTGTGTGTATCTATTTCAAATGCCTTTACAAAACCCCACTTGCTCAGGCAAAGAAGTTGCACAGAACAGTGATAATCTTGCCTTTTCCAGCTCCCTTTCCTCCAAAGGAATAAGCAACAGGCCACAGATTAAGGAGCCCCAACATTCTCTTCAGCTGCAGCCCCCAAAGGCGCAGGCTAAATCCATTAGCAAGCTCATTCTCAGCTGTTGGATACTTCCTCAGAGGAGTCAGCAAGATCCAACAGGTCACTGAGCAGACAGTGCCAGTCCACCAGATGACCCCATTTAGAGTGTCATTTCTTCCCTTCCCAGAAAAGGTGGGAGCAGAGGTGTTTAGGGAGAAACTGCATCCCCCAACACTCCCTCCTGTGCACTCTAACCTGACAGACAAGATCAGGCACCAGTATTCAAGGCTCTTTGTCCTGCTTTCTCCTGCAGCAGGCAGGAGCAGGTTCCCTAAGTTCCTGCTCCCTTTCCAGGCACAACCAAGCTTATATTAGAGAAGGAAGGCTGCTTGCATGGCCTGTAAGGCAGTAGCAACCCACAAGAGCTCTCCCCGAAGTTCAGTGGCTGAAAAGGTTAAACCAACCTAAGCTAATCAAAGTTTGTTATTAGACAAATGCAGCACTGGCCTCCCAGGCTTCCTCCTAAAAATGTCCTTAGAGGTCAGCCTTTACTGGAAGCACTGGAAATTACACACTGCTCATCAACAACTCTGGTGGTGAGGTAAATACGTATCCTTATTCTGCTCCATTCTGAATCAAAGCATTCTCCCATAAAAAAACAGGTTTTCTGAGAAAGGAAAAAAAATTATGCCATAAACACTCACCTTCCTGCAGACAGCACAGCAACATGAGAGTGCTGAGATCCCAATTCCCATCTCAGGAACTGGAATGCAGATAAGATGCCTTGCATAAAAGAGGGGGTTTAGTTTCTGAGCATACCAACTGGAATGATTTATTTGTAGTCAGGGGCAGGATTGCTTCTCCCCTCAACAAAGTGACAAGGGAGGCCACCAAGTCAGTAAGGCAAAGCTCATGAGACTGAGCAAGTGTCAATGAAATCAGACCTGGGAAGGAAGCTTTGCCTTAGTGAGTGCAACAGAGAAGGCAGAAAGGAAGACATACCTAGCAGTGATTCAATAAAAAAACAGTTGACAAAGCTGCTAAATAAAGAAGTTTACTTTCTAATAAAGACATTTACACTACGGCTGCTCTTCTACTTACAGAGGATACAGTTGTGTTGTTCCTTAGAAAATGCACCATTCAGCATAATAAAAATGCCAATTCTGATACTTTCAGTGTAGAGAGTGAAATACATAAAAAATACTATTTCTCCAAAAAGCTTTCTAAAGTTGTTAATGCTTGGGGGGTTCTCCCGGCCGGTGCTGGATGGGGTCTGAGGCTCAGACCCAAGAAGCCGTGGCTGACTCAGAGAGGTGATCCCATGAGGAACCGTCTCCCAGGGGGTCGTGGCTTCTCTCAGCTGTCGGCCAGGGTTGCCCGCAGAGATGCCTGGCTCAGCAGGCCATCAGCTCTTAGTGCAGTGATTTCAGCTCTGCTCTGCACGGCAAACCCCCATGGCCAGGCCCAGACAGAGAGAGGAGAGGTCCTTCTGGTGGTTCCACAGAAGTCGCTTTATTCTTCCATCTTCCGCGAAGGGGTGACCAGAGATGGATCCTCTCCCAACTTGGGGCAGACGGGTCTCTTTTATGGGGGTACAGAGGTGGGTGTGAAAGGGTGAGAAACCAATGGGTATTAGGGTATTTTACATATAGTTTCCTAGAGGATCATGGGTCTGTCTTTTCTCGCCATAACCTAAAAGGCTCGTTCTTTCCCCAAGAGAGGCCTGCAGGAAGATTGTTCAACCTCCTTATTTCCAGGCCTCCCTGCCAGGGCAGGGGCCTATCAGACCCCACATCTGGAGATGCTGCAGTTCCCTTTATCTAAACAAGGGCTTCCTGCCAGGACAGGGGCTTGTCAGACCCTACAGCTTTCCTACTTCAGTGATTTGCTACTGAAATTTCTCAAAGCATTAAGACCTATGCCTGAAAGCCTGTACTGTGAAACTTTGCAGATACAACTTCATTGCTGAAGACATCAGATGTTACTTGGAAAACCTGAATCTCTATTCTTTCTTTTCCTATGAAAATATGATCTGCTCTTATAGTTACACATGCCCCCAGTAAGCTCACAGCCAACCCCCCCTTCCAGCCCTACAGACAGAGAGGTGTCTCTCTAACCACTCGTCAGCACTGGTTTTGTATTTAGTTTATTGTTTTTAGGAGCACTGATGACTGCAGACAGTGCAACCCACACTCAAGGCTCATTATTTTTTTTTCAAATCAAGTTTCCTTCTAGTAAATGTGTCTGGATTTTCTCCCTGCTCTAGAGCTTTCCCTGTAGCTTTACAGCCTTAGATAATGAAAGGGCCTCGGCCACACATTGGGAATACAGACATAGGAGTTTTTTGATGTTTAGAAGGCCTGCAGTATATAGACTAAAGGATTTTTAAGGAAGTCTCATAGCACATACTTGTGTGTATTTGCACATAGCAAATACTTGTGTGTATTTGCATGCATGCAGAGGCAGTAAAAAAGAAGTGACATCCATTAGCTGTGGATTCATTTGCTGTGGAAGCCATCTGGTCACAAAAGAGCCGGGTGAACAAGTGATACATCCGACTTAGAGACAACACTGAAGCACTACTGAAGCACCAGGAGGCATCTGTAACAAAACACATCACCTCCCTCCTAGGTGTTCCAGAAAACTACCCCTCAGAGTTTGCTGAGAAGACAAGAAGTTTCTCAAACTGTTTCATGGGGAATTTCCTAGACCATTGAGCCTCACAAACATCAGTAGAGGCAGAATCCTGTGCTCTGCACTTCCCAATTTTTCCAAAAACAGCAGCCTTGACTTACAGGAAATACAACAGCACGCCTCCTGAGTTCACCCTTGTAGTGAAAAGTTATTTCTCATTCATTTCCTGATAGTTCATGACTGACCTAGAGGACAGACAGCTAAAAGGGTGACCTATCTGCTATGCTGTGCCCTGCTCTGAAATGCTGCCTGCATTGATTCTCTTGTCATGAAATTGCTGGCCTCCAAAATCAGATTGGCATAATAAGAAAACAACAAATAATTTCCTTTTTTAAAAAAAGGATAATTAAATAGATAATAGAGTTTAGTAAAGATTATTTACTGAAAGCTATTTAACAGTCCTGTCTTCTGAATAAGTTTATTCTCATGCAATACATTCCACTATAAAGGGAAAAATACTACAAAGCCATAATTATAACAAACAAGAAAACAAAATAAAGACTTCCAAAAACTACAACAAATCAGCTTTTCCCTCTCTAGAGAGAAGGGAAACTGGTGATAACTCCTCCAAGAAAGACCTTCCCTCAGCAAACCACAATGCACCAGAACACCGGGATGGTTCTTGCACCACAGATATTGTATGTGGTCATACAATGGTGCTGACCAGAAAAGAAAACTGCATAATTCCCATTTTCTGGGTGCATGGCAAAGCTCACCACTGAGCAAAAAGATGCCACTGAATGTCAAGGAATCCAACAGCAAACAACAGCATCAGTGTTCAGTCAAGAATGAATTGCTCAATTGTCAGCGCTTTCCTCCACAAGAAACAGTGGTGTTACTAACAACCAGCAAAATCCAAACTGGTGACAGCTTTACAATGCAAATTCCAAACATTTCCCATTGATGAACTAACAGAATGAAAATTCCCTAGTGAATTATGTTGATGCGAGTGAGACCACAGAGTTATCTGGAAGAGGAAGCCAGTGGTAACACAACTTGTCAGCTGTGCTCACTTGGAGGTGGGAGGAACACACCCAGATCTGGCTTTGTACTTTTTTTTTTATTGTACAGACAAGTCATCTTTGGTTTATAGATTAATGTGCACAAGTTCATATGTAACTCACAAAGCTATTTCAGAAGACTGTCAAAATCAAACAAATAAATGAAACATTCCGTGTCAGGAATCAGCAAAACAGAGCAAGATGTGCCAGAAATACCCATAGTTCTACATTCATGTTCCATAGTCTGATAATTACATGATTGTCATCTGGTCTCATGCCCAGCAGAGGAAAAGTGAAGGCTGGGCAATGAGATGGCAGCAATTGTTCTGCTTCTTTCTGAAACTGGAAAATGTTTTATTAAACAGGAAAAATTGCTCAGGAGAGAAAAGAATGTAGATCCTGCAATTAAGGTACTCAAATGCTGTTCCTGAGACATTCTGTTTCATCCACATCTCTATCTCTGCATCTGAGATGTTCAATACACTGTTGGCAGCCTAATTTTTCAGACGTGGTCAACAATTACCTCTTTTCCACTGTCTTGGCAGATATATTTAGCAGTCTGCACTGTCAGCAGACTTAAAAGGATCTGAACATATGGAGCACTACATAATACCTTGAACTCCGACTGAACAGCTCTTGAACACATCACACATCCAAGACTACTGGCTATTTTTTTTACTCTACATCAGTGAGTAAACTGATTGCTCCTTCACACAGATTTCTTCAGATTACTGTCAAGATAGATTAAGATTTACAAACCCCTAAATACCGACATGCAGAGTGCCAAAGGAAAGCTTAGAAAAATTAATACCACCGTCTTCACAGCAGAGTCATCTGCTGAATCAAATCCAGATACAAAAGTCACTGGACAAAAGGTAAAAGAGTAAGCTGTTCAGGAACAGTGGTGTGTTAAGTGAGCCCTTCACCTGTGAAATAAATACTCATGCACTTTAATATCTAACTCTAAGAGGTAGTTTAAGTAAGAATAAATAAGTAAATGTACATATTTGTACAGATTACTTAAAGTATATCTTTAACCTTTTGAGGGTATGCCTTTGAATCTTAACAACTGCTTCTAACTTGTGAAAGCACAAGAGACAAACTCTCTCCCTCTTTTTTTTTAAGAAGAAATAAAAAGACTAAAAGAGTGACTTCACTGAAATGTTCCTTTGAAAATCTATAGAGAAATCATTTCTTGTGTTTCTGATATATGCCAGGAATAACTCCGCTTTTCAGAGAGATGCTAATCTGGATTTGATTCTGCCAACCTGGTAAAACTTACAAAGAATGCAAAAGACTTTCAGAGAGGTCAAAACTGCAAAGATACCCACGGTACAAGAACAAGCCTTTCTTTCGCAAAAAAAAAAAAAAAAAAAAAAGGGGGGGAGGGAGAAAGACTTAAAAATATAACTGCATAGTACTTTTCCTTTTAACACATCTGAGGGATAGAAGTGTGCAAAAAATCTAGCAGAAAATAGAAGAGAACATATCAAAGTAAAATAGCTTGTTTATATTGCCTTGGGAAACCACAGGAAATATAGTGAGTATAATTGTATCAGAAATCCTATACAAAGGGAAATGCGATGGAGTAAAAAGGAAACAGACAAGTACTCAGGGGCAAAGTTAGAAAGAAGGCAAAAACATTTTATTTGGTGACAGTAACAAAAAAAAAGTAAAGAGGTTCTTCATATGTATCTGAAAACTGAGAGGAAGGAAGCTATTAAACCATTCTTTAACTGAAATGAGTGTTAAATCAACAATGGAGTGTAAGACAACAGATTTTAACTACCTCCACAAAGGAAAAAACCTCAGTTAAATTATATCAAACTATCTAACAATGTGGGAAAAAACAGATGCTATGGGGAGTAAAGATTCTTTGAGAGCAATTAGAGGTATTCCTACATTACACAACTGAAGAATTAATTGCATTCAAGTCAGAAGGGGCTTTGCTTCAGAATAGTTTAGGAAGTCAGCAAAGCAAACTAAAGGGAGAGGCAAGCAAGGTCCCAGAGGATGGCAGAAGAGCAAACACAGTAGCAACTTAAAAGCAAGAAGAGGAGGAGAAAGCAATAATTCTAACATAAGAGAGATGGTCTAAACACAGTGTAATTAAACTGAACAAGAAAACATACAGCTGTAAAACACAACTTGGAAAGGGTAACCATGAAAATACTACTATGAAGGAAAAGTGATCAATTTTATTCCATGACTACTGTAGAAAAATTCTCAAAAAATTCCCAGCTTAACTTGAAGTAAAGGAGACTCAATATGAACATCAGGATCAGTATGAACATCAGGTGAAAAAAATGAAAAATAAACACCAGAATAGAGAGAAATCCATGTTTCAGGAACTTTTTTAGATATAGGTTAGACCAGCACTTGACAAGGATCATGTGGACTCCAGAAGCAGATAAAGGGCAGAAGAGAGGAGCTCCAGGGAAGGGAAGCACTCACAGCTAGCACACCAAGGTGACCACACCAGGAGGGCCAAGCACTGCCAAGATTACTGAGGGAACAATACAAGAGCTATCAAATTAGGTTATGACTTAGCAAGACGGAATCAACAGGGAAAACGAATTAGGGGCAGGCTGTCATTTAGGAGAAGACTGGGATGGAGAAAGGGAGGTGTGAAGGAAAGGACTAACAAACCACAGGCTATTGGTACCAACCAAGTAACACTTCCCTTCTTGTCACCACAGCTCAAAGGAGGGCAGACAGCAAAACCTGCTGTTCTGAGACCCTCACAAGAATCAAAGCTCCTTTCTGCAGTCAGGGGAACTGGGGCAGGGCTCTCCCTGGGAAGCAGGAGAAAGCTGGGTAGTGGGAGAGAGCATCTGAGCACCACCATGCTAGGCCTTGCTCATGCCCACCTTTTCCTACCACCTTGCCAAGTTCCCCGTTATCCCTGAGCTTCCATAGCACTTCTGCAAAGCCAAAGGAGCAGAATCTAAGTCCTATGACTTCATTCACCCTCAACATGTAAAAATAATTTCCAGAATATTCTCAGGGACAAAGTGATCTATTTCATATCTGCCCTGGGGAGCATCACCAAGCTACGGTGCTATGGAAAAATGCAATTTGGTTTTGTATTGACCCCTCTGTAATAACTTCAGTGAAATGTTTGGATTATTGCCAGCTCCCCTTCATATATGTAACTAAATCCTTTGACACCTGGGATATAATTTCAGCAGCCTTTGAAGGAGATGGGAGGAATGGTAAAACCATGAAGTGCAAGACTCCAACATCTGAATGAAATTATATCCACCAAATAAATGTTCACCAGATGAATGATTATCAGTAAGGCACATTTATTGTAAACACTGACAGGAAGTTTTATGGACTCTGGATTCACCACATAAAATTTCAGAAAACCATAATAAGTGCAGACGATGAGCATTTAATTTCAGTCTAGAATGTATTTTAAGTGCAAATTTGTTCAATTTACAATGTGGTTCTGAAAAATAATAAAACTTTCCTCAAATATCTAAAAAATTAAAATGCACAGCAATATCTGAAATGCTTTTAAGTCTTGTAATCATTCAACACTTTATTTAATATTATTTTACATGACTGAAATTATCTATTTAACTATGCACTGACACTGAAGAGAGCAGTCCAGAATCTTCTGGTCATCTTCAAAATAGTAAGGGGGAAAATGCTCAATAATGAGCATTCTTAACAGAGACTGAACGCTTTTAGAAAAAATGCTGCTATGTACTTTGCATCTTAATGGAAAGTCTTTGGATCCCTGACCTCATTCCAAACATCTGTGAATGCAACATGCCCTAATATTCTCCATGGGAGTATCTCTAGAGCTCATGCCACTGTTAAAACATCCACTGAGAAGTCAAGAAAAAAAGAAAAGTTAGAGCAGCAGATGCTGGAAATTATCTTTTCCAGTCACCACACAACCATTTTCTCAGAGACTTATGGCCATTGTTACATAAACTCACTCCAGAAATGATACTTAACATTTGCTAGACTACAGATGCAATAAAAAAGGCCACGCATCTGGTAACTCAGAGAATATATTCTGTTTGTATTTGGTACCAAATATTTTCCTCACAACAATTTATACCCTTTGTTTTTCATCAGTCATGGTTCTATCAAAAACTGTACTTCATCCTTTTCCTATCAAGAAACTGACACTAGTTAGCTTTCAATATGATAGCACCTTTTGTGTAAGCGTGGGCACCATACCAAAAAAGCAAATTAATACAGTTTCATGGCATTTAGTTGGAACAATGGAAGTGTTTTATGATCCAGACAGACAGTACTGGCTTCTGCACAGCCTGCTGTGGCAGTGATCTATCCCCCTGCTGAAGAGCTATTGATACAGTCACTGAAAAGTGCCATGTAATTCTTAAGTCATCCCTCTAAAGCCTGATCTCAAAACAATGTGGCAGCTCATGAAGCATTTTTCACTATAACACTTAGTAAATATTTTCACTAATTAAGTTTGTGTAATTCATTAAAATAAAATACAGCTATGGATGGCAAGAAAAAGCAGAGTAAAGACTATACTGCAGAATTATGAAAAACAAATGAAGTATAGAAGCATACTTGAGCCAATCCCTACAGTTTGGCAGAACAACTCAAAACAATGAAAAATTGTCTCTACTATGCAAAGACAGTTTTTAGCAAAGTGTGAAGAACCACACTGACCCCAATTCAGACTCAAATGTGGTTCCAGATCAGAACAGCATACCAGCACAGAACACAGCACATACAAGGAACAATGCCTATTACTGGGCTCAGGACTGGAGAAACATGGAAAAAAGAACTGTTCACAAGTTCTTTTATCACTTATCTACATATTCCTGCACTGCAGGCACAGCTTCTGGCAGAAAGAAACAGGGAAGACAGCAGATTAGTCTCAGCTTCCTCTCAGTGATGCCAAGGGATCACTGATTTCCAGGAAGACAAAGATATCATCACGTGACAAATACCGAGAAAGGCAATTGCTATCGAGTCAGATCTAAGCACATTTCCCAGATGCAGAGCTTGACCTGACTCAGAAGAAAACTGGATACACAGCAGCTGCTCTATGAATCCCTGCTCTGAAACAAAAGCTGGGCATGCAGCTGCTAATGAAAACCAGGGTACCACCCAGAAAGAAACCTCCCATCTTCTGGAAAAGTTAGGAAATGCAAATAGCAAGGTGTTTTGCAGAGGTCTCAGCCCCAGGTCTGTGTGCAACCAACATGAGCCATATTTCACTAATCACACCCCAAGCAATCACAGGCAACAGAACAAAGAACAGAGAACTTCTACACAACAGAGCAACTGTTTGCAGCTCTAACCTCTCACCACAAAGCTCAAATACAAGGTGCAGGTTTCTAAGTCTGCTACTACATAAACACAACATTGCATCCCAGATCCACATAAAGATTGAAGCTGGAGCTACAGAGATCCTGGATCCAAAGTTGGCCAGCTGCCAAAACTTGAGTGTCCCCTGCTGCAGCATTAACTCTTTCATCTTCCTTTTTACTAGAAATGGTAAACAAATTAATGGTGGTTTTCCATTCACTCCAGGCATAATTAATCCAGGCATGACTCTTTTAAACCAACTCACTTATCTATCCCTATCATGCAAATTTCTTCTTCAATGAGAACTAGTTGTTGTCTATAACTCTGGACCAGAGGCAGCAATGAGAGCTCCCACAGTTACATCAGTGATATCAACACCTTGGTGATGACCAAAGCAGTAAAAGCAACTCCACCCAACATTGATTTCTTTGTTACATGCACAGCTTTTTAAAATATTTATTGCAACTCACCAAAATTTCTCTTTGTTCTTCAAGATTTTTTAAAAAGTTTGAAAACTCGTGAAGTGATGCATCTGTAACACAAAACAATAAAAAAAAAGTTTCATCATGTTGCAGGATGGAATGGCAAAATATAGCCACTTACAGTCACTTCTTACCTACCTATGTATCTTTCATCATCTGTCTCTGCATCACCAATGAATTCAAACTTAAAGTCTCTCAGGGAATGGGCAAATTTTCTCTGGGCTGCTGAAAGATCTGCAAGAAATAAAAATACAGGTTGAAGGGTTAGGCAGTCATTTTAAGTAGGCCAGAAGATCTCACTACGCCTTGAATAATCAACTTTTATAAGGAACTCTTAACACCAGTCTGCCTAAGGATATTACTGGACATTCAGTGTTGTCTAACCCTCTTCTGATAAGGAATTGGACACACAGATTTCTTTGTGCAAGGCTATATAGTAGAAAGCATGTGTGATCATGTGTATAGTATTGCATCTATCCTTACACTTCAATTTAGGGTACAGGCCATATAAACAGATCTGTAACTACAGAAGTTAAGGGCACAACACTCAGTGTAAATTGTACCAGTTATCTTGCTCTGCTAACCTAAATTCACTCATATACTCATCAGCATAAATACACACTTTAGAATTTCATGCATAGTACACATAGATAGCTCCACTAGTGAAACATTTACACATAAATACACATAAACCAAATACAAAAGAATTGTTGCACTTGAACTAGAAATTCCATGGAGTTAAACCCTGCCAAAAGCTAAGTTAAATGCACAGCATTAAAATTAGTTTTGTATTATAACTGTTTTGTAATAGCTCCAAAACATTTCCAGCAACCCAAATTTTACTAAGAATTTGAGATCCGAGGCTGAACTCTTACATTCTTCAGGAAGCAATCAGACTCCCTATTCAGTCATAATATCATGATGATAAACCCTTATTAAATTCATAAAGCTGCAAATAAACAGTGTATACACACTTTGCTGTTGTGCTGACGTGCAGAATGGGAATGTCATAAGTTCTGGAAGGATGAAATTGCTCAGTGGAAGAAAAAAAAATTATGCATGTCCTGGTACATCTCTACCCAGTAGTAAAGGTTTTACTCACATTTTTGTTGTCAGCCAAAGTTAAGGACAATTTAAAATATTTAGTTAATCTATAATCTTTTTCTTATCACATGCAGTTCTGAAGGGCTAAGAGCAACTCTTTTAATAGGTCAGCTAAGCATTTTGCTCTTTAATATTAACTGGCACTAAAAGATCACTAGCTTGGGCTTTTTTGTTCTAGTTTTAAGAGGGAGGTAATTTGGTTTGGGCTTTTTTACCTTTGGGTTTGGGTTTTTTTAACCAACAACAAAGTCACCCAGCTTTATTATCAGTCCTGCATCCAACACATGTATTTTCTCACTTGTCACAGTACAACCTCACATATTGAAAGTTCAGTTCAACCACTTAAAAGGTTAAGTCAAATACTCTACAAACAGCAAAACATGGTCAAAAATGAAAAAAAAAAAAAAAAAGCTTTTTGTTCCCTTTCTATTTTTTTCACCCATTTATCATTAGTCTTCTCCTCACCCATTGTGCAACAAAGCTGGTCCCTCCTAAACCTGTGCCTGTACCCTCCAACACACAGTGCAGCAGGATACTGCACGGGGTTGAAATAACAAGGATAAGAAGGTCGAAGGAAGCAGTAACATAATTCCCATGTGAAAGGAAACACAGGTCTTTTAATTCAAATGTCTTGTGGGCTGAACAGCTGTTCACAAAGCAGACAGTGAAAGAAACTAGTTCTGCTGGCTGTGAAAGGCTTAAACACAGAAAATAACAAGATTCTTAACCATCTAATGTTACACTTATTTGTGAGCCAGGTCACAACACAAGGCTGAAGAAAGTTTATTTATGGGAGAATGGTTCCAACAACACACACTCTCCCAAACTTATTAAATTTTCTTGAATCTGATAATCCCTTCCCAAAGCCCTGTCACATGAGAGCCAGCCCCACACTACAGGAAGAATTGTTTATTATGCTTTCTCCTACTTGTAGAGGTGAAGCATTCAAATAATGCTGAGTGAGGTACATGTCAAAAGGCTCATGCAGCACCACATGCACACAACACTCTATTCCCCTTCACAAACTGAAAAGGTACAACACTAGTGAGCTTATGAGCCTTTCTGGAGTGCTGTCAAACTGCCACCTCTCTTGTGACAGTGACAGCCAACAAAACCTATGCCCACACCCAGATTCTTTTATGGCAAAGTCCAACATCTTCAGGCAGCTTGAGAAGGGGCTGAATTAAAACACTCAGCTTCTCATAGGATCAGAAATCTACATTCATGCATTTCTCATTACTGAAACTTCTCAAGGATTGGAAATTACTGACCCAAGCACTTACTGTATTGTTGGAAGCAGTAATCTTTTAACACAAAGCTAGATTTGCAGAGTTCCTTGTTAAAACCATGAAGAGACATTATATTTTTGCAACATCTTTCCACAAATAATTTCTGAAATGTTTAAGAACCATTGCAGAAAATTCTGGAAACCATCTGTGAGCATGAGCGAGTTGGGGATTTGGGTCATAGAATGACCTGATGGGTAAAGAAAAGCTGCAGATACCTGACTACTGAATCAACACCTGGAAGAAAACAGGAAGAGATTTTCTGATGGGTTTTAAGAACTTGGCACTTTCAACAAAACTCAGAAGTCACTGAAGCAAAATCAAAACTGAGTTATCGAGTAGCAATGGAGGAAAACTTTAACAGAAAGTCCGAGTAAGAATACTGATTTCTTTATTGCTACAGCCCAGGAAAAATTACAAGGGTGGTGGCTGGACACACACACAAAAGAGATAACAGCCTTATGGTGGATTTTCTTGCCACCTGACAAACCATAGCCAGAGTGAGACACTTGAGACCACCTGCAGTCAAACCTTCCACCGTGGAACAAACATCAAGAAAATGTTCTGATAAATTCCACATGTCCTACAGTACATACACAATAGTTCACAAGCATTTGTAAAAACAAACTAGATACTGATACCATTGTAAGTACTACAGTCTCTGACTATTGTGCTATAATTTAAATACTGAGCATTGTTGCTAAATTAGAAATTTCATAAATGTAACTTGGCTTTCTTCCATGATGTGTCAGAAGACCTTTACTACAGCAAAATTATTTGTCTGGCACTGACAGATCTATCCCAGTATTGTTCCACACCAGCATGAGAGCCTGCAAGACCAGTATGTGTTATATAGCAAACTAAACCCGTAGGGATTGCAGCTTCAAACACTAGAATAACACTTGAGTACAATTATGTATCAAACAGCACGACCAGTTACGCTGGTTGTGAGAATAATACTGTGGCCTACTGAAGAGTAACTATTTTATTCCCTTTAATTGCCATCTTTTACAAAGTAACACCAAACTGACAGATAAAGGAAGCAGCAAAAAGGTTTTTGCTTGTTACAAGGTGCTGTTATCATTGAAAGGGAGGAACAGGGCATTCAAGATCAAAGAGTGCTTTAAATACCAACCAAACAGTGACACTGCTGAAAACAATGGAATCCTGGCAAACCCATAAGGCACAGTCCTATCAAAGATTCACCTTCTAAAACTCTAGAAGAAACTTAGCATCTGCTAAATGTTTTGACCAAAAGGCTAAAAGACATTTCCAAGGAGAGAAGGGAGGAGGGACACAAGGACACCAGGGCTTTTCATTTTCTCTTTGGCATTGTTCATATCAGTACACTGTACTTCTTCCATGTTTGGATGCAACTATTTAAAAATATAGCAAAAGAGAGAGGAGCAGCTCCCTACTCCCTCACTTTGCTCTGAAACACCTTGGTAACAAGTGCTCCTATGAGTTTGTCCAGTGCCAGATGCACTGCCAGTGCCCCACGCTAATACATCGATATTTTTTGCATTTGGATTTGAAGGAAAATACTTTTGTTCCTTATCTGAGTTAAGCTGTGCCAACAGGACACCATTAGTTGCTGGGTGGTGGCCAAGCCTCACTTAACACCACCTGAATCCAATGATTCCCTTTAAGATCAGTACTAAGCTCAGTGCTAGCCACACAAACTAAAGGATTCGCATTTCTGCATCAAGCTTTTGAGAAGGACTGAAATTACCTCACCATTCCTCATCCCTGACTACAAATTTCACTGACTCTTAACAGATATACTTCAGGAATAACAGATTTCTAGCAGCTTTATTTAACATGGATTAAAACTGCTCTGGCTTCGTTGAACAACTTCCCCAAAAAGCTAAAAGGTTAACAAACACATAGATTTAACTATCAAGCTCACCTTCAAGCTACTTTAAGGACTAATATTAGACTTCTCAAGGCATTCTCTTTGCAGTGGGCCAAGATCAGGCAAGCCACACATCATCGTGAAACAGGCAAGAACAAGCTGAGCCAGTGTTAGCCTCTCCCCTCTTCTTCCCAGGCATCAATCTCCTTGCAAGAGCCAACAAAGCAGCTTCAGAGGAACAGAGCACTTAAAATAGTTTCTCCAAGAGCTGCAGTACAAACTCATATGACGTTTTATGCAAAAAATGCACCATCTCAACACTTTAAAAGCAACTCTGTGTTCGTCTTCTGTGTCCTCTTTTGCAAGGTGAACAATGAATTTAATATAATCCACAACACTGAGAACACAAACAATATTTAGTCACCTTTAATAAGGTGGATAAAGCAGGATTTACTCAGTAACTTAGCAGATGCAAGCCATGTGGTAGTATTCCCAAGAGCAGTACACATTCCAACTCCCTAAAACCAAATAAACTTTTATTACTCATTTCTATCTGATAAATATATTGAAAGAGCCATCAAAACAAGAAAATTTACAATGAAGCTAAAACACAAAGTTACTCATTCCCATCCAAAACTTGAATGGAAATCAAATTCAAAGTCTAAGAGGTTTCTGGAGGCCCATTTTAATCACGTCACATCCCCCATGGCAGCTCATGGGTTTCTGAAAGCTTAGCAAATTTGGCTATGAGGATTAAAAAGCAACGTATTACTGACTTGTCAAGTGGCTCAGCTTTCCTTCCCCCGCCTCCCCTGCATAATACAGTGCATTTGGTCCATCCCACACCTCTAAAACAAATAAGGAAAACCTCAACCTCTCACCATTTCAGTCTAATCCAGCTAGAACCCTGCTGGCCCAAAGGCACCTCTCCAGCTGTCGACAGCTTTGAACCCTCCTCATTCATAAGCTCAGGTCTAAAGCAACGCCACATTAATTGTTACAAAGTAACAAATTGCTTTATTATTTAGGAAAAACCCGCAGAAATCTTTCCAGGTACATCAATGGGAGTTTAGATTTTTGAAATACAACAAAAAAGAGGAATGGTAGCAGCAATGTTTTAGGAAAAGTCTTTCAAATTTTAACATGGAAGGGGTTTTCGCAAGTTAAAAAAAAAAAAACTCCTACGTGCAACTGAAAACTGCATCAAACAGAAAAAAGGAAATTGCAAGAGTAAAATGAAAAACAACCAACTCTAAGGTAATTTAAAAATAAATATAAGAGATCAATAAGGATTATGGCAATCTCAATCACTAATGGAATTTTTCTTCTTAACTTGACATAGGTAAGAACCAATGTCATTCTTCTACTATGCTAAAGTCCACATTTCGTCACGATTCTCCCAACTAATGACAACCTAGAAGCCAAAAAACCAAAAACATATCTTTAGTGTTCAAGCTAATAAAAAGAGAACAACTTATATTGGGGCAATGACAACCATTATTCCAAACAGTGACTCTGTAAGGAACTCACTGGTCCCAAATGTTTCTTCCACAGTGTTGGACATTCTCTATTACCAGTTTTACTGCATGCTGGGGTCATTAATTGCAGTGTAATTCTGGGACAAGTAAAACCAGGCTATTTAGTCTCAACAAGTCACATGTGAGTAGCACAAAAGACACATTCTAACCTCCCCACTTCTCAAAAGAGAGAACCCAATTTCTTGCAAGATTTCTACTTCACAGGTTATTTCTGAGACATTTTATGGTTTTCCTTCTTTCAAATGCATAATCCCATGGTCTACCATTCTCCATACCAGCCAAAACAGGCAGGCTGAGAATCTTACAGATGTCTTTCAGCAGAGTAGAGTAATTTTTTTCATAAATATGCAAAATTGTTCAGAAGCCATAACCTCCAACCATTGCTTTAGTAGGCAACCTAATGAAATAAAATACATACCATCTTTTCTACCTTCTCTAGTCCTACAACTTTTATCAGTGAAAACAGACTGGACTCATTTCTCCTCTTTCCACCCTTGCAAACACAAGGGTACAAACTCCATATTCCTCCACATCAAGAAACATGTAATTAACATGTTAATTACCATATATGAAACAAAGTAGCATCTTATGAGAGCATGGGAGAAGTGCCAAGTCCTGTTGGTAATGTCCCTCTCACCTGCACCACACCTTCTTGGACTCTGGTTATTTGCCTTTTTAGTTGGATCTTTGAAATCTGCCAGCAGCCTTACTCCACCCTGCCAAGGGCATTTTCCTCTTTGCATCACAGGCATTAGGCAAAAAAGCACATTTTTACCTCAGCAGTAATTAAAGTTCTCCTAAAGCATCTCCAACAGCTCTTACAAGAAAGTGCCCTCACCCCTCTGCCAGCTCAGTGACTACATCTTTCTGTTCTGCTTTTCAGGAACACAGCCTAAGTCACATCATGAAACCAAAAGAGAAGCTTCATTCTCGGCCCTACACCTCTGCTAATAAATTCATCACTTCTGTGACAGAGAAATATTCCTCCAACCACCCTGACATAAGACCTGTACCCCAAAGGCTTTGCTGAAAGGCGTTGCAACTCTGATGGAAGTTCCTGTGGAGGACCACAAAGATAATCTGTCTTCAAAGGAATCAGAACCATCTCCCGGATCCTTTAGAAACTCTGTGTCTCTTACAATGAAACAGAACAAAATCAATAATAAATTAGAAAGCAAGAACTAAGGAAAAACAAATTTGCAATGCAGAAAACTGAGGGCATTCCACCAAATTCACATGGCTCCCAGACATAAAAAACCAGCAGTTCAGGATTTGCTGCAAAGGTTTCCCTTTGCCATATTGCACCAAACGAGAGCAAGAAGGACACCTTGCTCCCCAAAAAAAACTCTCTTCACAGCTGTAATCAGACTACCAGAGGCAATGTTGGAATGCACAATATCAAATACTTGCACAATCAAAGCCTTCCCTGGTAAAACTTCCTACAATATCTGCAGCTCTTCAAGTAGGACAGACCTGGGCGTGGTGTTCCAAAAGTGACTGCATTAGAAAATGTGAGATGAAAAAATTCCTTTTCAGAAATCAGGATTTGAGTATTACTAATGTGAAGATGTATGAATTCAGAAGGTGAGGTTACATTTCCAGTTACAAATTCTGAAGTAGAAATTTAAAAATGACAGTATTTATAACATAGCTCTGGTCACTAAATAGAGTATAGATTTCCAGATGTTTTATTCTTCAATTAAAATTCTTGTCAAACACCACAGATTTGAGGGCCTTCATGCATTTCTGCTGTTCAGTAGCAAGTAAATCAGAACACCATACTGCTTAAGGATGAAAATTTGTGCCAGTTAACTGAAAACATTCTCTACTGGGAAACTCTGTGAAAGAAATAAAGTACTTACAGGGAAAAAAAAAAGTGTTTATTTTACAGATACTTATCCAACATCAGCATTCTGAATGTTTAAATTCTGGAGCATTGCTTTCATTCCCAGACTCATTTCCCAGACAATAACTATAATGTTTATGTAAAAAAGAATATATTGTGTTGAAATACTGTTTTGATTGCAAAAGAGAAGTAACAATTCACTGTTGGTCAGAAGCTAAACTTAGCCATTTATAAAAGATTTGTGGCTGAGGGACAACACCACATAATCAAATCTACACTGTGAATATGGGCAATGAAGCATTAACCCCTTACAACTCATCTTAAATGAAATAATCTCAGAATTCAAAGCACTTTTCCAAGTCCAAATAACTGACAGGACATGCCTACTTTCTTCAGTCAGCAAAATTTGCTCATGGCAGTCAGGTCAAGTTAAATTGTGACATGAACCCAGCAAGGTCCTGACCCACCACCAAGGCACAGTGACATCCCCCTTCCAAGAAACAGGATTGGCTTCATTACTTGAAGTCTCTTGTTGCAGAAAGCACACATGTGACCAAAACTTCATCTCTTTGGGAAAGCTGGAAGGGAAGCACAGCTCAGGCTGTGGAAGGTCACAGCAAAAACACCAGCTTGCAGGTTTTTCTCATGCCACATCTGCTGCCACTGGGCAGGAACACCATCCCAGAGAGTTCACATCCAATAAATATTTCCAGCAAAACTTTTTTTTGCAGGAAGGTCAACATTAAATACCTTTGCAGGAAAAAAATATAATTCCCTCAAAAAAAATATAAATACCTCTAAAATGGCAGATATCTCCAAACTCTGTCACTTGTATGGAATTACTACTTAAATATTTGCATTTGTAGAAAAAAATCCACAAGGAGATCAAACTTGCAAAATACTCTGATTTTTCCACAGGAAAACATGTCCAAACATGCCTGCAGTACAAGTGCACACCTATAATTAAGGTATTATATGAAATGGCTACCAAATACTTCATCACCAGTAAGCCCATAAAAGGCTCAGAAAATAAAGTTACATTTTCACCAATTCCTCTGCTCACGAGTCATGAACATATAGCAAAATTCTTCCAGTAGGCAAAAACCTTAGAGCTTTATTTTCTCAAGTGTAACAGGATTCAAGTGGCAGAGCACAGAGGAAAATATGAGAAATCAGATAAATGAGCAGCTGAGATCTGTGATTCAACACAATGATTAAGTGCCCAGTCTTGGGGCTATTTATTTACTTACTTATTAAAAGATGAATCTTCAGCATCAAGGACAGGATGACCACAACAGGGCCTCAAAGACACAAGAGTTCAAGAATAACTTTGCTGCAGCTTGACACAGATGTGAAATGAATCCAAGTTTTGACAAAGAAAACAGCTGGCAGCAACTGTGGTGCAGAGAACAGCCTGTACTTATGTCATATACAGTTTCCAGAAAAAGCAGCAGATAGCATACCAATGAGTAACTTAAATAGATACCCAAATTTTTTTAAAAAGTTTTATTCCACACCTTTCCAAAACTGTCAAATAGGGACTTCAGGTGCAAAGTGACACAACAGTTGTGAGCCAAAAAAACTTTTCTGACACTCTCATATGAGCTGTTTCTGACTAAAACATATTAAAACTGGTGCTTCTAATTAGGTCAGACCAAAGCCTTACATGAACACCACAGAATATTTCAAAAACATCCTTATTGTGAATATAAAATTCCTTTAAATAAATAAAAATTGCAGAAAGCATCAAAATACATGAAGCTTTAAAGGATGAGTTTTACACTCCCCTTTCTCCACTCACACTGTTACTCTTTTAAAAATTATTGCTAGAGAAAGCCCAGATGTTCCAGCATCCTTTCACCTGCCAGCTTCTCCAATTATTGAAATTCATTTGCCTGGGCAAAAGAAGAAAGCTATTGCTTCTGCCACCAATAACTGCTAAGAGAGCTTACCAGGAAATACTGATTTAAATAGTCAACCATGTAGTGTGGTACATGCCAAAAGAGAAACTGCACTCATCTTTGGTCAGGACAGCTGTGCAATAGCTGGACTCTGCTTGCAAAGAAATCCTGTCATTCCTCTGACAGTTTCAGATTAGAAATTTTTCAAGAGGCCAGGGAATCAAATGTAAGCTAATAATGCGTGTTTCAAAAATGACACACTGTAAAACTCATTGACTCTGACTGGGAAAAAACTTTTGACCATAAAGCTTCTGGCACACAAGTGTGTTAAAGCCTCACTGCTTTGGGATTTCAGTACATTTCCCCAAAATGAGATTCCAACCTAGATACCAGTGGCAATTGGTTCCTGAATCAAAGATGACTAAATGATCAAAAAACAAAATAATTGAGCAAAAGCAATTAAGGATAGGCAAGAACAACACCATATCCTCATGAGAAGTGCATGGCATGAAAGAAACGTCTTGCAATCCTACACAGAAGGAAACAAAAAATGTTTCAGCCTTCTAATACAATTCCATATTTCATTCAGTTTTCAAACAAAAAGAACACTTACAATATATAACACAGTAAGGATCTTTTTAATATTTTTTACATCCTTTATGCTTTGACACAAGAATTAGCTTAAATATACTATTAGGTTTTTGGAGAAAAGTCCAGCTGGTTTTGTTTCTAAACAAGCATAATATACAAAATTTCTGAGTGAAAGCATAAGCCATTCAATTTAAGTAACCTTTTGATTTTTGTCTCAGTTAACTGTTACAGCTGCATTACCATGCATTGTGCATTTCTGCCATAAGATGTTCTCACAAGAGAGTAGATAAAGCAGTTTTTTTGCCCAAGACAAGCAATACCATGAAAGAATTCACAACCTCCCTTAGACACTCCTGTGTGTATTTCCTGCAGTGGAAGTTACTATTTTCCCCACTATGGTGATGTGAGGAACCCTTCCTATAACAGAGAAGGAATACAGAAGTTCAGGAGTTGGTTCAGTCACATTTGAGTTTCATTAGTGGAAGCTCGGGCAAAAAGAGTGAGCCAGTATTTCCAAACAGAAAGGTGTTTTCTAAAGTGTTTGGATTTTTGAAGTTTCCATTCCCATTTCTGGAGTTGAGGCATCGCTAAGCTTGGGATAATTTGTTAAAAAAACAGGAAGTATTGATTTTTCCTTTGTCTCTCTTCCCTGAACCCACCAATAGCAGTTCATATTCAAATACTGTCCCTGCTTATCATCAGCCTAAGTAAGAATCCTCAGCCCTGCCCTGGTAGCCCAGACACACTGAACACACCTGTAGCTTTAACTGAACGTCAGAACGAGCGAGCAGCAGACAAGACCAGAGCAGAAGACTAAAGCAACCCATGACTGCCAACAAATGTTGACAATTTAACAATCTAGACATAGCTTCCCTTCTCTAGAACAAGACAAAATGCAGGAACAAAACCCCAAAACATTTTGCCAGTCTAACAGCTAAAACAAGAAGCTGCTTGGACTGTGACAATCTGTGTTATAGAGTCAGAATCATTGCAGTTGGAAAAGATCCTTAAAGATGGAGTCCAATCAAAGCCCAACACTTCCAAGCCCACCACTCAACATATTCCTGTGTTCCAAATCTACACACCTTTCAAATACCTCCAGGGGTGGTGATTGCACCACTTCCCTGGGCAGCCTGCTCCAATGCTTGACAACCCTCTGAGTGCAGAACTTTTTCCTAACATCCAACCTAACCCTCCCCTGGTTCAACCTGAGGCAGTTTCTTCTTGTCCTATTGTTTGTTCCTTGGGAGAAGACACCAATCCCTACCTGACTACAATTTCCTTCCAGGGAGTTATAAAAAGGGTTAAGGTCCCCCCTGAGCCTACTTTTTTCCAGGGTAAAACCCCCCAGCTCCCTCAGTTGCTCCTCATCAGACCTGCGCTCCAGACCCTTCCCCAGCCCTTCTCCAGACTCCCTCCAGCACCTCAATGTCTTTCCTGCACTGAGGGGCCCAGAACAGGACACAGCACCCGAGGTGTGGCCTCACCAGTGCCGAGTACAGGGGGACAGTTACTGCCCTGGTCCTGCTGGCCACACTATTGCTGTTCCAGGCCAGGTGCCATTGGCCACCTTGGCCACCTGGGCACACTGTTAAATATACTATAATCACAGAAGAACCCCAAATTCAGGGAATGATAAATATATCAAACTATATATACAAATAGGGGGTGATAAATTACACAACAATCTGAAGGCAAAGCATCAGCTTCCAGCAGTGAGTGCACTGCATCTGTCCAATCCAGGGAAGGGACATGTACCCCTACCTACACTGAACTGTTCTGTGAGGACAAACCCCGCTCTGTCCGCACTCCAGCTGGGCTGGCTTCATCACTCAGCTTCAGCACTCACCGTCTTGCCTGATCACAGAACTTGAAATGCAAATGCCTTTTATATCTGATTATTTATTCACAGATCAAGCTTGGAAGCAAGTAGAAAACAACTAAGATGATGGAAGAAATGAAAACTATTTAACTAATACCAAACATAACAAAAATTTGAAAAAGGCACCACATGTGAATTATGACAATCCCAGGGTGTAATTGCTTGACCAGGTCTAGATTTTATCAGACTTATAAGGAAGACTAAGTAGTTGTCCTCTGTTTGTCCAAACCTCTACCAAAACACATTACCATTTAAAAAAAAGAAAAAAATTGAAAATATTAGCAGTCAAAATAATCATTCAACTTACCCAACTGCCATGTGGTTAAGTTTATACATTTAGAGTACAAATCAACAAGAAAGCAATTTGCTTGGCTGACATTTCAGTGAAAAGGGCTCTTTTGTAAACTGTCTTAAAAATAATAACCAGATTTAAACAGTTTTCTGTGGATCACACTAAACAGGTGGGGCTTAAATAACCTCTGATCTCTTGTTTAAAGCAAAAGAAGCGACTCAGTCGCAAGTGACCAAGCCTGTGTCTTTCAAAACAGAAGGTGACAAGACTGCTACATAGAAAATACTGATCTCTGAGGGGGAAAAAATCATAGGCTGCTATGGTAAAATATGCATTTAAGTTTGTTTTTTAAAAATATTTCTTCAGGATATCACAAGCCTTCAGAAAAATAAACACTTTCTTTACTAGAAATAAACTAGGAATTACTATGGACCCTTTCTCCTTTTTTAAAGCACTCTAACAGGTAACAGGAATGGTCACAGAGGAAAAGTAGGATATGTATTCATATATTTCTGAAAGCATGTAAAAGTACATTAGGAAGGCTGAGCAATATTGCTACACAAAAATTTAAAAGAACCTGATCTTGATGATTTGTAAGGGAGGGAAGGGAGGATTTTATTTACTTTTTTTAGTCCTCTTTCTTTGACATTTTCCTTCAAGAAAACTAAGCTGTGTCTTCCCTGATGCAATACCCCTTGTTTTCTTGTAAATTTTACATTAGATATATTCCAGCTGCAAAACAGAAACCTTTAACAAATAATTACCAAAGCATACAAATTAACTATGAGATAAGAGTCACTTGAGCAGTGAAAAACACCCTGAAAGCAGCCTGAGTACTAAAACTGAACCCCACATTTCAACAGATATGGGAGTGGCAGAGTTGTTAGACAAAGCAACATACATATTTCCCAAAATTACACCTTTCTACCTGGCTCCTTCAGTAGTCTGTTTCTTCCCACACTCAAGGGAAAAAGAAAAGCTACAGCTCAGGCTAACATGAAAGAGGCACAGGCTTTCTATAAATTCAAAGTCATAAGCTGAAAGGAAGAGAAGGAAAGAGAGACTGACCACCAGCACAGTGATTACTCAGTTAAGTCAGCCACAGGACAGCAGAGGTTTTACCTACAATGCAGTATTTCCCCACCTTAAGCACCTAAAATAATATTGAAAGGGACATATTGTCAAAAGCATCTTGTTCTAGAGAACTGAAACAATTTTACTCACCTCCTTTCCTCCCTCAGAAATATTAAAATCCAAGAAAAAGCCTTACAAGAATTATTTGAACAAGTTCTGCAGCTAGGGAAACAGCAACAGTAACACCAGGTATAAAAGTGTCCCCTCAGGTTTTGGTCTCCAGTCTCACCACAGCCATGTTCAGTCTTGCCAGTTATACAGATTTAAACCCCCCTGCCTTTCCAAGTGCCACTATAATCTAAACACTTTCATTTTAAATACACACACAAGAGAGACACACACTGATACGCAGTTATTCTGCCTGGACAGTCAGCCATGCTTTATTTCTACATGAAAAACAAAGCCCAAAAGGAACAACAAACTCAAAAAAAAAAAAATCCACCAGGCGAGCAAACATTTCATAGCAGGGCTCCTTAATGCAAGATAACCGTCTATGAGCATACTTGAAAAGACCATTCTTTCCCCTGAAGAACCACCAGGAATGACAGCAGCATCCTTGGATCCAGCTACAGATCATAGTGGGCTCCTTCACTGGCAAAGCCTGTTCCTGAAATTCTGCTACTTTCTCTCACAGGGAGTTTCGTATGGATAAGTAGAAGAATTCATGGAGAAGATCTTTTTAGCTTTGGGAACAGTTTACTTTGTGTATTTGGAGCATCACCTTTAAGAGAAAACTTCCAAGCACCTGTAATAACAGCTACACATTGCTGCTATAGAGCAGTAACAGATACTCTGACATGTCAAATTCAGTCCTGCAACAACAGCATGCTCGAGAGCTACTCAACACACATGTATTTAAAAACCAAACATAATTAGAGGAGTCTTGTGAAGCAGTTATCACATGGCAAGCTTCTGAAAGGCTGTCAGTAGTTTTCTGATTAAACAGAAGAGCCCGTCACAAGACAAATCAAGTATACTTTCATTGGCTCAAACCTTATTTTGGATAATTGACAGCTCATTTGCCACACAAACCAGAAGGAAGGAGTCGGGAATCCCAGTCTTGTATCTCACTTGTGCTGCACTGCTGCTTTGTAATTGTAGGACTACACTATCAATGAAATGTCCACAAAAAAACCCACCTAAACCATAAAAGTCAATAAAACCTCTCTACACCAAAGGAGCTGGCCTTATTCAATCTACCACATATGAAAATAAAGCAGCAAAATACTGGAAACCCTAAAGTGGTCAGTGAATGCATTTGCCAATGACAGCTGGAAAAAATATTCACTGATTTCTGTAGGACACAGGGGATTCTGAATGAGTCCTAGTGATGTAAATCAGAACAGTTTCTAACAATTCTGGTCCCTGGCAGACTGCACAGACAAAAGTGGTCCACACATGGTCCTCAGAAATACCGTGAACAACCTACTGGCACCAGCAGCTATCCTACCAGATCATATCATATAAACACAACATTTTTATGTTGGGTTAATTGAAATAAGAATTGAAGACATAGTTCAAATCTTCATGCTTCTTCTTCTGGTCCTCACCAACAAAAGTTCTTTAGGATTCTTGCAAAACTCTGAAAGATCCCATGGCCAACCAAGGCATACGCCTTAAAATTCTTCCTAATCTCATTTTCTAGTCCCAGTTAGCACCAAAGAATAATACATACACTAAGAGTTCCTAAATGCATTTCTTCCTTCATTTACTAACGTTTCTTCTCATGTTTCATTTCTTCTCAGGGTTTGTAACAAAATTACTGCTGAAGCACGGGAAGAAAATCCCATCTTAACACGATAGCTGTGATTTTTCAAACTAAATTTGTTTCTTAAGCGTTAGGTTCTATATTCATGAGTCAAAAATCAGACTACCATTCTCTGCTCTGCCCATTTAAACCAACATTTTGCTGTGCCTTACAGGAACAAGATACAAACACACACTACAAATTCAGTGAAAAGCAGCTGTTCAAGGTCTAGGCTGTTTCAGCCTGCTCCATTGCTGTTCTGAGTATGTGAAGCACAAAACAGTATCAAGAGCCACAGACCACAGCAATCAAGACAATCAACACCTTCCTGACTCTGGGGAGGGAGGGAGAGGCAGATGAAGCAGCTCAGTGGTGCTCAGCAGCACAGGCCAGACCACAAATACAGCCACAGTAGGTTTGTACTTCCTCCATCTATCACCATGATTTAGGACTACCTGCATGTTAAAAACATTACAGTTTCATGGCAGTATTGTTTCTTACTGTCCTGAACAGACGAAGGCCACGCTGGCACAAAAATCTCAGACAGGATCAGTCAGAAGCTATGTAACAAAGAACATTAAGCCTTTAAAGATGATTAGCTTCAGCAAGTAAGGCTGCTGTACTTTTGAATTGGCACTTTCAGTCACAATTCACCCTGCTGCTAAAGCTTTAGAGCTGCATGCCTGCCCTATGTCTGCAACACTCCAACTGCAGTCCCCTGGACCTCCAGTAACCTGTAAAACCTGTTAGATGTGGTTCAGTTGCAACTCCTCTACCTTGCTATCCAAAAGACCAGAGTCCATGAGAAACTTTGAGGAGTCACACCAGCCAAAACAAATGTGGGGAGGTTTTTTGAGTGGTTGCATATGGTACAAACTCCATAGGCAAAAAGAAACGAAAAACAACCCAGCATGTGCAGCCACTTCATCTCATGAGAGGCATTTAGCAGTGCTAATTCAAGAGCAGGAATGCCCAACTAAGAGAAATGCAACAGACTCACTAACTTCTATTTACCTTTCTTCTTACTTTTGTTAACTGAGAGACAGATGAGAAAATCCAGAAAAACCCATGACTGCTGGATGAGAGATATCAAGGATCTTTTCTGATCATCAGAACAACTTCCCATACCATCAGTACAACTCCAGCTCTCCAGAAGTAACAGATCTGCTGAGAAAAAGGACTGTAAATCATTGTATTGGTTTGGGTTTTCTACCAAATTGTTCTACCAATGTCAGCATACTTGCAGAAATAATTAGTAGTACGCATAGCTAAGACACGGATACTTTGTTTACAGTTCGCTTACATGTCTGCAAGCATTTTCTAGTTATCAACAAAGGGAGTCAGGACAAAATCCTTTCACTGAATAGAGAACTATTCCTGTCTGTTTGGACTACCTGAAGAAATTTTGAATTTAATACTGCGGGAATAGGGAAGAATAAAGAAAATGAAGGCAGGACACAGGCACAAATTTAGACAGTAGTGGCCTGACTCCACATGTAGATGGCTAACGTTAATGATATATAAAAATGTACTGCTGGATACACAGTGTAGTCTATTCATAATATAAGCATGTTCAAATCAGGCCTTTAGGACCAAATTGAAACAATCAATTAGCAAATTCACTTTCTCCAATTCAGTAATCCCTTTGTTTCATTATACACACTAGAGTTTTGTGATAAATTACACTTTATGTCATTATAACAGCATTATATTTCATAGAATTATTTGGGTTGGATGGGACCTTAAAGATCATCTAGTTCCAAATTCCTTCCATGGGCAGGGACACCTTCCACTAGACCAGGTTGCTCAGAGCCCCATCCAGCCTGGCACTGAACATTTTACATGGATGGGGCATCCAAAACATCTCTGGGCAGCCTGTTCCAGTGCCTTGCCACCCTCGCAGTAAAGAATTCTTTTCTAAAATCTAATTTTCTAAAATCGTTTGAAGCCATTTCCCTGTGTCATGTCACTATATGCCTTTGTAAATAGTCTCTCTCCATCTTTCTCACTGGCTCCCTTCAGGTACTGGAAGGCTGCAATTAGGTCACCCCAAAGCCTTCACTCTCCCAGCCCTCTCAGCCTTTCCTCACTGGGGGGGTGCACCATCTCTCTGTTCATCTTGCTCTCCTCCTCCTCTGGATTCACTCCAACAGGTCCATGTCCTTCCTGCGCTGGGGACCTCAGAGCTGGAAGCAGCTCTGCAGGTGGAGTCACACCAGAGCAGAGCAGAGGGGCAGAATCCCCTCCCTCACCTGCTGCCCACGGTGCTTTGGATGCCCAAGATACTCCAGTCATAAGCACACAGCCCAACAAAGTGCCAGAGAAATGAAACTTTATTTCTCCCTCCTGTTTTCATGCCTCTGGAAGATGCCACCTAACCAGAATACAAACATGAGAACCACTTACACAAGGCATCCAGCAGTTTGCTGCACAGGGTTGCACTGAGCAGCATCTTGAACTACACTTTCACCACAAATCATCAAAGACCACACAGCTCCTCCCCATGTTCCTCCACCAGTTCATTCAGCTGAAAGCAGCCCAGCAGCTCTGAAGAGCAGAACACAAAAGTCCAGGCAGATCCCTTGCATCCCCATTATAAAGTAACAGGAAATACATTTCCCCTCCCACAGCAAGCTTCCACTTCAGAAACAAACACTGATGACCTGTACTTTGATTAACTGCTGTCATGTTGATCCTGAAGCACTTAACACAGCCAAAAGCCAAAACAAAGTTCAATACAGGATGATAACCCCTACACAGGTGACTGCTGGGTGTTTGAGCTGGAAAAAGGCCAATACAGAGACAACTGCCCTGGTTCAACCAAGTATTTCCAAAATCAGATCAGGGAAAACCTAATAGTGCATTTAGTGCAAACAAAAAAAAAGTGCAGTTGGAGACACAGAATGCACTTCCCAAAGAGCAGAAGTACATGCAGAAGAGCAGTTAACATCTAAAGCAAATATTTTGTAAGGCGTCTCAGAGTCTTTGTATCCATCACTTCCAACCCTGCAAGCAATGTTACAGGATGATGTGGGAAATATATTTTAAAAAGCCCAAAAGAACAACTTTTTTCTTTTTTTTTTTTTTTTTTTTGAAACACCAACTGAGACACTATTTTGAGACATAAATCACATACACATAATATCAGTGGAATGTCTTTTCCATGAAAGACTGCGTATTAGAACCAGTGAGCTGGTAATTTGACCAAACTGCACATTCAACAGACATCACTGAAAACCCTGATCAATGGCAGCACTATCTTTATTTCTGCTACCCCTCCACATGCAAATGTAATTCCACAGCTCAGTGTGGGACCAAGATGCTAGCACCCATAGGTGGGATTGTGCAGATCCTGCATCCTTGGTGGCAAAGGACACACAGAACACATGGAGGAAGCACCTCACACATCACACTCATCCTTTTAAGAGCCACAAGGGCAAACTGATCAGCAAGGAAAACTGGATTAAAACATGAAGTAAGTCTGACCTGTTGCTGGCTAACGAGAAATCATGAACTCACAGCAAGACATAGACAAAGAGTGACTCTGATGATATCATTTACAGCAGCTGGCAAATACCACACACATCCATATTGTCTGTGAACACCACATGGCTGAGAGTTCCCTGGCAGGCTGCAGCCTGGCCACAGCACTGGGAACACATCTTCTTCCTGAATCAAACTGGCATCTGCATGTTAGCAAACTCACAGCTGCAAACTACCTGCCTAGCTTCATACACCTGCCACCATTCAAGCTTCCCAAGCTCAAAACAGCTGCAGTTAGGCAAGAATTCTGAAGGAGCAGGGGGTATAAATTGTGTTTAAAAGTAGAAATAAATATATCGAATTAGGAAAAGTTCAGGCACAAAACAATAGAACGGGGCTCAAGAGACTTTGTTTCATGTTCCAGCCCATGAATAGACTTTGATAAAGTCACTGACTCATGCTGTGCCCCAGCTATTACACAGGAAGGTACCTCAGCCTCTTCTCAGCAGGATAAAAGTCGATTACTCAATAGAATATACTCAGCTAATCAGGTCACTACATCTTACTCTCACCACTTCTGCTACAGTGCACTGGTAATGAAACAGGGTACAGCTATTTCACCAGAAAACCTATGAATCTTAAATGTTTGTGTTTTAAAACAGTGGGCAGAACTTATACTGTTTATATGTTAAAGGAAGCATTAGTTACTCTTCAGGAAAAAAGATGCATAAATCCACCATTAAAACCTCTGAAAAGACATCTGCATAATGAAAAAATAGCACTTTCAGAATTGAGACATATTTTTTCAGGCAAATCAGTCTACGTGCACTGACAATCCCAAGTCAACCTGAAAGCAGAACTGTAAGAAATATTTAATCAGTTCTTCCATTACAAAAATAGATAGCCACTATAAATCTTAACCTGGATGACTGTATACAACGTGGTTAAAGAAGCAATAGCTTCAATGACATACAAAAATGAGTATCCTCATCATTATTCTTCATTCTTTTTAATATTGAATGAACCAAACGTAACCTCAGAGTACGTCAAGTGTCTTCATGTACAATTTTGTTTCATTTCTTGGCTGTATTACACAATAAGGTTTGAATTTTTTTTTAAGTTCCCTAATACTACAGCAGAACAAAAAGGGATGATGCTGCAACTTAACACTTGCACATAATGTTAGATAAATGCTGTAATTTATACTGAAGGTCCACTGTAAACTAGTTGTGAACAAGTTGGGGGTTTATTATCCAGATCACCAGATTTGTATCTGACCTAGACCACAAGCAACTAGGATGATGTTTAATCCTCGAGCTGCCCAATTCTTCCTCATGCTATGAAGACATGTCCATCAAGTCACACTCACACTGTGCAGGTATGCGAGATTAATCAGTATTTATGGAAGATGGAAACAGTTTAATTTGCTTATAGCCACACCTGAACTTCCCCCAGCATTTTCCAAGGGTTAGTCCCTAACTAGAGACACAAGTTGTCACAGTTTCACCCCTGCAGTACTGATATGATTCAGCAGAGTGAGGGAAGGGAAATTTCACCAGGCATCAGGCCATAAGTTTCCCCATCCATTCTGCATACGCACAGTTTAGCTAAGTACAAACTGGAAAAATCAGGAGGTATTATAGAACTTCTTGGGATAACCAGGCATCTTCAGGGGAAAAAAAAGAGTGTTGAAGTCTGTATAAATAATATTCTAAGATTTTATAGCACTAATTCTCTCTTGCACATTTAATCACTTCTGTAAAGTAAGAAACTCCACCATAGAAATTGGAGAGAAACAAAAGGAAAAAACAAGAGAGCTAGCAGTACACTAGAGGGAAAAAAAAAAATAACATCACAATACCAACTCCTGTGACACAGATTCAATAATATGCTGTGATACAGCCAAACAGACCAAATAAGAATAAGATACAAACACTTGTTACAGTTTATCTTGTATTTATTTGAAAAAGCAGCAGGGTTAATGACTCCATAAACCAAAATTAACACTTCAGTGAAGCTCTACTATAACCTCCCATCGACTGGACCAAAGTAACCTCTGGCTGCTGCACAGCACTGCTCCAAAGCAACCCAGCAGCCAGATCTGTGTAATAAAGAACAGGGCGTGACAAAGCCAGGCTATCAGCTGGAAGTTGCTTTAGACAGCTGCAAACCTTGCTTTTCTTTGCTTTCTTCATGCTTTCAAAGGGGTTTCAGTCACAGACACTCAAGTTCTCCTTGTATCCAAGGCCTGACAGAATTAGAGAAAACTGGAAATACAAAAAAAAAACCAAAAAAACCCAAACAAACAAAAAAAAAAAAATAAACCCTACAGATAATGCAAGACAGGCTCGCCCCATGTTTTGTTTTTTTTTTAAAGTTTTGTATATTTGGAGTTTCATTCAAATCCAGGAATTTCATAACCCACTCTGTGGCTCCAAGCAAAACATTAATAAGGCAAAGTTGTTTTGCTCAACTGGGACAACTCCTGCTACCTGCAGGAATGAGCATTTCAGAAAACTGCCACCTCCAATTCCTTCTTTCTTTGAATTGTAAACTTTCTTTTGGAGCTAGGAAAAAAAAAAAAAGGCAGCACAGCCAACCAAATTAAAAAGTAGAGGATTGAATAATGAAGGCAATTCAGCAACTGGCCATACTCAGTTGAAAGCAACCACAGCTATTCCTGAATATTCTCATTTAGTCTGTTTTCCACAATAATGCAGAAAGAAATTCCAGAAATTTCCTCTGATAATGGGAAATTAAAATTAAGAAAAATCTTTAAGGTAGAAAGCAACAAAACACACCCATGCAAAGCTCTTTTAAAGGAAAGGATAAAAGATTCTTTACTTCACATTGCATCATGCACTTATCTTCCCTGCCTCTCTCTTAGGAATTTGTCAACAATATGAATAATTTCCATCTGAATTGTTTTAAAGCAGCTCTCTTTATTTATTAGTGAGCTAAACATATTTTCACTTCTTAATATAAATAAGCAAATTTTGATCTGAAGAACACAGAAAGGCATTAAGAGAACAGAAAATAACTGTTTGTGTTTTTTCTTAAACTTCAAAGCCACGATTTGCATATTGTGTATTTATTCTGCAGAAATGATGGCCATAGAAATCCCAGGTTGCTTAAAGGATTCTTCCATCCAATGCAACAGTTGGATGGTCTTGGTCATGTTATCTGCAATTTTAGCAAGCAAGCACAGGGACACTTCTGTACACTTAGGCTTCAGTTGCTTTCTTTTTCTAAACTGCATCCCTCCCCATCATTAAAGAAAGCAACAGCAGCACTTATACATTGTATGACAGTCTCACTTAATCCAACATTATAATCCATTAAAAAAAGGGAGAGAGGAAACACGAAGTGAGTATTACACTAAAGAGATAGATGGTTAAATGTTACTGTTCCTCAGCATCAGGAAGGACTGACAACACAAGCTCATCCTGTGACTATCAGATACTCAGAATTAAACCGAAGTATTTTACAATGTCTGCACATTCCCCAATCTCTTCTTATCAAATAAGGAAAGTTCTTATGCTTTAATTAAATATATAAATAACAATTTGGCATGGCAAAACTGTAACCTTTTATTTCAGCACAGAATGGACGAAGCAGCTACACTTTTTTTTTTTCTCTAGATGTTCTTTCTGCAATGCTCCCTTCCCAAAAACAACACAGGCAACTCAATACAAACACATTCACTGCTGACAAGCCATGATTTGGCCACATGACTGTCCTGCCTGTATTTCAGGTATTAGCTATGTCAAATCTAATTATCAGAGACAGCTTGATGAGGTCTTTCACATTATTCAGGAAAGGTGCACTTGCCAAAGCCCTAGTGGAGGCCATGGTGTACAACAAATCTCACCCAGCTCAGCTGAGGCTTGCAGTTCTGCTGACCATTTTGCCCAATAAATTACTCCACATAAATTATCTCAGTCTAGCAGGCCTCCACGAGGACTGTGGGGAGTTTAGTGACCCACAATGTGTAAGAAATACTATCTCCAATGTTTACAGTCAAATGAATGAGGTTTTCTTCCCACATGATGACTGCTACAGAAATTATACTGATATTAATTGTACAAATTATGAAAGCTTCTGTGTTAGTTTGACACAGTGCTTCAGGCTATTCTGCCCTCAACTTTAAATCCTGCAATTCAAATCACAACCTTGTCTAGGAAGCGACAGTACATCAAAGAAGGTATATGGACTGAATTACAAGTTTTTCTAGTTAATGGGTGTTTCTTCCCTTCATTTCCTGTCATGGGTGAATGGAGCACAGATACCAGGATGCAATACACACGCACATATACAGGTACCACTGGGAGCTCATGGGAACACAACATAAACATGACTCATATCACCGCAATTTTCCTGCAGAAATACCCATCCAAAGCAATTAAATGCTCAGACAGTATTTCAAACAGAAATACCTATCTTTAAGAATACAGGGAAAATTATCCAAGGGGAAGCATGTTGGCACATCTGATTAATCAAGTGTCCAGTATAGTGGAAAGCAAGAAAGAAAAGTATAATGCCCACTTTCCTCAGAGATCTTACAATAAAAGTTCTGCAATCATTAATACTTCAACTCCTTTGCTTCTGTGTACAGAAATTACACAAATAATTGTTTAAATAGAAATGGCACCTACATCTTCCGGGGGTAGAGGAAGAGCAGGCAGGGAAAAGCAAATATTCTGCAAGGGCACAGGAGAACGAAGAGGAGGAAGTTGCAGTGCCTGAGACTTTGCACCAAAAGCTTTGGCACAGGACAAAGTCTCTCACAGACAGGCTCTCACACTAACAGAAGTTGTATTAACCTGGGAGGTTGCACTGGCAGCAAAAGATAATACCAAACGCCAGCCCCAGTTCTGCAAAGCATCATCAGCTTTTCCTCTGGAACCTCCAGCAAGACTCTTCCACCTTCTACCATCACAGCTTTGTGTCTGGTGCGTGCAAGGCTCTGAATACAAACATGCACCCAGGTGAACATAGGCCCTCAGTACTGTCAAATATTTGCTTCTTTTTCTTTAGAGGCACATTTAAAGCTGGAAGCCCGACTTCTACTAACCCATGTTACTGACCACAAGAATGCTCCCCAAAGTACTGTGTAACTGTGGGGTGATGCAAGAGAAAGAAGAGATGGCCTGGGATGTCGAGAGATAGAGTCTGATGGGAAAGAAACCTCTAAAGAAAAATAGAAATAAGATCAGATTCATTCCTTTGAGAAGACTTCTCTGTTCCTGTGGCCAAAACCCACAGCAAAACATTATGGCTTTTCTCCAGCACTGCCCACTCTTTCAAAACAAGTGATTTGATCTTAAATTTATTTAGAGTGTAGAGCTGGCAGTAACAGATGCTTAATAAAATCAAACATGAGTATCACAAGCTGATCTTCCTTATTTCTACATCACAGCAACTTATACCAAAACAAAGTAAAACATGCCAAAGACCAGTGTAGGATTCTCAGACAAAGGGAGTACAGTAAGTTTTGAACAGTGCTCACAGTTGCACAAATTATACAGAACTGAGAGCAGAAAATGCATGGTAATTTCCTAATTACAGCCTGGTAAATGAAGAGAGTTTTCCCCACAAAAATTATTTTCTCTTAGTAAAAGATATATAGAATCATTATTTAATCCTTCCGTATTTCAAACTTTAAACAAAGTGCCATCAAGACAGATGAGACAAATTTTTCACATAAAGTCAGCTATATGGATACAAAGGGAAAGGGAAAGGAAAAGCACTCATGTTTTCTTTCTCATGTATGGTTATGGGAAGGAGGAGTGGAATCTTCCCCTGATATGTCTCAATCCCAGAGCAGGCATCTGCAAATGGGAACCTCTGCATAAACAATCTTCTTGGGTTCTCAGTCTGATGTCAACTCAAAGCACAACCATCCTCTTGTCCTTATTAGTAACAGAGATTAAAATTGCTTTATAAGGCAAGTAAAATTACTAATACAAAAAATAGTTTTAAAATTGAAAACTTTATGACTATTGGCATCTTACAATTAATCTGGCTTGCCGACATGAAAAACCCCAACTCCTTTCTGATTCTCAATTTATCATCTTCTTTCCCATTGGTGTACACAAAAGCCACGCTGGCTTTACATACATTCTACAATCTTCACTCCTGGCTTCCCAAGATTCACACTACTCTAAGACATTTGTTCATAATTAATCCATGTAAAACAATGGAACCAAGTAAGATTTAGTTCATGACTCATATAGTTCAGTGGCAGCCACCTGCTTTGTGTTAGGACAAGACTTCAGCTAGGATTCACTTGCAGAGCTTTCAGATAATTTTTTGTTGTTGCTGTTATTAGTTACCACTGTCAACAGACAGAAAGAGAAGGATCCAAAAATTCCGTCAATTACTTTTAGGGCTGGGTAGCAGCCAGCAGGAATACTCACTGCTGGGTTCAGCAGAGGCTCGCCAGATGATGAGAGATGTTAGCATCGGCAGGGAAAATTTCCTTTCTTGGCTTGTATCTGCTAAAGGCTGCAATCGCCAAATTAGGACTAAGGATGGGTTCAGAAGGAAAAATTTTGGGCTAAATTTAGGACTGGTGTCAGTAGTAACTGTCTGTAAGGGCAGAGGCTAAGCTGGGTAGGGTCACTGATGGGAAAAGGAGAAAAGGGAGTCAAAACTGGCAGCAAGCTTGAAAGGGCACAGCTGGCTCTGGCTCTGTGTGAGGCAGCCTGCAGCAAGGAGCAGCAGGGAGGCAGCTCTGAGCTGGACACTGCCAGCATGGGCACAGGGTGGCACAGCCACCTGCACCTTCAGCCTGAATGGGCTGCTGGGCACAAGGGGAGCTTTGGATAAGACAAAGCCACTGTACTGTGACTACTGCAGTGTCTGTTGTCTGACTGGATGTAGTTCTGGAACCGATTGCTGGACCTGGGGTAAGTTTCCAACCAGCACAAGCCAAAACATTCCCAATTCTACCAGAGCACCAAACTAAGAACAGTCCCATGTCCTTCATACTCCAGAAAGTTCAAAGAATCAAACAGATGGACTCACCACCTCGCTGGAACATTTAACATGACTGCATGATAAAACTGAGCATTTAAAATCCAACATGCTATCTTCAAATCTCCAAGAGCCTACACTAAAACAATTCTGATCACCGGTTAGGGAATTCAATGGGCAGTCCGAAACTCATACAATTCACAGCACAATCCCAATGTCTCCAAGCTGTCTTACAAAACAAAATATGCCAATGCATGGGTAATAAGGTTAAATGTCAGGGCCTCCTAATAACTAACTCCATCTCCAGTGAGGTCTTGATGTGTAATCCTGTCTAATCACTTGGCCTCTCACTTGGCATCTGTAAACAGAACTACAGCCCAACCTACTGCACAGGATGTTGAAAGGTTCCCATCTAAAATGCTTTAAACACTTTGGATTTTCAAAGCTATATAGGTTAAGAGGTTTGTTTGTTCATTTTTAAGACTAATCGCATATTAATGTGTCTTAAAGTGTACATACTTTAACTGACAAAAAACCCCAATGCTACAAATAGAAAACAGGGAACCAGTAGCAAGACTTTAAAATGGGTTGTGACTTGGCTGATCATAAGTAAATAAACTCATCTTTAATTCTCCTGATGACGTTTCCTGCAAATAAATCCTCCTACTGTTTTTGTAGAGGCAACTCTAAATAAGGAGCTTTATGCTATGAAGAATATTCTTCATGCTATCAAGAAATCAACCACACCACAATGTTCACTGCAGGAGTTTAGGGCAAAGCAAGGCATTTCCCTTTGACTTGAATTCCTAAGTATCTGGTATCACTAAGAGTATGCAGAAAAATTAGTCATGGCCAGACAGACGCATTTCATTTTGCTGGGCCACAAAACAACAACTCTCAATTCTCACTATTCACATTCATTACCCACTTACGGTAACTATGTATCTTCTTGAAATAAAAACAAACATTAAACTAGCTCACAGACAAGCATCATTATAACTTAAGAAAACAAACAAGAATTAATGGAACTGTTTATGACACCAAGGAATTCTCAGCTCCCTATACTGCACATATCACTAAAACATTCCCATGGGCTTTGATCCAAAAACCACAGTAAGTTCACAAAGTATCAAAACCCAATTTGAGAAAACTGCCTGCCAGAAATCAAATCCAACAGGTTTAAGCAAACAGAAAACACAAAGGAAAAGGAAAATAAGTGAACAAATTCACTCAATAATGTGAGGAGAAATAAATGAATGTGATAGCAATAAATGAATGCTACCACAACAATATTATCATGTTATAAAAAACAGTATGGTTCCCCCCCAAGGAAAAGGTTAGAGAATCCACCACCTGAAAAGGCTGAGGCAAACTGCACTAGAGAGCATTATAATGGGTCCTCTCTGGAAGCAAAGCGACTGGAAATAACCAAGTGTCTTTAAAAAAGCAAGAAAGAAAGCCCACCACACCCCTCCTCAGAAGAGAACTAACACACTCTCTTCCTCTGACATTACTAATTATTGACATAAGTGTATTCCATCCACTGCTTTACAGAGGCACAAAAGACATGTCTTTTCCCCCCGTAATTGTTCTCCTGTGACTAAAAATTCAACTACACATTGGCAACAGTGGTCTGAACATATCTTTTCCAAAGCCTACCAGGGAATTAGAGGTACCTACTTCAAAAAGGTCTTGATTCAGCCACGGTTCTGTTCTACAGCTCTATCCCAAAATCTTTTAGGAACTATGAGCACATCTCTATGGTAGCATGTGTTAAAATCCATGCCTATTAGACCTTTGCTGCTAATCCCTAATATTCACACTAGAACAGTCACCTGAGTTTGCTCTATAAATTTTCACCAGAAAGGCATCAAATGAGGTGAAGAAGGCAGAAATTTCTGCTGACTACGGCAGGAATCATCTGAAAAATTACACTATTCAGACCTCTCAGAAGGGAGACAGAGAGAGAAGAAACACCAACCACTGAGTTCATGTCAACTATTTTCCAATCAAATTCCTTCCTGGCATCACTCCATGTCTCTCCTTGTCACTGGGAATGCCACCCCAACACACCCACCCAGGCACTCAGAACAAAACCTAGCAGCTGCTCATATCTCTCTTGGCTACTACACTAATAATAGTCTAGGAAGCAATGTTCCAATAATCCCATTCAATAATGTCCTCATGATATCTGAGATCACCTCCCGACCACTATTAAATATGGAAATACTCTATATTTAAAATAGAAACTGAAAGAAAGGGTTTCAAGAAAAGAAAACTCTATCAAGAACAGCATCCTTATTCAAAAGGCAACACTCTTTACAGTTAAAATCTCTTAACATTGCTTTGCCATCAAACTTGACACATCAAAAGCATACAATCCCTTTCATCTGCTCATGAGTCTTCAAGATTCTAAAAGCAAGCAAACCACAGCTATCACTACAGGAAAGGAAAGCTTTATTTATAAAAAGACTGAAATTGAAATAAACATTGATAGAATTATTTGGGAGTTATTTAACATTTTTGTGATATCAGAAGCTTTTGTTTCAGGAGGGCCTCTGATTACTTGTGCTTACAAGTTAAGTTCCACTGAAAGAAACCTTTCTCTGTACCAGAGAGAAGTGGTGGGTGAGGCACTATCAGATTAACTGCCCGTGTGGTTCAGTTGCTTCCTCCATCCAAAACAACACTGCAGCTTTTCTTCACTGACATCTTACTTCCTAATTCCATTTTTAAATGCACTGACAGCAATTATGCCAAACTAATTTCCAAGAAGGTATCAAAGCCAGCTTCCTTCTAAACACTTTCACTTCAAAAACAACAAAAAAAGGTACGAGAGGAAGGAAAAAAAACCCTCCTCAATGAAGCAAGCTTTTCAATAACTTTACCAATCTGAAGTGGACTCCAGTACACCCATGAAGTGTTATAGCAAGGCTGGCACACTTGTTTTTCTTCACATCTGGATACTTGATATTAAGAGTGAATGACAAAATGCTATAAACCTTAGAAAAGCCAAACTGCTGACTGAAATTTCCACTGGAATAATTTGCATGGCAAGGGCAGAACAGCTGCTTTCTGAGCTCATACTGCCATGCCCTCCATACCGAGATGTCCACCACACAACTGTAGGAGAATATGGAACATTCTCCTCTCAGATTCTATATTAAGCTAACTTACTTGAAGATGATAAAAACTGCTCAATTCAAATAATAACTACAGCAAAAGAGTGGGTGCAGTCGCCTCTAATGCAGAAAGGACTGATACACAACACCTGTCTGTGACATTTCAATATTCATGAAATGCTTAATAGATAAATAACCGCAAATTTGAAGCAACAGATTAAATAGTGATAGAAATAAAGATATAAACAGGTGAAGAGCTTGCCCAAAGCTGCTCACAAAGTCACTTCTCTAGACACAGCTTGGTTTTTTGTTCATAACATAAAATTATTCATGTATATGAAAAGAGAACTAAATTTACAGACACGAACCACGTTCACTACAGGAAGATTCTCAGGACTGACAGCAACCTATATGCAGAAACTAAAAAAAAAGTGCCCTGTATTCAATACAAATTACATTGCACCAAAATAGAAGGTATTTTTATAAATTAATACTTAATTCATACTTAAGACACATTCTAATTACAGATACATGAAAGTGGGTAACGGAGGCAGGAAGGGAAACAGAATTTACAGGTAAGAGAAGGCAAAGAATCATTTCTTTAGAGTCTCAAAGCTACATTTTCCAAATAACATATGGATCTTGAACATCACACACTATATATTGTGTAGTATCTGCATACACACAGTAAAATTTTCTGTTAGGCTGTGTGTAACTGACCTTTCTCACAGATCTACAGTCTGCTTGTTTTCAGATCTCAGCCCTCTCAAAGGGCATTTCTATTCACCAACACCCTCAGAGCAGGTTATACTATGTGGCTCAGTAGGTTCAAATTTCCTTAAGTTTTGCTGTAGGTCCTCAGCAAAGTTCATCCAAATAGAGCACCAAGCTCTATACATGACATTCAAGGATGCAACACAAATGTTTCCTCAGTTCATCATACTAACTACACAAAAACTTGAGCTGCATGTCTGGAGCTTAGCACCAGTCTTTCACAAACCATTGCAAAAAACTGCTATGAAAGGAAAGACACAGGTGACAACAAGGAACTTCCATGCTTGACTAGCTTGTTCCCTACCCCTCAGGATGGCAGCCTTCCCCCTCAAGTGCAACCCTACAGAACCCCGTGGGACAAGCAGTAATGGTGCTGGAAGACACACAGGTGTCTTTTGTTAAACAAACAAACAAACAAAAAAAAAAAAAAGGGAGAGAGGAGCATTTCTTTTCAGCATAAGGCTCTTCTACATCTTGTGCTGTTTTTGGCTGGGGTAGAATAAATTTTCTTCTTAGTGGCTAATATGGGAATGAGTTTTGGATTTGTGCTGGACACAGTGACAGAAATGTTTTTGTTATTGCTGAGCAGGGCTTACACAAAGAAAAAGCCTTTTCCACGTTTTGCACAACCACACTAGCGAGGAGACTGGGAGTGCATGGGAGGTTGGGATGAGACACACCTGAGATAGGTGACCCCAACTGACTGAAGGGATAGTACACAGAATATGTTGAGTTGTAATGGACCCACAAAGATCACCGAGTCCAATTCCTGGCCTTGCAGAGAACATCCCCAAGAGTCAAACTATATGCCCAAGAGTATTGTCCAAAGGCTTCTTGAACTATGTTAGTTTTGGTGCTGTGACCACTTTCCTGGGGAGCCCATTCCAGTGCCCAATCATCTTCAGGGGAAAGAACTTTCTCCCAATACTCAACCAAAACCTCCCCTGATACAACTTCAGGCCATTCACTCAGATCCTGTCACTGGTCACCACAGAGATCAGCACCTGCTCCTCCTCCTCTTCTTCACATGAGCAAGTTGAAGACCATAACAAGGTCTCCCCCCTCAGTCTCCTCTTCTCCAGCTGAACAGACCAAGTAACCTCAGCCACTCCTCACACGGCTTCACCTCACGGCCCTCCTTTGCATGCTCTCTAATAGTTTAATACCTTTCTTCTATTGTGGCACCCAGAACTGCCCCCAGCACTCGAGGTGAGGCTGCCCCAGTGCAGAGCAGAGCGGGACAATCCCCTCCCTTGCCCAGCTGGTGATGCTGTGCCTGATGCCCCCCAGGACACAGCTGGCCCTCCTGGCTGCCAGGACACTGCTGGTTCGTGCTCATTTGCCCTTCAACCAGGCCCCCAGGTCCCCTTGCACAGCACTGCCCTCCAGCCTCTCATTCCCAGTCTCTATGCACATCCAGTGTTGCCCCATCCCAGGTGCAGAATCCGGCACTTTCCCTGGCTGAACTTCATAGGGTTGGTAATTGCCCACCCCTGTATTTTGTCAAGGTCTCTCTGAAGGGCCTCCCTGCCTTCAAGGAGTCAACAGCTCCTCCCAGTTTTGCGTCATCTGTGAACTTGCTTAGTATCCCTTCCAGTCCTGCATCCGAGTTGTTAATGAAGATGTTAAAGAACACAGGGCTAAAGATGGAGCCCCATGGAACCCCGCTAGTGACAGGCCTCCAGTATGATGTCACCCTATTCACTACAACCCTTTGTGCCCAACCTGTGAGCCAGCTGCTCATCCATTGTATGGTGTGTTTGTACAGCTTGTCTAGAAGGATCCTGTGAGACAGTACCCAAAGCTTCGCTGGAATCCAAAAAGATTACATCAGCTGGCTTTCCTTGATCAACTAGGTGTGTTACCTTGTCATAGAAGGAAATCAGGTTTGATAAGCAGGAATTTCCATACCCTATGATGCCACGCTCAGTATATAAAGTAGGGTGAAGAAGAAGGAAGTGGGGGAATGTTTGGAGTAACAGCATTTGTCTTCCCAAGTAACCCTTACATATGATTGGGCCCTGCTCTCCTGGAAATGACTGAACACCTGCCTGCCCATGGGAAGCAGTAAATTAATTCCTTGTTTTGCTTCATCTATGTGCATGGCTTTTGCTTTCCCCGTTGAACTGTGTTTATCTCAACCCAGGTGTTTTCTGGCTTTTATCCTTCCAATTTTCTCTCCGATCCTACTGGCTGGGGGAGTGAGCAAGTGGCTGTGTGATTCTTGGTTGTTGGCTGGGGTTAAGCCATGACACTTCTAAAAAAAGGCAGTAATTCCAGGTATTTTGATTTTTTTTTTTTTTTGCAAAGATTCTGAATCCGCTGGAACAAGGGAACAGCCAGGAAGAGGCACAACAGAAATTTGAAACTGTGCTTTTTGAAATGACTGAAAGCATAAAATGAAGCACAATAAAAGAACAGTAATATTACCACAGAGCAAGTGTTTGAGAGCAGACTGGACAAAGTCAGCTTTGTTCCTGAAAAGCTTGCAGGCTGAGGAGTTGAACAGACAAAAGCTTTGGAGAAACAGTCCTTTGGCTCGTGACTGAGTTTGTCAGTCAGTCCAGGCCTCTCCAACAGAGAGAGCTTACAACCTGATATTTTAACAGGAAAAAGGAATGGACAAGTTACACTGCCTTGCTCACAGAGCACCAAAGTGTTTCAAAGGCTGACACTATGCAGCACTCACTGTTAATCCGCATAAGCTGCAAGATCAGCCCCACAACAGATTTCTAAGAACTGTGACCCACTGTCAAAATGATATTTTGACAAGTTTGTGTCAGGTCCTCCGTGACCTGGCAGCATGCTCCCTCCACCTGCTTGCAAGATAATGGGATGTCTTTTGAAGAAGCACATCCTAAGCAATTATATTTTCTCTTAAAACTGCTACATATTTCCTTATATTATTCTTTTGTTCCAATATACCTACATTCAAATATTATTAATATTTTTCAATGCAAGCAACTCTAATTACTGACAAAACCACAGATTAAACCAAACAAAAATAAGATGCTTTCTCTCCGCTTGGGAAAACAACCCAATTTTTGAGATTTGATACATCACAATCTGATTTTTCTTAAGGCTTAAAACTCTCAATGTGTGACAAACTTCATACTCCTCACCATTAATTCATTCATTATTTCTAAGCCCCTGTGCACCAGCCTAATAGAGGAAATGGACATGTTTCAAAGAAAGAACCATTTATCAGCAACAAAGTGGCTGAGAACCTATCCCTGGACACCACACACAGTACAATGTCCTTCAAGGCCCAGCTCTGGTACACAGTCCTGCTCAGTTTCATCCTGGATACTCAATATTCCCTGCCAAATTAAACAAAGCATTGTTTTTCCTCTTCAAGGACATGCAGTCCCAACCAGCCAGGTGCATATACAAAAGCTGACAAGGACCCAGGGAAGCTGTAACAACCAGATCTACTGAGAGACAAAGCCCCTCTCTGACCTACCTATTGAGCCAATAACCTTCACTTTCCCAGTCCTCTCATTCAAAGAGGCAACAACAGGAGGTTTATTCAAAGGTCTGGGCTGTAGTAAAACCACAATCTGTTTAATAACACTGTGATTTTCCATCCCTGTAGAGTATTTTTCCCCTCACACTGCTCCTTTCCCACAGAGGACAAGCCTAACATGAATGATTTACAGGAACCTCTGATTTGGCCTTGGCCTGCGATGGCCACATAGCTTCTGAGGGCCTGGATGTTTTCTCTCTATTTTTATCCTGAAAGATGAGCAAACACACAGGGTGGAAAAGAACAACAAAGGGAGGAAACAAAAACAGGGCAGAAGGACTAAAAGAACATGGTATCTGCAAGAAGCTCCATCCATAGTTACAAGCAGGTATGGAAAAACAACATGACATTGAGATTGTCTGTTGCAAATTGCCAAAAATTTAGAAAAATAATTGGAGGACAGTGCAAGCCAGGCCACAGACTTCCATTTCCAGTATTTTACTTCCCAGTGAGATATGTGCTTTGGACAGAAGGCACACATCTATCCCAGATGTATAATATGGGGCTTCATAAATTACTGCCCTCTCTCTATCAAAGACACACCCAGAAGAAAACAACCTCCACAGGAGCTGCTGGGATGGAGCACAAGTGCCTGCTTCAACTCATTGCAGTACTGATGGCCAAGTTTAAACTTGGCAAGGAAGATGGGTTTGACATAGCAGCGAGGCAGATTTTGGGTGCTGATTAGGACTGACAAGTACAGCGGGTGGCAGCACTAGCAGAGAGATGATAAATTCCCTGATCAGTAGTTTCTTAAACTATTCTGCCAATATGTGCTCAAACTTATTTGATCATATATTTTACATTCATTAGATGGACCAGAAAGCATTCAACTGCTTCAAGTTTCCTAATTAGCCAAACCAGAAGCCTGAAGACTTTTAAAGGATAACCAAAACACTGAGCATATTGTAACATTTTAAGGACAACTGTCATAGAACAACAGTAAATCTGGTCTCAAAACTCAGAAAAATGACATTAGACACAAAAGGAAGCCCCATCAGACATAAGCAAATCATAAAAATTATCTCAAGAAGCCACAACCCACACTATCAAAACATTAAGCATATTGCCAAGATTCGCACGCTGTGAACTCTCTCTAAAACAGCCACGCCGCTGTTTTTTAGGTTAATGTGCTAAGGTTGCAGTAGTGACTGAAGTTGGCATTGTAAAACAAAAGCACTACAGTCAATGTAAACTTTATACATTAATTATGTAATGTTACAAAACAGCTGGGAGGGAGGAGACAAGTACCGGGATGCAGCTCTTCAGTGCCATTCCAAACATGTTTCCACGTGCTCCCTGTCTAAAGTAAGGGCAGAGCACCCAGCCCTGTTTGCTACTTCCCAAAAAAATATCACCATAGCACTCTCCTTCTTGCCCCCTTGAAAAAAACATTGTTCTGCCTCAATAAAACTGTTATCAAGTTATTTTAGACTGAACTTGAGAAGTGTTATCAGTGTCATACGCTCAACTTGTTAAAATTTGCAACATCTTTGCCATACAGAGCACAGGGATAATTTTAGGAACAGCATACAACTACAGCCTTAGCAGTGGGCCTATTTTTCTTCACTTAATTGCAAGCAGGTGTTGGCACTTTACAGACTGTAGGGCAAATCCTCTCTTTTTACACCTCCTTAAAACAGACTGAGATTCCATAGAACACTAAAAATTACATTTCTAAAAGTCCTGTCATTAACAAACAAAATTCTGTGAAAAAACCTTCTCAACATGATCTGAAGACAGCTTCTCTAACAATTATTTCTGTTGGTTTTGTCCTGAAAGCTGACAATTACACTTATCAGCGATGCTCTCTTTAATGACAATTCACACATTTTATCTAAAACTGAAGAATGACACATTTTCCCAAAATGATTAAGAGACAAAATCACTTCATTTAACAAGCTTGTCACTTCCTTCAGAACTGAGAAAATCCATATAAATTTGTGAAATTTCATATTTTCTAATATCACAAAAGTTCACTAGCACAACACTCTGCTTTCAGTACAAAGAAAAAAATGAACAGTGGAACATCTACAGGACAAAGACAGCAATGGAGCTAACCAGTAATTCAAGCTGAAGAGATGAGATTGAAGCTGACAAACTGGCATCCTCCACAGAATGAGTCTGACACTTTTTATAGCCACTGACACAGTAACGAATGCTCTACTTCGGGTGGAGCTAAACAAAATGTTCTTTAGAGCACTTTCTTAAGAATAAGCATTTCCCTGGTCCTTGTACAGAAGCAACTTTATCTGCAAGCAGAAAAGGAAAAAAAAAAAAAAAGTGCTGTCATAGTTAATTAGGCCCCAGCTGTGGCAATTATCTTGAAGGGAAGGCAAAAGCAACATTCTATTACCTTATTATCAGCAGCTCTTTCTTAAGGGAAAGCTCTATCAGATGGGCCTCAAAGACTTGTTTGCCTTAGATTTCTAACGAACTCAATAACGGAAACAATTCCAATAGAAAGTTGGGGGTTTTTAAAGGTACATACAGTGCAGTAGGCTTTGCAATACTGCCTTTGCAGTAATTTTTATCTAACTTGATGCCAGTAGAGTATATTTCAAATTTAAATCTCAGAGCATTCACACACAGTATTGATTTGCTTATGGTTATCACATTTAAAGCACACCTTACAATAGATATAAGGCTTGGATTTGACTTACTAACTGAAAAATAAAATAGCTTCCTAAAATGCTAAATATAATGATTTATTCATTCAGAGATCTCACTGAATTCAAGGCAAATTAATCAAATATAGAGCCCTAACTAACCACAGTTGATTCAGGAAACTTTGCACACAAGTTCAGTTGAGACCCTCTTGCAATATTCCCCCTTCTCCATTAAGTAAGAATGGCATTAAGTTTTTACTCAACCTTTGGATTCTACCTAAACCTTTAGTGAACATCCATTTCTTCTCTAGGAGTTAGCAATAAGCCCTATATTAGTGGTTTTATCTTCTCTGACATGTACTGAAATGTCAGTAGAACATTTTTACTGCAGAAAATTGCTAAGACTTTGAAAGCTGGCACACACTACACATGGTTTCGTAACTGCAGATTATACTAAGTAAAGCTTTAAAAATGGACAATTAGTGCTTAAGAAAAAAAATGCACCACAGCTCAAGTGGTCTGAGAGGATTTTATGTGGTTCATTATTAGGATTTATTATGTGGATTACCACAGCCTTTATATTCACATAATATTAAATATACCAGGTAAGGCCAAAACCTAACCTAGACCAATGTCTGAAAGGTCAACCACCACCACACACTAAGAGAACTGGCAAAGAAAAAGAATATAGGTTTGGATAACTCAGACATCAGACTGGGGCTTGGGACCAGGTTAGGTTCTTCAGCTATCTTTGTTAAAAAACAAAGACTCATCAGTAACTCTGTATATTCCAACAAACTCTTTCTATGCATAAAATAAATCTAGATCGTGTTTTGTATTCTGTCTGGAAGAGTGCAAGAAATAACTTTTGTAAAAACAAAATGAAAATAGCAATAAAAACCAGTCAATGAGTATACTGAGCTGCACTGGTTAGCCAGGATGCCCACTGCACCAAAAACATCCACTTTCCATCTTCACCAGCCCATTACAAAGTCACTGAAGTTGACCGAAACAGAATTCTGCTCCAATTTGAGCCTAAATCCAAGAATGGGGAAGCTCTGCCTTCAGGCACATGGAACAGCTGTGAGCACACACACACAAGTATCCTTTGCAAAGCCCAGGACCAAAACCTATACTCATGCTGACTCTTCCTACTCTACCCTGGTGTCCCATAAGCAGTGGCAGCTCCTGCTGTAGGTATAAAAAACAAACAAAAAAAAAACCCTTCAAAAAATATCTTCAAAAACCCCCAAAAATCTCACACTCTTGTCAAGAGACCAAGAGTTGGACCAACATAAGAAGAAAAATTCAGAATAAATATATGGTATTTATCCAGTGTATTCTTCAGCTTCCAACAAATTGCACTGCAGATTTTTAAGAGCTCAGAACTGAACTTCTTAAGCTCCTTTAATGATTCAGAATAAGGATTCTCTGATCAAGCACGTTTAAAGTCACTTTCACTGAAGCACAACTACCTCCATCCAGAAGTTATTTATACACTATATCGATCTTAACTTGTTTAATTGAATTGGAATTCCCTGAGAAATATTACATTTCTATTTTTAAAAGCGTATGTGTATACCACTTGTATTTACTGATCAGTAACAGTAGGGAAAGAATGGTTTTGTACTCCTTTTAAATACATTTAGCTGTCATTAAAAAAGGAAGAGCCACCTATTGTTTATTCATCCTTCCAGTATTTAGCTTGAGCTAGACAACTCTGTGATTCAAAACCTTACACAGGAAACAGACAGCTTTGAGTCACTCTTGTTTATCTTTCTATCACATTCTTGAAACAACTGAAACTTTAAAGATACACTTGAAGTATGCTTTACTCGGGAGATTCAACAATTTTAAAATACAAATTCTTTTTTTTTTTTTTTTTGTTCTCTTTTCTAAGCAGTACAGTCCTGTACTAATAAAAACAAATTCTTCCGAGTTTTAGGTGAAAAATACAATTCCATACAACTGAGGAGACAAATGGAAAGGAGCCAATGAGAAGATCCACATCATGTTACTGTTGTGCCCAGCACGACACTGATGGCTCCTGTGAATTAAAGGGAATGGTAGCAGTATCTGCTTTCACCTGTCAAGATGTAACCCAGTGCAGGCAGCATCAAAGTCACTTACAAGGCTGTCTGGCAGGCAGGAAGTGGGATCTATTCAATTGCATCAGTTATTCACACCCAAAGAATCCCTATAACGTTTGTTGTCAGCTTTACAAGTGAAATGAGGAAATTGCTAAGAGAGGGAAATGCTGGCGGTCTCTATTGCATTTCCCACAAATTCAAGAACAGTAGTGCACCTACTACATTTTCTATTTGACAGACCACTAGGAGCAGCTTATCACACACACACATCAATTACACCAGAAGCAAATCTCACATTTCACCAGGTTCTAGAAAGATAAAGATTTTAGCTATTATTAAGATGACATTTTTTTTGTTCAAAAGACTAAACCTATTTTCTAAAAATTGTCAGCAACTGTTGTCTAAGAGGCACTCATCTAAGCTCATTACACTCTGCTTTATTATCACATTCTCAAAATTGCAGTGAGCCTATCGTTGTGCAGAAAATGCAGTTTGGACATAAATGAATAGACCATTGTGTTCAGACCACTTCTCAAGCTTGGTTTTTGGAACAAATACTAATCCCATCTGGTTTCCTGACAGCAAATGAATCAGGTTCCTCAGAGAATTTAGATGGTAACATTTTCTTCTGAAAACACAAGGTGGACCAATGCCCTTAACCACTGGCATTTTAGTGGGTTTTAACTTCTCGTTATTCTTCTGACTCAATTTATCTTTAAATGTCTGTTGAATAGTGGCACTCCTTCACCAGCACCAGAGGAAGACAACTCAGCCGCAAACCTGTCACTCAGGGCACTCTAAAGAGAAGAGACAACTGCAGAAAATGAAATGTGGAAGGAAAGGTCTAACCCGTTTGTACTTTTCAAATAAGTATGCTGAAGATGTTTGCTAGAATAAGGTACAGCAACTGAACTCAAGAATAAACCTTCTGTCTGTCATCTCAGAAAGGAAGGTATTGCTTAGACCAGGCAAGATCTCAGATAGCTTACCTAAATATTTCTCATGGGCTAGCCCTAAGTATTTAATCAAGCAGTCTCACAACAGGTGACTCTGGCCAGCACACCTGGCTTCCATCACACACAGCAAAGCACCCTGAGCACTGCACACAAAGCCAATTTACCAGCACAAGATTGTGGTGTGTTGGGGACACACAGCCGTGGACAGGACACTCATTTGAATTATGGTTTTCCTCACCACAGCCAGCTCCACGCTTTCAAATTAAATTTTGTATACAAAACCATACATGAGCAACTGAGGGTTTGGGACACTTGCCAAAATACTGTCTAGATGCTTGAGGAAGAAAAGTGGAATGATTTCCCTCTACTGTTCTTATCCCATTTTAGGGACATTTTTTTATGTTACACTCCAAGCTAAGATGATTTATACAGACACTTCAAGTCACAGATTTTGAATAATCCTCTAAGACCACAATTTGCAGTAACTGAATGTTAACTGGCCAAAGAATAACAATTATAGATAAGGGAAATTTGATATGGCGTTTTCTACCAGAGACAAAACCAGAAAACAAGGTTTCTTTATCTACAGAAATGAGTTAATTCGGTTTCTAAAAACTTCACAGCTACACTGATCGCTGGCCAAACCCCTATCAGTTTAATCGAAACATCCTGACAGCATGGTTTCCTGGCTTCACAAGTTTACCATACCAGAGGTACTGTGCACTTTCGAGAACACAGTGCCAGAGCACCGTATTAGTGCTTTATTTGAATAATTGGTGTAGCAGATCATCCTACTAAATATTTAGTGGACTACAAAACTGTGTTTGAAGTTAATGGAAAAAATCATGTTATGACAATACTCTATTAAGAATGAACTACATGCATGAACACGGTCATTCGAGGCAAAAAAATCACGATTCCCACATAAAACACGTTACAGCGAACTACTTACATACACTACGTATATACTTAACGAGTAAACGCAAAATTAACAAAACACTATCCCATTTTAAGAGGCCAAAGGCATAGAACTGGTAACTAGCGCTGTCAGCACAAAACTAAGCCTAATAATTCCTGACCACACTTCTTTTGACAAAGGTATTTTCCAGCAGCCTCTCCACACGCTGCAAATGCTCAGACACGACAGGGTTATGGTCAGGTAGGCGATTCGCAGGCGCTCAGCTTGCGGCGCACCAGCAGCACCAAGGACCGAGTCCTCCCGGCGCATTTCACAGGGCAGCCGGCTCCGGGCTCAGCACCACCGAACACAGAATCCAGGCCCGGCCGAGGAACCGGGCAGATGCAACAGGAGTCACCCGGCGCTGCCACAGACTTTATCCCTTATTCCACTCTGCGGAGAAGCGCTGGAGAGGACCTGCGTCTCCAAGCGGCTGATGGGGAGCCCAAAGGAGAGGCTGGAGAACGCCAGTGCAAAGCTCTGTGCCACAAAGGCGAGCGCCGCCGGCTCAAAGGCGAAAGCTCCTGGCGCCGGGCAGCCGCCCCCGCAGCTCCTCCCGCTCCCCACCACTCACTCTTGGTCGCGGCGATCAGGTTCTTCCCATCCTTCAGCAACTCCTTGATAAACTTATTGGTCTTCTCCAGCTCGGCCTCATGCGCTCTCACTCGCTCCCTGAACCAGGGGCTGTCCAGGTAGCAGTCGCTGAACTCCAGGGGCTGCAGCCCCATGGCTGCCACCGCCGCACCGGGGCTGGGCTCCCGCGAACCGCAGCACCACCGCCTTTCGCAGCCGCAGCTACAAAGACGGAGCAGCAGCGGCGACTCCCCCCGCGAACGGCTGGCCGCGGGCAAAGGCGAGCCGAGCTCAGCGGAGCCGCCCTCCCGGCAGCCCCGCCGGGACACGCCCGAGCGGGGAGGGCACCAGGCTGTGCCCGCCCCTTCCGAGCTGCCCGTGGCGGCAGCGGCACCGGGCGGGGCGTTGGGACCGCGCCGGTGCTCCCAGTCCCGGCTAAGGCAGCCCGGCTGGGGCGCTGCGGGCGTCCCCGAGCGGGGAAGGCGGGCAGGTACTGCTGCTAGAGAGAGCTCTCTGCTCCGCACAGACACCTCGCAAGCTAGAGATGGGCAATCGCCAACTGCGTGAGGGGCCAGTGCAGGATTCTGCACCTGGGATGGGGCAACCCTGGATGTATGTAAAGCCTGGGGAACGGGAAAGCAGCGCTGTGCAAAGGGCCCTGGTTGAAGGGCAAATGAGCACGAACCAGCAGTGTCCTGGCAGCCAGGAGGGCCAGCTGTGTCCTGGGGGCATCAGGCACAGCATCACCAGCAGGGCAAGGGAGGGGATTGTCCCGCTCTGCTCTGCACTGGGGCAGCCTCACCTCGAGTGCTGGGGGCAGTTCTGGGTGCCACAATAGAAGAAAGGTATTAAACTATTAGAGAGCATGCAAAGGAGGGCTGCGAGGATGGTGAAGGGCCTTGAAATGAAGCCGTGTGAGGAGTGGCTGAGGTTACTTGGTCTGTTCAGCTGGAGAAACAGAGGGGGGGAGACCTCATTGCAGTCTTCAACTTGTTAGTGAGAAGCGGGGGCAGACACTGATCTCTGTGGCACCCAGTGACAAGACTTGAGAAAACGGCATGAAGCTGACTCAGAGGTGGTTTCGGTTGAAGATCAGGAAAAGCTTTTTCACCCAAAGGGTTGTCAGGCACTAGAACAGGCGTGCCAGCAAAGTGGTCACAGCCCCAAGTCTGACAGAGCTCAAGAAGCATTTGGATAACGCTCTCAGGCACATGGTGGGATTCTTGAGGTGTCCTGTGTCGGGCCAGAGTTGGACTCGATGATTCTGATGGGTCCCTTCCAACTCAGCATATCCTATGGTTCCGTGATTATACCAGCCACTGGGCCCCCTCCACCTCATGGAAACGTCCGTGGGCTTTAGGAAGGGGCTGAGCGGGCTCTCAGAGGAAGGATGCACAGAGCAGCCTATGGGCTGCTTGATAGAAAACTGGCTATGGTGGTGGTGGTCTGCCAGCTGAGAAGGCTGGCACTGCTCACCTGCCCCTGTCCCGCTTGTGTCTGCATGTGAAATACTCAGTAAAATAGATACAGACCCACCTTTACGTCTTCAGTCGATAAACTAATCCAGTCTCATGAACAAGTCTGGGGCAAGAGCAAGACCTTGAGAAGACTAGTCAATGCTGAATTTTTTTAGTTAAGAACGTTAGGAAATTCATGAAGAAGACAGAAAAGGCTTATAGTTATATTTGTATTTATGATTTAGCTATAATTCCATGGTTTCATGTAGTAGGGCAATTTAGAGTGCTTTGGTGGGACTTTGTCAGATGATTGGAGGGGTATATTAGTCACAAGTATCTTCTTTAGGAGTAAATTCAATCTATTTTTTTTTTCTGTATTTTGGCAAATTGAGTGTTAGTTCCCTCTCCCTTTGAAGCAATGAGCTTTGGTATTCATTAAATATATTATTGTAGAGCCCACAGTTGAGCCTAACCTACATGTCTGAGATGAAGATAACTTGGTGGTGTAACTATCAACCTTTTTCTGTATGACCCCATGCACTGACCTGCAGAAGTCAAGTATGGAAATAGATGGGCACTTCACAAATCTCATTTTTAATTACTCCTGTTCACAGAGCAGTGTATTGGGTAGTATTCAATTTTGCAAACATTTGGGTCTTTTTAGTAACTGTCCTTTTGAGAGTTTGCTTCATAAACCAGACTGAGGATGTGTTTTACCCATCTGACAGCAGTCACAGAGCTCAAGTGAGTAAATACAGAATTTCACGATCAAAGGCCAAGATAATGTCATGATTGTTTGTGTAGATAAGGAAGATAAGAAAACACAATTATGTAAAGAAAGGGGGGGGGAGAAGGGGCTTGACTTGAAGGCTCATGAGTAAGTGTAGTTTCTGAAAGTAGTCTGAAATGACTGTGGCCTCTCCAAATGAGATGCTACCTAAAAGTGCTGATGATTTGCCTGCAAACACAGCAGACCAGGAGGGGCTATTGAGAGCTCATCCTGAATGTTCAGTTTTTCAGCCAAGTGTTCCACCTTCTAGGTAATATTATCTGCTGATACTTATTTTCTAATATTACTTATCTGAGAAGTTTCTATGCTACTCAAAAATCAATTTAAAAATAATTGCAAACAAGAAAGCCACCTTAAAAAAATGACAGTCCTTATCTCTGTTTAGATTACTGGAGCAGCATTTCAAGAGTAGGTATGCCTTCCATTATAAGTTTGTTTACTTCTTTGTCCTGTAGTTGTTTCAGCACTAAAATTAGAATAATATTTTTCATGCTTATTTATAGTTACTGTGATTTCTCTATTATAATTCCACTGAAATGTTGTAAAGTAGTGAGATTTCATGCTTTGTGTGGAGTTGCTTGCACTCAACACAAAAAAAAAAAAAAAAAAAAAAAAAAAAAAAATTAAATGTTTGTCCTAGTCCTGGGATTTTTTAGCTGGCAAAAAAACCCCACCAGGTCTAAAATTTAGATTTGTCTTACCATGACAGGCCCATTAGGGAAAAGTGGTCTACCTGCCTCAATCATGTGAAGCTAGTTGTAGCTATAAAGAGCAGTCACTCCAACAGAAATACATACATAAAAATAACACCTTTTTTTTTTTTTCCCAGAATAAAGAGAGTCAACTTCTATTTATATAAAAAAAACAAGAAAGCAAATTCAGTACTAAACTGGTATTCTACATTGTTTATCCAGTTAATCCAAACAACACAGTGGGTTCCGGCCACCACAATTATTAAATATATTTTTTCCTAAACCTGACCCACACATTCAAAATAATGTCAGACTCTGAAACAGCAAAATTGTGAAGTAAAACAAAAGATGAGAAACTGAGAAGAAATAATAACCCATTAATTTATGCACAACAATTACCTATCTAATGAGCAATAAAAGGACTTGCCCTTTTACCACTAATTAAGACTCGAAGTGGCTTTACATCAGAAAAATCTCCTCTTTTCTGCCACTCCCTACTCAAGCTGACCAAATTTTACAGCCTTCTTGTAGCCTCTTTTAAGAGACTATGACATAGATTGACTGTGTGAAGCTCTAGCAATATCCTGCCCATGAACTGTGTATTTATCTTTGCTCTGGTTATTTTCCTTTGACATTCACTGCAAGCATGGTTTCAGCAATTACTCTCTTCAAGTCATTTTATACAACAAGTATACACCAGCATATCATATGTTTTGTTCCATTTTACCTTCCTTATGTTCTTTTCAGATTACCATTCTGATTTTTATGGAAGATGATATTCTGATGTGTGGCTGATTGTGTCTCCAGGCTGTAAGTTAAGGAGAGACAGGTTTGAAATTAGTGAATTTAACTTTCAGTTTTACTGACATTTTGTTACAGAGCATTGATACCAGCTCCCACCATTTCCACCACACAGCTCTGTTGTTGAAAACATCGTTAGCAACAGCAGCCTCCCAAGGAGTAATAATTTATCTTCTCGTCTAAGCACTCTTACCTCTGTTAGTCCTGTCATAGATTTAATAGAGGGTTTAGGAGTTTCCTTCTAACTCCCATTTTGCTTATGACTGTGTCATCATGGTTGGCTTGCAAGATCTTGGGGGTCTTATGCGTATGTGAGATACCTCTAAGCTGCACGCTCCCTCTCCTCTTATCCATGAGGAGTTCGTATATAAACAGAGTGGTCTGCAACCACCCACGATGCAGACCAACGTTACTTATTCTACTGTCAAACATTTTGATGATTATTAAGGCAATCATTTTTATGTGTGATAAGATGGGCATTCCTTTTTGGCACTTCTTTACAGCACAAACTTTACCCAAAATATTATTTTAGGAAGCAGCTGTATATTTTGTCAGTGTTACAAAACATTGTATTCTGTGGCCATTCTTTTTCCCTGAAGTCTTCCATCAAAAAGCTGTGAGTATGAAATTAATGGATATCCTCCCCAGCCTTTGAAATGAATGGACTCCTGTGAATTCCAAGGATTTTACAATGCCATATTTTAGTAATCTCCCTTCACAAATGGGTCAAATTAGCACACAGTAATAGTTCATTTTTTGTTTAAAATAGGCACTGTGAAGAATTTATGCTATCCATTAGCATTTATTTGCTCTGACAAAAAATACAGTTGAATTAGTTTGGAGAACCGTGGAGTGCCAGAGATAATTGCTCATTACAGTTATTTGGTACAGTCCGGCTCTTGTTACACCTCACTGATAGGTGACATGGGTGATAATTGCATTGGGTTTTTTTCTCTCTCTCTCTCATTCTCGCTCCTGATACCCCACAGGTGTTAACATTTTCTTTGCTTCATACTATCATCCTCTAGCTATAAGGCATAATTAAGCCAAAGTCAGAGAAGGTTGTTCCCTGTTACTAATTTAAAGTTCACAGCTATTTTTTCTTTCAAAACTGAATGGCTTGTTGGTACCCGTTGTTTAATAAGGTATTATATCCTCCCTTGGAGCTCAGTCCTCATATGAAGTATTTGATACTTTTTGATACTGATACTTGCACATCCTCATGGACTTCATCCAGCCCAAGTGCTGGTTTTGCCAATTATTTTATGTTTTTTCTACCATGACTTTCCTCTATCAGAATTTGATTGTCATGCCATTAAGGTTTCATTTTCTGATTTTTTTGGGGGGTCACTTGTCTCAAAATGTTTGTAGACTTCCCCCCTCTTATAACTTTATAGAGCGATAACGAATTCCACTGTGGATTACAGTTCAGCTGCTACAGTGTTCCATTTAGGCTCATGTTCCCACTCCGTATGTGTTCTTTTCATCTTGTCCAAAATGCTGGCCTGGCATTTTTACACAACGCTCATTTGTTTACCAAAGTGGAATGCACACACAAAATCCACAGCTGTAAAAGCGTGGAAGAGCTGCATTCATGCTTTAGAATGGAAAAGTAAAGATGAGCAGCTTCCAAACACTTCATAATTAGTAAACAATGACACGGCCTGTTCCTGTCCCGGAAGCAGGACATGACCAAATGAACTCTGCCTTTTTAGATCTGCACTCCAGGGCTCTGAATGGGGCTGTTCCCTGGAGCAGACATCTCCACAGAGAAGGCAGGTGGTGTCACAGCCATGGGAGGGAGCACGATAAGGAATTTGAGGTACGGAGCAAAACTCTGAATTTTTCTCCTCGCAATCTGCTGCTGCCGAGCAGAGCTGTCAGTCAAAGGTCCAGGAAAAGCTTGTTTCTGACTTAAAGCCTATGTTGTCCTCATCTGAGGTTCTCGGGACTCCCCAAGAGGGGAGTTGAGATTAAGCGTCAGGAGCACCGTGACCACAGGGCACTGGAGGGAGGCAGTGTCTGCACAGCGCTGGGCAGCATTTAAGGTGGTGGTTCTTTGGGGCTAGCGGAGCAGCCCCGAACTGCACGGAACAGCAGGGGACTGCACCAAGCCTTGCTGCGGCTCCCTTCTACAGCCCTGCGTTAGCTCGAGCAGCACTGCCAGCTTCCAGAGAGTTGGATGCGGGCGGAGAAAGGACGTGGGCACCCAGAACACCTTTACCGCTCAGCGTCCGCTCCCGCCCGGCGCCTGCGCGATGTCTCCGGCCCGGCAGCGGCATGGCGGCGGCCGGGGAGCGCCGCTCTGCGCACGGCCCCTGACGGACGGCCTTGGAGCAGGGCAGGGATGGCCCTGGAGCAGGTGATGCCTCGAAGCAGGGGAAGCCCCCACCTCCCCCGCAGCTTCCCGGGGCATCGCCTGGAGCCGTGCAGCCCCTCGGCCCCACATGCGAGCGGTGGGCCGCCCTGGCTCTGGCAGTCCCTGTGGGCGCTGCCGGGGCGCGCTTGCGCAGCCGAGCTTTGGTCTGCGTTTTGTTGTTTATTTTATTTTATTTTTAAGAGAACGGGGAAGAAAAAAAAAAGCCTAGTCGTGATTGGTACTGTGTTTCTTGCAGTCCCTGTCCATGAAACCTTCGTGTTCTTCAGCATTGGGACACATTTGGACCTACTGAAGGTCTGCTCACCTGAGTACCTTTGAAAGTTACAGCGGTAACCCAGGCAGGTATAAAAATGTACGTATTGGTTCTGGTCACTCTTTTAAATGTTTTCTTAAAGGAAAAAAACAGCCGCGGTACTTTGTGTAAAATAACTGAGAACTCATTAACTCTTTTTCTGAGGCTTTGCTTTATGAAGATGCTGTTCTTCAAGGAGAAAAAATTTAACCTGCACATTTTGTGGTTGGTTGTGAAATTTATGAGTGCACAAACTTCCAGTGTGTACAACCGTTTGGTCAGATACATGCTAAAATGTTTCTTACAAAAATAAATTTTACAAAGCCATAAATTTAATCCTGTTTCCGGGACCTGGTTTAACGTAGACATGATGCACACTTGACTTTTGAGTGGTGAGCACTCAGAGCTGATGAAATTATCAGTGGCATAAAGACGAGATGTTTTTAAATCTTTAGTACTTGGTGGGAGGAAAGGCTTCTTTACTAAATGCGAGTGAAAACAAAAATGTTTTTTTGATCTGTCAACTTTGTGTACAAACGTTTTGTCCTACAGCATATAGTATGTGTGACTTTTTTTCTTTTTATTCTTTTTTTAAGAATAAGTGAGTGAGTATTAACATCCTTCAAAATGCCTAACTCCAATGCCAAACTGCACAATAACCACAGGAGTGATCGGGAAGCCAGCAGACGGGAATTGGTTTCCAGATCTTTGCAGAGTGCTCAGCATTGCCTAGAGAACCAGGATTTTGGAACTGCATATGCTCACTATCTCCTGGTACTAAATCTAGCTCCTGAGTTAAAAACTACTGTCAAAGTAAGTGCTCTTCTGATTACTTGAAATTTTGTTTATTGTAACTCTCTTGAGGTCTTTGTGACATGTTTTGTACTTGTGATTTGTTACATGTAACAAATGTCTGCTTTTATTTTGAAGACACAATTGGAAAATCAGGAATAATTGGGACCCAGTGACTTCTTCAATAAGCTTTGTACACTTATATGAAGGGAGTTCATAGAATCTTCTTTTAGTCTGTGTGTGTCAATCACATTTAATAAAAACAGGGGGGCCTTGTCAGTCCTGGAGCATGCGTTAGTATACATGCAGGCTTTTAGTAAACACTGCTGGGTGCTGATCCTCCTGTGTGGGTGTCCAGGTGTATGTCAAGACATCTCTAGATGTTTTCGGGGCTCAGTTCCCTACTTCTGGTAACTCCCAGCATCTCAGTGATCTGTGTTTATTTTCTAGGAAACATTTCAGTTTACTCTGTTTAAATGGGCAGAAGAACTGGATTCGCTGGCACGGATTCAAGATCTGTTTAACTGCTATGAACAAGCAATTGAACTGTATCCCAATGATGAAGTGATCTGTAGCAGTATGGGAGAACATCTCTTCAGGTTTGTAGTGATGGATATGCAGTTTTTGTAAAGGTTCCTGTTGTAAATACAAGCACATTCAGATCTGCTTGTCTAAAATAGCTTAAAAGGAATAAGCAGTGCTAAAATAAATGTTGTTAATCACAACCAAAGTGAAAAAAAAAAAGCTACCATGTTTTGGTGTTGCTCAGCTCTTTTAAGGCTGGAATTTTAAGACTTAAATAATAGATTGTAATCCAGGTGGTTTTAGTTAGGTTTGCTTTTTGTGATTTTTTTGTTTTAAAGGAACACCTTGCTGAGCATTGTATTAAAATGTATATGTATATTTGATAGATTTGGAGCTTTTTTCAGTGCTGTCTGATTTGAGATTATGCTGAAGGTATCGTAAAAGCTTGATTCAAATCCACAATTTGGTTTCTTCTTGGTTTCTTTCTATTTTTTCCAAAACTGACACTTAATGCAAAAGCTGGCAACTCAAAATTTTGTGGTTTTGCAGAATGTTCCAGGTAAATGGAGTAAAACAGTTTTGGGGTTTGTAGCCTTCTCTCAAGTTAAATTATCTGTGAGACTGGATTGCTGAGCTGCTGCTATCATGTTGTTGCAGTGAGTTCTTGTAAAAAAAACCTGGTTTACTGTGTCAAAGGATGCAGTAGTGGATGAAGGTTGGTGCACACAATGATATTTCTGGCCTGGCTGGGCATTTTACAGAGACTTGATGTACAGCTATAAATCATTCTTTTTCATAAAGTAATACCAGTGTTTTCTAAAATAGCCTTTCTAACTCAGGCAGAATATTTCTATTGTCTCTCAGCTGACATAAGACCTCTTAACAGACCCTCAGATGTTCACAGCTGCATGCATACTTTCCATTTGTTTGTCATTTTTGCTCTTAGAATGGGCTTCAGAGATGAAGCAGCTGGGTATTTTCACAAAGCAGTGAAGCTCAACCCCGACTTCGCCGATGCCAAGGAGAATTTTTACCGCGTTGCAAACTGGCTGGTGGAGCGCTGGCACTTCATCATGCTCAACGATGCCAAGAGGAACCTCACCTACCTCAAGGCCATTGAGAATGCTGTCCGCTCAGGGAGCAGATCTGTCCTGGACATTGGAACAGGAACAGGAATTCTGAGGTATGCCACAATGCACATTTCACGTGAATTTGGTAGAAAAGTATTGGATGCCTAACAAAATTTGGCTGAGAGTGGAAAAAATACTTTGATCCTTTTATGGAGATAAAACTTAAGAAAGCAAACCAAGCTTGCAGAAGCCAGTGAGTCTGGAGATTATTGACTTAGTAGTATTTTATGAACCTTTTTTCATTATTTGTTGCAGATGCTTTTTGTGTTGTATAAATCAAATAACACATTGGTTTTGAAGTTGTAATGTTACTTGTCCTGTCTTCAAATATTGACTGTAAAGGGTGGATTCAGCATAGCTGGAGGAGTGCCCCTATGCTAACTGTGGGGGTTTTTTTGTTGGTAACATATCAAGAGGATATCAACTTGTGCAATATCAGTGTTCACACAAGAGATACCAATTCATTTAGTGATGATTTTTAGACTTGATCTGGTAGAAATAGGAAGCAGATGTAGAGGAGGGGAAAACCCCTGATTCTTGTTTTCCAGTATGTTTGCAAAAAAGGCGGGAGCATCTTTTGTCTATGCCTGCGAATTATCCAAAACCATGTATGAACTTGCCCGTGATGTGGTGGCAGCAAATAATATGGAAAGAGAGATCACACTTCTGCATTTGAAGTCACTTGATATAGAAATCCCAAAGCACATACCTGAAAGGTACGTTGTTGCTTTCTTTTCTGATAATATTTTGAGTTTGCTCTTAATTTCAAGAAAATAGGAAATGCCTTGTGACCTAAACAGGAAATAACACTGTTGTGATATTACTCATAATGTGGAAAGGTCCTCTGTATCTCTTATGTGTTTAAAGAGCAGAAATGACAACATATTCTTCAGATCATCCTAATTTCTGTGGTAGATCAACAATGTTGTAAATTAAGGAGTTTAATTCTTTGATGGTGGGAGCTTTGGGGCATATGTAATTATACTGCAGCAACAGGAAAAAGATTACTATGTCATAAAAGTAATTTTAACACACTTTTATACTTTTAACATCTTCTGGCTCACTTCTGCAGCCTTTGATTAGGATGGAGTTACTAACATTTAATAAAGAGTCTGGTGATCGTACAGGCTCATGATCTGAAATGATGGAGATCCTGGTTTAGGCCAATCAAGCCTTTCTAATTGTGTTAGCTGAGCTACAGTAACATATGTATCCCTTTAGTGTATATAATCAGTTACTAGATGTCAGCTATTAATAAACAAATAAATTACTGCTGTTCTGGAAGTGTCTTCTCTTATTATGCTGTATGCTTTTTGGTTTAATTCCAGAGGATTTAAGATTTTAGGGTTGTTAGTCTGTGTAGGAATTTTATTGTGCTTTGATTATAGTTTTGGGGGTTTTAATTCCTTTTTATACACATGCATGAATACATACTATTGCACAAAATATATATTCTGCAGTATCATTGGCTGTGTGCCCAGGCTGAAACATCTTCCTGTTTTGGCTAGATTCTTCCCACACAATTTATTTATAAATGCTGAGCAAGAAGCTTTACAGTAAATTCTTGCTCAATATTTCCTCTCTTCTATCTGCATCTTCAAGAACTTCTAAAAGCAATTCAAAACACATAATTTTTTGGAAGAATTAAATTGCCCATATGTACTGAAACTCCAGAATGCTGGTAGAAGTTTTGCTCTGAGCTCATATTGGTATGGTGGAGTTTTTCTTTAAAAGAATGATTGTTGACAGGAATGTTTGTTATGTGTTCTATTTCATAGTGTTCTTTTTCTTGTCTAGAGTTTCCTTGGTTGTCACAGAAACAGTTGATGCTGGCTTATTTGGAGAAGGAATTGTGGAGAGCTTGATACATGCTTGGGAACATCTGCTTTTACAACCAAAGGTAGGTGCATGAGCACACATTTCAGGCATATGGGAATGAGAAACAGTTGTCTTGTAAATATTTCATTCCTTTTGGTATGCTAAAAATGAATGATCTGGACTTGTTCCATGAATCTGATTTTGGTGAGTAGCAGTGAGGCAGAACGTACTTTGTATTTCTGGGACCTCTGTGTTCTGAGTAAACAGGTATTTGCAAAGCGTGTCTCCCTGATGTAACCTTCCATCATCACAGATGGTTCAATCTTCATCACTGTTCATTCATTTATTTTTTCTTTTCCCGCATCTTTGTAAGTAACGCCAAAAGAGTTTATGTGGTTTTTTAACACACTGTTTCCCAGCAAGTTTGATAACAACCTGGTCATTTTGAGTTACCAACTGGTAGCAAAAAGGCATGTCAGTCAGTCTAAGCAGAAAATGCTGAGTTATGATAGAATTATTTCTCACTGTAACACTAGGGAACACTCACTTATAATTTGGTAAATAAATTGATTTCTTTTTTCTGATTTGAACCTTTTTGGAAGACTCAGCCATTCCACTGGGTCTCAGATTTTACTTTGTGTGTTTTGTGGTTTTGCTAGTACATTAAGCAGAGTAATATGACAAGGAGTCTTACATCGCTTAATCTCTGTTACATCTTGTAAAATAGAAGGACTTCTCTTTATTTTGTCCTTGCCTTAATTTCAGCTCATTAAAAAAAAAGCTTTAGCTGGCTGAAATCTTTGTTTTGTATTGAATTGAAACTGATGACATCTAGTGTTAAATACAGGAATGATGCATAAAAGAAAAGTCTTCAAATGTTTCAGTATACTCTAACAAAATGCAGATTGAGAAACACTATTAGAGTTACACAAAGGAAGCAGTAGACTGAAAAGTTGATGCCTGGTTATATTAAAACACTGTATTAAAAAATCTCCTTCAATGGTCAGCAGAATGCCAAAGACCAGTGACTTTACCAGTCACTAAGAACTTACTGATGTTTTGACTGTCACTTGAATGGCTCACTAATATGTAACTTAGGCTTTTCAGTAATGGCAGAAATAGGCTACTGTCTCATTGCATCTTCTTGTTCATGTTTTCACAGCCTAAAAACCAAGACATCTGTGCTGGAGACTATGGCAGAGTTATTCCTGCAAATGCTACAATATTTGGGATGGCAGTGGAATGCAAAGAGATACGTAGACATCACAGGTGTGTTGAAACTCTAGCACAGCTTGAACTCATATTTTTTTATTTGGGAAGAGACTGGTTGTTTTTATTGACCATTTCTCATTTACTGTGCTCTTTATTTTTTGAATGGATGATTATCTGTTTAACTAAAAAGATATCTGCTCTCACCCTCCCTACCCTTTTTCCAGGCTTTTTTTTTTTTGCCCCATCTCCCTCCCTTTGAGGTTTAGATTTTCTGGACCCCTTAATCATACAGATATGCTGAAATAGCTGCCTCTAACACATGCTAAAGACATTTAATTCTTTCATAGTAAAATTACTTCTCAATTTCTGAAGTGGAGATTCTTGGATTAACGCTTGGCCTTTATCCTCATTTTGCCCTCTTTGTAATCTGCTCCATACCTCACTTCTGGATCTAACCCTTCCAGGATTGTGTAAAGCCTAAGTGTTGATAACCTCAGCTGTCATTATCTGTCTGAATGTCCTTTGCCCAATTCTGAACTGGCATACAGTAGGATTTCTTTGCTAAGACCAGTTCTAACTGTGTATCCATTACTTTCATATTCATTCTCATCTTTTAGAACAATATCATTGTATGGAGACAGTCTCTGTCTGAGAGCTTTGAACTTGATGTATTTTGTTTAGAACTAATATTGTTGTAGATTAGAGAAAAGACTAACTTTTAGAGGAGCTCCAGTAAACTGGATGAAAAGCAGCCAGGCTGCATCACTGATTTTTCTAATGCAGTAGACCTGGAAAGTGGCCAGAAAGAGACAGAAGTTCCCGTGGTAGATGGTCACAGAATAATTTCTTTTAGAAGTTAAATATTCATCAATTAGAAAAGGTTTTGCCTTGAAAAAACAGGGCATTGACTGTTACTTACAAAATTTAAATAGAATTAAAGTTAATTTGCTTTTAACTTTGGATTGTTGAATTGACCTTCTATTTTAATAGCTTAAGGTCGGGTGACTGGCAGGACTGAAGTGATTGTCACAAACTAATCATATGCTGTAGGAAAAAAAAAGTCACTTTTAAATTTCTTGCCTTTATAGTTGGAGATCCCTTTTTGCTCCAGTAAGAATATTTAAGTCTAATTTAACAAGTCCTGTTTTTATGTAAAACACTTGCATGTTCTCAGATTTAAACTATGCAGATCTCTTTGAATTATTCTCATGTGCATGCCTTCACGTTTCCTCAAGTGTTTTCACAATCTACAGGAAAGCTTTGGGGGTTGGATGTTTTTTTCTGAGCAGGAGGCCTAATGAAATAGCAGTGTGGAAGTATCTCTTTTCTCATGATTTTTATATCATCTAGCACAGTTTCTGCCATGGACAATTAATACAACTTTTATTTGAGCTTTTCCTTGTGCTTTCATTTTTTTTTCTTTGAGTGGTTAGAAGTAGATGTAGAGCCCAGAATTGAATGAATACATGAGGTTTTTCCCCTGAAGTACATTTACAAGTGTGTTTAATTTATCATCAAACACTGATCCATCTTGCTGAGAGAGGGAGACCCCCTTTCAGTCCAGTTGTTGATAATCTGGCATATGACAGCCATCTCTCTGGATCTGATCTGATCTACTTTGTATTCTGTCCCATTCTTCCAGCAATTTTAAGTTATGCTTCATTGCTTGTGCTCTGATTGGTATTGGTTTTTTTTTTTTCCTAGGATGTAGTGAAATTCTTAATATGTATTGGGCTTTTTGTTAGTTTCTGGTGACAGCATTCAGTGCTGGTTCTTGNGAGACGACACGCTGAGTTTGGGCAATGAGGCCGAATTATGTAATGCTCTGGCTGGACTTCAGACAAGCACCAAACGGGATGGCAACGCTCCAGTGTGTGTGCTGGAATCCACAGAAATAGCCCTGCTCAATGACATACCCTACCATGAGTGCTTTAAAGCTGCCATGAGCAAAGTGCTGGGGTCATTAAATCCAACTAAGGACTTGCACTCCATGGACATTGATGGACAGGGCAGTGGGATAAACCAAGAGGATCAAAACAAGAGCTCTGTAGATGTGGATCCTAATGCTTTATACGTTTTAGATGTATCTGAAGGTTTCTCCATCCTGCCAATTATAGCTGGCAAGCTTGGACCAGTTAAAGCCTACAGTTCTGTTGAGAAAGAGCAGCATCAGGCAGCACTTCATGTCATTGCAGAAGCAAACCACTTCCCTAAGGAAACATTAGAGTTTTGGCTCAGCCACTTAGAAGAAGAAAGTGTGGTGCTACAGAGACCCAAATCAGACAAATTGTGGAGTATTATTATCTTGGATGTTATAGAGACATCAGGTTTAATCCAGCAGGAAGTGATGGAAAAGGCTGCAATATCCAGGTACAGTAAGTATAAAAGGACAAAATTATTTCGAGGAATCTGTAATTACCTTAAAATTTTTGAGAATATTCCTTGTAACTACTGTTACACTGCTTTTGTAGAGAAAGGTTTTTTTGCCTTGGATTGAACCTGCCAGTGTTTATGGCATGACCATTGTATACATTATATTTTCTTTAAAAAATCAAGATTTCACTGTCTCAGATTTCTTTATCTTTTTTTTATGCAGTAATATGAATGGATGATCATATTTCTTGGTCTGTCAGAAGTTTGCAGGATAGCAAATAATAACCAAGGCAGCTTTTAGTGCAAGGTTACAAAAGCCCAGATTCGTGTTATGTGTCAAACAGTTGTCGGAACAAACTGGTCCTGCTAGAAGACTAACACATGGTGTTGGAACAGCCAGGGAGGCAGTAGCTAAGCTGTTCCTCACAGCAGGAGGAGTGGGAAAGAAGGCAGAGCAGGAGAAGTAAAATAATGCAAATGGGTAATTAAGTGTGAAATGGATTTATCCCCTTTTGTGGGCCTAGGGAAACTTCTCTGTTAACCTTTGTGCTTAGTGATGGCACGTTATGCTTAAGAGCACTGGACTTCAGAGGAAGAACTAGCATGCTTTTCTCAATTGTAGTTACTGTTCTTTCATTACTGTTGATTGATCAGCTTCACAGGTGTAATCTCTCATTTTACAGGTGTTTACTTCACAGTGGAGGGAAGATTTTCCCACAGTATGTGTTGGTATATGGGATGCTTGTAGAATCAGAGTCTCTGTTGCTGGAGAGTGCTGTTCAAGGAACAGAACCAACTCTGGGATTTAATATAGCCCCTTTTATCAACCAGTTCAAGGTAGGAAGCTGGTGGGTGGCTTACAGGCATGGTTTCAAAGCTGCAGTGGTTTAGCTGTTTATATTTGGTGTAAACTGTAAGAAAACACTGCTGAAATTATCAAGAGAGGTTTTTGTGACTACACAGGGACCTTGAGGTAAGCTAAAATAGGTGATGTTTGTTTTAGAACTAGGGTGGAAGTTTTATCCTAGTTACTATACAGAAGAATGGCTGTGCTCTTACTGTTCGCAGTCAATTGTATTCCAGTGTTTCAAAAGGGATTAGAAGGCTGTATTTTGCATTTTTGTCTATCTCTGCCAGGCATCACAGTAATTCCTGCCCCCTTTGTGTTATGATTAAATTTTCTGCCTTTTCACTTTGTAATGGCTGTTGCTGGCTGAAGTTCTGGTCTGTACTCTTAGGTACCTGTTCGTGTGTATTTGGATCTCTCCACGTTACCCTGCGTACCCTTGAGCAAGCCAGCAGAGCTCTTAAGGCTGGATCTCATGAACCCTCTGCTGCACAGCCCTAGCAGAGAAGTGAAGGTGAGTGCTGGGGCCCAAACTGTTCTTCTGCAGCACTGCTCCTTAATTGCCCCACTGGGCTGAACATTTCAAGATAGGATTTACTTGTCTGCAGCTGTCTTTGAAAAGGATTGAAATGGTTTAACTACTTCCTTTTCAAAGAACATAGTATAACAGATTATTATTTTAAATATTTTTAGATACAAATTTGTAAGTCTGGCCGAGTCACTGCCATTCCCTTCTGGTATCACATCCATCTGGATGAAGACCATCACTTGAACACAGCTGATGAATCCTCCCACTGGAAACAAGCTGCAGTTGTTCTGGATGAGCCCATCCCAGTTCAGGTTGGAGATGAACTTGTACTTGATGTCCAGCACCATAAAAGCAACATCAGCATTACAGTTAAAAGGTGAGGAATGTCCTGTGTGATTTGTGCTTAATCACTTCTGCATAAACTGATGATTCGTAACAACACTGCTGTTACTTTGTATTAAAGTCTAAATTTTATTTACTGATCAAAAAGGCTGTTTTGTTCCTTTAATAATAGATACTTAGGCTCTACTGGTGGACTAAAATTTGCACGGTAAGGGCATCTTACAAGCAGTTAGAGGAGGTATTGTCTTCACTGCAGCACAAACCTGATTGCTGGCTCATATAGTGAGACAGACTTCTGCTGCCAGGTCTGCTGAAGTGAGGAAAAAAAGCATCCAGAAATAAACAGCTGTACCAGAAATAAGAGCTGTGGCTGTTTGGGATGGAGTCCTTTTTTCTCACTGTGGTTCCACTTCTCAGTTACCAAAGCCTCCTCCATCAGTGTATTGAGATGTGAGCTTGGTGGGAGGACTGAACAGCATTCCAGCTGCAGTATCACAAGTCAGTGTTGCATGCAGACCATTCTAAAAAGCTGTAAAGGAGTGCTGTTGGGTAACTCAAGCTGTATAATGGAAGGCAAAACCGGTAAACTTTTTAGAATCCCCCAGAAACTTTCTTCTGGGAATACAGTGGGCATGAACTTATCCCTAGAAAGTTGTATAAAATACATCCGTCACTGCAGTACTCCTGACTGTCTTTTACAGCATTACATCTTGGGATAATGCAAGTAACCAGTTCCTTCTGTTAAATTTATATCCAAGTGGAAGACTAATAAAAGCTTTGAACTCAGCACTGACTCTACCTCTCTAGAGAAGAGGAAGACTGTTAGCAAGATTTTTCTGTAGCTAAGCTTTTTACTGTGCTGCCTGTTCAAAGGAGAAGAGGCAATTTTGTGATCTTTAACAGCAGCCTGTATAAAGAACCATCCAAAAATGATTTTTCAAAAATTTCAGGGTCTGCTAAAGTCATTATATACTCTTCATTAGGTCAAACATTTCAGATATCAATAGATAGAAATAAGTCAAACTTTCTGTTTATTTCTATCAAGTTCACTCAGTTTAACTTCAGGCACTGTTAGAACTGGGGTTGTTCCAGCCTCAGCTGAAATGTGCACCTCATAAATTGCTGTAATAAAGCCCCTTGTTGAAGGGTGGAAGAAACATCTCTATTTTATTTTTTTTCAAAGCAGAAGCACAGTCATGTTTTCTGAAGATAAAGTAACTGGATACTGTCCTTTATCCAAGGGGTACAATGCATAACAAAATGCAACTGAATTATAGTAGGCCAGAGGCTGTTGATATTACATGTTTTAAAAAGTGCTTCTTAAACAAACACAAAATCCAAATGCAGGATCCATAAAATTTTAATTTAGTCTGACACAACTAAACTGGGCAGGTGCATGGTAATTTCACTAGAGTGCAGTTTTATAGAGAAGTGTTTAGGTTTCTTGTGCAGGAAGACCTCTGATAAAAACCTTACAGAGTGGGTTAAGATTTTAGTAATTAAGATTAAACCAAAATGACTTCAAGACAAATGAAAGACATTCTAGTCTCCTTGAGTAAGGGAAGAGCAATCCTTACGACTTCTGATTAAACAACTTGGGGAGGAGATTTGGCATAAAACAACAGAGGAATAATATGGTTAAGAGGAAAATTAACTATTTGCAAATAAGCTTTTTATATAATCCTGATAGGTTGTGCTGTGGAATACTGTGATAGTGGTTTTCAAAAGACAGGGTAGGTATCATTGCGAGATTTCTATTTATTTTTTTAAATTCAGTAGCAGTCTTTAGGGAAAGGTATGATGCTATAAACTACTGCAATTAAAACAATAACTTTTCTCCCAGAAAAAAAAAAAAAAAACCAAAACCAAATAACCAGGAATATTATATTGTGCAAATAGAACAACTGAATAATAATAAAATAACTTAGTAGCTTTCCAGAAATACTCTAAAAGAAGCAACCAAGACACTTAAATAGCTGTTTTCCTATCCAGGTCCCCTCTGTACCTTACTGAAGTTTCACGCCAAACAGACATAACTTTAAGTATTTAAAAAAAAAATCGTCAGAGTGAGGTTTTTGAAGAGGTAGAATGTGGTAGCTATTGAGCTTGGTGCAGGCCTGCTCCCTCAGATACTACTCCTACCTCTGCCCCTTTTCACCTGCACACATGCAGGAAATCAGGTTATTTCTGGTAGTGGCTACAGTGGGCACTGAGTCCCAACGTGTTGTGAACCTGTACGAGTTCCTTTTAGAGCAAAGCTATTACATACATCAGGTCAGAGGTGGAATCAAGCATGGGTAAGTAGATTCTGATTCTTCATAAGCCCAAACCAGAATTCCCTGTACAGCACAAGCCATAAAATAGTGAAAGCACAAACTCTTGTAGCAGTTCTACTTAAGATCCTCCTCTTCCTCAAGGACAGTTGCAGTCATGTGTCACTCCCACTCTTAAGTTACTGTAGCAGTAAATCAAATGGATAGAAAGTGAACAGTTTAAATAAAATCTTTAATTGCTTATTTACAACAAAGGCAATGAGTTGGCAAATTGAAAATCATGATTCTCACTTTCTCACTAACTTCAGATACAGCAAGTACATACTCAGCTATAAAATATGCAGCCTAGTGAGTAAGGCGCCATATTTACATCACACTAGTACTGCAAAAAAAGCACTTAAGATGAATTTACTGACAGCCAGAAGTTAAACATTTATCCTGGAAATGCTAACAATGCTGAAAAAGAAACTTAAGAGCTTGTAATTTAAAAAGTAGTGTTCTACTGGTTTGGTTGTTTTTGTCGGATTTCAAACATGCAATTAATAGTAAAAATCTGATAATGGGATAGAAACAATACCCTTCTGACATTGTCACTCTTTACATTTTGATACAAGTGTACTGCTTCTTGGGCTGAGATCTATTCCTAGCAACTCCAGTATTAGACTAGCTACATAGTTTTACCTCAGCAAAGGTCTTCTCTGGGGGAAAAAACAGCTATTACATTTGAATCCAGGCTATACTAGAAGCATAATACAATCACACACAGACACAAGTTTAAGAACACAAATAACTACAGACACAAGATATCCTGCTTTAACAGCTTAAAAAAAACTTAAGCGTTAAAGAACTTATTGCAGCCCAAAATAAAGAAATCAGTTTTGTTTTCTACTTCCTTTTTGATACCCTTCATTCCCCCTCCATGTATTTAAGGTAGTAACCATTATTCTTCTTTTAGAAGGATAGGGAAAAGAAGAGTGAAGGTAAAGTATTAATCCAAAACTTACCATCCTGGCTGTCTCTTCTGGATATAAAAGACTTACGAACTATGAGCTTCAAGGACAACAGCTACACCAACCATATGATCTGGGCATGGACTTTGATAGCAATGCCTGCAGGGAATGTTTTCTTTGTAGAGGTTCTTTACTAATGCTCTGTAGTAACAATCTTCATGAAGGGACTTGATTTAGCTACGTAGGAATGGGAAGAAGGTGGCATCTGTACAGAAGTTATCATTTCACCCACACTCCATTCAGCATTAGAAGTTAACCATCATTAAGACAAGCAAAGTTAACATAATCAGTTTTTGCTACTGCCCTCCTTAAATTACATTCTCCAAATTAAGCTTTCCCATTGCTAATAGTACTTGCACTTCATTTTTATATGAGCAGAGGATTTTTTTTCAAATTTTTCTTTTGCACTAATGAAATTCAGTGTAATTTTGATATGATGTGGAAGCATTCAGCAGTTTAAGGGATGATGCTTAAATGTATGCAGAAACCTTTACAGTGTGCGTGTTTCATATCCATGGGGTACTCACAGATGCTCATATCCATTATAGATTCTGGATTCAGATGTCAGTTACAGCCATACCATATCCTCTTCCTGTCCATGCAGCTTCTTTTCCAAGCTTTTCAACTTTCATCCTTATTAGTATTTGTTAACAGGACACATGTGGCAAGTATGTAATGACTCCATGACACATTCAAAGAAAAGGCGAGCTTAACTTTTATCCAAAGCTTTCTCTGCTAAGCTGTGCTCTAGTTCAGGTGATTCCTCAGCATCCTGACTGGCAGAAGGGTTAAAAATCCCATCGACTGCAGGGGCTGTCGTTGGTGTGGTGAGAGGGGTCACAGTGTGTCCAAACCCCTGATAGTGACCCATGGGTGAAGATGGCATTGAAGAAGCATCAGAAATTGGGTCTTGAGTAGATGAAGACAGTAAACTTGTATGCTCATTTTGTTCATGATCCTCAGCAAAAAACATTTTCCTTGGCTGGCCCAAAACTGTCCTTCCTAGAATTGTGCAAAATGAAAAGATTATTTAATCCTTTGAACAGCAGTCTTTGAACACATCAACTCAACAACAGTCATGTTAAATTAGAAGACGAGTCTTTGTTTTGTATTGATTTTACATGGGCATTGCTAATTTTAATAAATAAAAGGATGTCTTTCCATTTACGAGAAAAACAAAGTACATTACTTACCTAACCTTTTCATTTTAAAAGAAAGATTAAAAACTAGATTCTAAGTCAGTCAGGAATTCTGGAAAGAGCAAAGTGCCAGATAAACCATGAAATCATCTAGGGATGCACCTGCCACTGATTTGGTAACAGAATGTTTTCAGGCTACTATAAAGGTGGGCAACAGTGTGTCATGAAGCTGGAAATACAGATGCTGTTGACTGTGCAAATCTTGTCTTACTTACCAACATTTCGAACCTGTTCAGATATATCTGCCCTTAGATCAGAAATATCCCACATTGCAAGGAAGGAGTCAAAGCATGAGCCTTCTTCAGCTTCTTGAACATAAGGTTTATAGGAAAAACTGTAGTGATGTGCAATAGCAGCCAGAAACATCTCCACACAAATGATAAAATCCTGCAATGACAGAGGCACTGACTTAATCACTCATAACTGGAGAAAAATACTTCTGGGTTTCTTCTATAACTGGAAGGCTACAATTACCCTGGGACTCTGACATTGGCTACTTTTCCCCCAGGATATTCTTGGCAGCCTTCAGAGAGCCATACATACAGGACTTTAAACAGGTATTTAACAAGCAGCAGCTTTGCAATGAATACCTGCAAGAAATGCAAGGCTATCCAGACATGTTTCACTGGGGCACATTCCTTCTGCCCAATACATGGATATAGAAGTGTTGAAGCGTAAAATCACATGGGCTCATTGGCTGAAACTTAGCCCAGCTTAGAATAAATCAGTACTAATCAAGCCCGTGTTAATTACGGTGTAATAATATTTCCTTGAAATCAGCTATGTCATCTTACATGTAACCATTCCTGCCCAGAAATAACCATCTGCTCCTACCTGTAAGCCTGTAGCCACAGCTTCCACACTTTGCCAATCCCAGGTGTGTTTCTCAGAAATAACACCAACTTTCACCAGCAATGCAATGAGCACAGCCTGCCTATAAAGATAATTTAGAAGAAGTATTTGTGTTAGAATTGTAACTGTAGTGCCAAAAATCTGCAAGCAAATCTGGTCATAGGTATACATAGGAAGAATCTTACAAAAAAACCTTTCTGTTTATATCCCTAGATTTTAAGAGGAGGAAACAAACTTAACAAGACATGTCATTCATCCATGACCCTAAAGACTAACAGAACCAACAGAGAAACAACCAAAGGGGAGGGGTTTTTTTCCAGTCAGTCATTAGAACAAGTTGCTTCTCTTTCAGGGTATTGCTGCAGCTCAGAGAGTAATGCTCTGGTAGTCAAATACACTCCCTCATTAGCAGCTAAGTGTGAACAATGTTTAAGCAGCAATTTTTATTTAACTTACAGTAACTTACTTTGAAAAAGTAGGTTTTTTTAATTTAAAAAGTAAAAACAACATTTCATTTTTAAACAACTGCAAGTGAAGATTCTAAGATAAGTTATGTTCTTGGGAATCACCTTACAAAAGAGCAAGTCTAAAAAATAATCTTAAGTGAATAAGACTGCTCTGTCCCACACACTGTACCCTCTTCCCCTCAGTGCAGCTTATGGGTAAATTTTTTAAGGCCTCTAACCTCAGTAACAAATCCAACTTTTTTAGCTCTTTCACGATCCACCCTGAGAGCAAGAAGTAATGTGTAAATAATTCACTTACCAGAAAGAAACAAAAACCACCATCTTCACACAAAGGAACTTGCCAACGGGCTGGATAGGGTTCAGTTCCTCACGCAGTACTTTATAAAACAGCACCAGACAATACATGGCAAACTAACAAGGAAAAGAAAATGAATGAAAGCTTTCAAATCCTTGTTTATTTTGTGAGGGAGGGAGTTGTTTTACACCATCTCTACAGCTAAAGTAAGTATCACAGTATGATACAACCTTAAAATACTACCTGTGTTAAAAAGAGACTTTGGATTTATGGAATCTCTGCCTTTCTGTTTTAAAGCTATTTTTTTTTTTTAATGCCTGAAATTGCAGTCATTTCAACCAGGACACAGAAGTTTGTGCTGCTGCTGGGACTGTTGTTACAGCAGAAAGCAATTACTGCTCCTTCTGTAACAGTCACACATCAAAGACAGGCGTGGCAGTAAGAGGAGGACAGAATTTCCAAATGATCCCAGTTGTCATGCTGTTCTGACTTCTGCTGCTGTTGCCAAGAGAAGTAAAACCAATCCATGGACTCGAAAATGAAACTCTCAAATTTAGGGGCTGACATCTTACCCTGATATTATTTGACAGCTGAAAAGGTGTTTGGCAAACCAGAATCTCAGCACTGAACACACCATTTTCATTTTTTCCTGTTAATCTTATCACCAGCTTTTTAACACTGAATTTTTAACATATTGATTTTTTGCATGTGTGCTGGGAGGAAGCTGTGGGGGCAAGTGGAGTGTTCCACAGAGGGGCAAATCTGCAGCTCTAATGCCTGGGCCATACCACCTTACCCATCAAATAATTTGGGGTAGAAAGGTACTCGCTTTATGGAGCTTCATAGGAAAAAAAATGCAAGTTTTAGATAATCTTTTTTTTCCAGTGTTTTTCATATAAAATATTTAACAGACAACAATTTCCACTTACAGTGGAAAATATTCTACCTGTAAGAATTACCAGACATTAACACAATCACTGCCAACAGTTCACACAGAAGATTCACATAAAACTGATGACTTCAAAGAGCAGAAACATGTACTCCTGATACTCACTAGTTGTGACATGTTGTTAAGTATAACCAGGTAAGTCCATGCATTGTTGAAGCTGAAGTTTCCTTCATCATACACTCCCACTAGTTCACAAATTCTGGAAGAATTTTTAGAGTTAATCACTATGGAGTAACAGATCACTTCCCTCAAGTGCTACATCTTCATTACATCAATCAACTCTTAGAATTCAAAACCTCTTCTGATACTCAAATATGGGCACTGGGGCCTGCACAAGAATCAGCTTCCAACAGCATATCCATATTTTTACATACATATAGATAGATAAAATATAGAAATATTTATATAGATATTCATTGTGAGTAGCAATTTCTTCCACAGTCCCACAGAATTAACAGTAATGACCATCAATGCAAAGCTCATGAAATTAAGCTTTCAGCATCATCGTTAATGACTGCCTTCTATTCCTTTACAAACACAGGCGATATGATATGAAGGCACACAGTCAAGCTTGTCACATGCAAAGTTTAATAAAATTTTATAGATTTCATGAGACCTGTCTTTAACAATACTCAATTGTTGAAGTCAATGAAAAAATGAAGAGGAAAGAACAATCTAAAAATTAAGAGATTGTAAAAATGTGTTTCCCACCCCAACAGTACTTCACATTCTATCCCACTGATTACATAGAAGCTGGCATTAAGTATTTATTATTTCAATTCTGCAAATAGTCATTTGCTATAGAGAAATCATAGGTTGATTCAAATTGTTGGGACCCATTTAGCATGTAACACCAGTCTGCTTTCAAACTGCCTTGATTCAATACAAAGGGCATGAATATTCTTTCCAGTCTAACTCAGAATCACATCCTGAAGATCAATATTAATTAGTTATCAGTGTACTTACAAAGCAATAATGGTAGTAAATGGTCTGACAACAGTGTACTGCAAGACACCCAGTTTACATCTAAATAATAAAACCCTGAAAGAGAAACAGAAAATTCATTGTACAAGGAATTAAATCCAATTCAGTTATGGAAGATTCCTATTCTCAGCAGATTCACTAAGGTAAATTTTTATTTTTTGGTAATTTCAACTTCTGCATGCAGGATTTCAGATGTTACAGTATACACAAAAGAGCTGGACTTTTACTGACACATTACAGGAAATACTCAATAATTCACTTATTTTCGCCATGAAAAGCTTCTGGCTAGGCTAAACAAAGATAATGTAATTTTTGCTGTGTTTGAAGATGTTTAAGAAAAACTCTGAATTTAAGTGTAAGAGACTTAAAAAGGAGAATTTGGTTTAATCACTGTTAAGATCACCAAAGCACTTTGCCCACTGTGGCAAACTGTATAAAGAAACTTTGATCACTGAAGCCCACCTTCCTTCCTTCTGACCCCAATCAGCTTTATCAAAATCCCCTAAGACAGAGAGATTTTATCAGTTTAAGCATTCAGAAATAAACAGTTTAGGTGCATAAGGCCTTTCACCTTCTCTTCACCTGAAGTAAAAACAACAGGCTACACGGTCTACTCCCAATTCCACATGAGGTTTTTGGCAAATATTTTAAGATAACAAAAGAAGCAGATTCCAGGAGACCTTTTTAAAATATTTTTCAAAAATAAGGAAGTTTCCTTTAGCACCCCCTGAGTGAAACAATGCATGTTAGTAACTAAGTCCAATACACACGATGTTTTACAGCTTGATGAACACACACCCACAGCTGCTTTCTGCAAAGGGTCACAGCTGATCAAACACATACAAACCATAAACTGACTCTGTCAAGCAGCCAAGGTTATGCTGCTAAATATGAAAACAAAATGCTTGGATCTGCCTACAGAGCCTACAGTTTGAAGATGTCATCATATACTCACTCTCCCATAGCCCACGACGGACAGCAACAGAGAGGGGGCAGATGTCTCTGCTGATCTTTCGCTTCTATTATTAACACGAGGTTTGGGTACCGGTTGGTTAAGTAATTTGAAAGAAAAACCATAAAGTTATAGATGACATAAGCTTCATAGCATTCTCGACATGTATCCACATATATTGCAATCTTGGGGTATTTCAAAGCTATCCACTGCAAGAAGAGAGGTACACAAGAGGTTACGTGCAAGAAAGACAAGAGGGATTCCGGTGACAACACTGGTTCAGCAAGCTCCTGAGCCAGCAGGCACTGATCAAACAGGGCTGGGAGTACTGGGCTAATGGGAGAACAATGTGAGAACTACAGCTACAAAGTAACATTCTGTAAAAACACACACAGAACTTCAGACTCCACCTGTAGTAGACAACTGTCTCAACCAGAGTTTCAGACCAAAAAGATATTTTTTTTTTAGTGGAACTGTGGTTCTGGATCAACTGTCACAGTTTTCACTTTCTGAGTATCACACTGCTGTTGCACTCTGCAAAAGATATTATCCTCTGTCCCCTGAAGCAAACAGGAATAATTTTAGCACTAGGCATAACCTGGGGAAGAATTTTAGTAGTAAGCCTAACCTGGGTAAGGAAGGTACGGCACTGAATTATTTCTGAATTTTGAGTCAGCTCTTGGATCAGCCTGGTCTCTACTTCTGATATTAAGATGGAAGGACCAAAAGCAGGTTCTTGTCATAACCCCTTCCACATCTATCATAAAGGATACTCAATAACAGGGTTAAGAAAGGTTATCAAAAGCAACCCCAAATCTCCAGAAGAAGAATGCAGTATGACTAGAATTATGCTTCTGACATACTCCATAAACAGGAATGCCCAGAAGTTTCTAGGACTACCACCCTCCATGCAGCACAGTTTCTGCTGTGACAGTTTTCTCTCACTCTCACAACAAACAGAATTTGATTGAGCTGTTAACAGTAAGAGAACACTTACACTGTCTAAACTGTAGATCGGCACCATCCACAGAATCCTGTTACAATAACAAAAGAACATTTTATGTTACTAAAAGTATTTTTAGTCTGAATTAAGTCCAATATTTGCAGCATAGGTAAAATGTGAAATATTACCTTATTATTGGTTTCTGTAATTCAGGTTGAGTATAATGGACTAAGTGTTGTAGTATCCCCCACAGAGATATTGGTATAGTCATTAGTAGAAATATCCCAGCGATAAACCATGCCTTGGTATGAATTCCAACCTTGCAAGATCAAAGTTTCAGTCTTAATATTTTCAAGTATTTCAAGTACACAAAACATTCTACAAAAACAGAGAAATGCCCAGTACTTAATTTATTGAAACCCACAACAGATTCCTTGCTTTTGGTCAGGAATTTGTCTTGATTCAGTGCTGCACTATAGAGTTTCTAAAAACCTGTGGATTTAAAGACTTTTTAGCTTTAAAATGAAGTTGCAACTAATAATTCGTTTCATTTAACAAACTGAAATAGATATGAATGTATATACATAAAACCACAGTGTCTGCTAAAACACAGGGCTGAAATTTTAAACCAAAGCTCTCTGAAAAATAATTAATAATCCTAAATACAAAAACCTGAGAAACATGAGAGTCTTCTCAGTTTCTTTTGATGAGAATCTCTTTGCTAATCCCCTACTTTACATCAACATCCCATGTTTTCTGTTGCTTTCCAGTTTTGCTTCTGATCAGTTTCTCTACAAGTCTCAGACTTAATGGTACAGACTGTGATATAAACACCCATTATGCTGAACATGCATTATGCATCAGAACAGGATTTCAAACCTGAAAATTTTAACACATTCAAGACAGATCTTACTGTCATTAAGTCCTGACAATTATACCCTGAAAAAGCCTACCTCCAGGGGTACAGACCTGTATCACATTGAGCAATACGTATATTTTGAGGTTAAAATTTTACTTGTTAGAGAAGCAATGCGATCACGTGTGTGTGCAATTCACACACCACTATTATGGTAACACCAGCATGAAAGAGGAGCTTCTGTACCAGTAAAGATGTTCTACTAAATTCTCCCTGATCAGACAGAAACACCTTTAAGAACACCAACATTACTATTAAGTTTCAAAACCTAAGTTCTTGGATGAACTTATGGAGAGAGCCAGGCTCTGCTCAGTGATGCCAAGCAGTAGGACAAGAGACAATGGGCAGAAACCGATGCCCAGGAAGTTCCACCTGAACACGAGGAAGAACTTCTTACTGTGCAGAGACCAAGCACTGGAATGGATTATGCAGAGAGGGTGTGGAGTCCCTCTCACTGGAGATACTCCAGAACCATCTGGACACCATCCAGTGCCATGTGCTCTGGGATGACCCTGCTGGAGCAGTAAAGTTGGAGCAGGTAACGCACTGTGATCCCCTCCAACCTGACCCATGCTGTCACTCCGAGATTCTTGGCTGACTCGAATTTCTTAAGAATTGTACCTGACTACTGTTAGTGTTCAAGTACCAACTATTATGGAAACAGACAGGGAAACAAACACTGCCCTGTTCCTTTGCAGTTCACTGGGGCTTTAGCAGCAAGATAAATGTGTCCAGCAGCACCACGGCACTTCTCCAGCCTCCCCATTCACAGAATGGGTCAGGTTGGAGGGGACCACAGTGGGTCATCTGGTCCAATCTCCCTGCACAAGCAGGGTCATCCCAGAGCACATGGTACTGAGTTCTTGAATATCTCTGGCGGGGAAAACTCCACACCCCTTCTGGCCGATCTGTTCCCGTGTGTGGTCACTGCACAGTGAAGAAGTTCTTCCTCATGTTCAGGTGGAACTTCCTGTGCATCAGTTTCTGCCCTTGCCTCTTGTCCTATCGCTCGGCACCACCGAGCAGAGCGTGGCTCCATCCTCCTGGCACCCCCGCTTTCGATACTGTTACACGCTGATGAGGTAACACATTTCCCCGCTGATCCCGCCCGGGGCCGAGCCCGCTGCCAGCGGCCCCGGCGGAGCGCCCCCGCCCGCGGCCCTCACCTCCAGCTTCTGCAGCTCCCACACGCAGAGCGGCACGACCACCAGCAGCCCCACGATGTAGAGCAGCACCACGAGCGGCCGGATCCATCGCCGCCAGTTCCCGCAGGTGCACGGCATGGCCGCGGCGCCGCCGCCAGCGCTCCTCGCACCGACCTCAGCGGGCCGGCAGCCCCTGCGGGGCGCGCATCACCGGCGGGGCGTCCGCCTTAGCTCCCTATCCCGCTCTGCTCCGTATCCCTGCTGCGCGCCGTATCCCGGCTTGGCTCGGCTTGGCCCCGTCCCGCCCCGCCGCTCCCAGCCCTGCCCTGCCCCGCTCACGCCCCCGCGGCGCTTCCGCCCGGCACCGCTTCCGGCCGCCCCGCCCCGCCGGCCTCGCTGATTGGCTGTTCGCCCTGCCCATCACCGCTGCCCCGCCCACAGAGGACAGCGCGGGGAACCGCGCCACCCTCCGCCGCGGGAGGGTTGGTGTGCTCCAGGCGCCCCCCCCCGCCGCAGGTGGGTTGGTGTGCTCCAGGCGCCCCCCTCCGCGGCCGGCAGTGGGCTGGGCCGCGCGGAGCCCAGCGCTCCCGGAGCGGCTGCAGCGGGCGGAACGCGCGTCAGGGAATATGCGGGAATGGCAGGAATGTCGGCTAAAGCGGAGGCACTGCTCTAGCTGCACTGCTCGGCACAGCCCCTGCCCTCAGACGCCTCCCCCGGGAGCAGGCCGGGGTGAGCAATCCCCTGGAGAGCCGCCCCTCACAGTGCCGGGATTGGACTGCGGCATAGCTGGGACATGAAGACTCCAGCGAGCAGACCAATAATGCAAAATAGTGCAAAATAGGTGTTAAACTTCAACTATTTATTGAACGTTTATTTCCGTGTTTTGGAAGTGCCGTGTAAAAGCTGCTGAATTGCCGGCTAAGCCCGTAGCCGTCAGTGCCGAGCACAGGCCCTGCGGTGAGGAGCTAAGTCAGGACCGCAGGTGGGAACGCTGCCAAATGTCCAAGGAACTCCAGCTCCAAATCCTTGGAAGGAGGCAGATGCAGGTTTTACTTTGAGGCGTCACTAAGACATGTGCTGGAAGAAACCCGATGTATGAAGAGGTACTAAGGCACAGGATCTCCTGTTTGTGTGTAATTGACCTCTAAGAGAAGGGGTCAGTTTCCCAAGTGTTGGATGGGTTGTCAGTGGACGAGCAGCGCTGTGTGGCACTAATTCTATCTCCAGAACGCACATAATCTTTCTGGTTTTCAGCGAGAAGCTGCTTGTGAAATATTGGTAAAAACCAAACCGACTGAGTTCACTTTCTCTAACTATTAAGGCTTCTAATACTAGAGAAAGAATAACAAAGCTGCTCCCCAGAACTTGGAGATAACAGCTGTACTAGCAGCATACTGGAAAGACTGATGTGAATTATTGTGGATGTCAATCATTATGTACATTCTGCTCTCATGAATTTCAAATTTATTTAAAAGAGAGTTATGTCGAAACATAATAAACTGAGATTATTCCTTAGCACATGGAATCCTATTAATAATTTACTAAATTAAAATGGCAAAGAAAATAGACTATTTTATAATTGTGGTTGGAAAACGATGCAATATTTATTATTCATGAATTATATTTTTATTTGTATGCCATTTGTTTCATAGGTTTCATATTTTTTTGTTCTTACTTTGTGTTATGCAGGTGCAGATGCATGGTAATAACCAGGCTGTCCCTCTTGCCTGATCAGAATTTCCTTGTGAGGTGGACAGTAAGGATTGAATCGAAATTCTCATACAGTGAAAAATCACAGATTTCACCTCACTTATGGTGATCTTACTGTCAGTTCTTTGATGCCACATCCAGCAGCACACACCTGATTAGTTCACACCACTCCGGTGCTTACACCACCAACCTTTCCAGAGCGTTTATTTCATTTTATTAAAAAATAATGAGAATTAAAAACTCGGTTTAATATCTTTTTTCCTTTCCATCATTAGTTCTCTGTCAGAGGGCTATCATCAGTTTGAAGAAATTGATCTTTGTTACAGAAATGCTGCCACCACATTCTGATTACTACCTTGTGGGTGACCATGGAAGAGACTGGGTTTTGGATCTAGAAGCATCTGTAAGCAGCAGTTTGGCTGGTAGCTCTAGATGCAGCTTCTTTCTTTACTTGGTCACTCAGATTTGTGCTTGCTAATACCTGACGACTTTTTAGCCGCCGCCATAGGTCTCTTCAAACCTCAGCCATTCTGATTATGGCATTCATGGGAGTAAAATTGCTGCCACAATAATCTGGTGACCTAGTATGGTGGAATATTTGCTGTTCAACACCTCTATAGCAAAACTTTTCAACTCTGACAATGTAGAAACAAATCCCTCCCATACCCCATCATCTGTGAAGAAAGAAAACCATCATATGGGCCACTACCGGAGGTCCCTTCCAACTAAATCTTTTTTTTCATAAAGCATAAAAATATATTTATTTATAGCAAATAGCATTAGCTGAAGAGCACCTTTTCTCCTTTACCTGCTACATGTTTTACTGTTGAGAAGTTAATAGATTTTTACTGAGAATTCTTTGTGTTGACTGTTTTATTTACAGCAAAGATTCCTGAACTCTGGTATGTAAATTATTCTGGAAAATAATGGGCCACAGAGAAATAGGCAGTACTGTTGCTTGGGTTGTACCTGCTGTAACAGCCACTGTCAATGCTCATTTGGAAAATGTTTGGGGACTGACAAAAAACCCCTCTGTTATCTCTCACCTTGCAGCTACAGCTTTAAAACGCAGTAGATGTACCCAGATGGGGTTGCTAACAAAGCTGAGAGTGCTGGAGCTTCTCCCTTCTTTTATTCCCCTTCTCAGGAGAGAGTATGTGAGACCTGCACATGTTCCTCAGCGTTTCAGGGAGTGATGGATTCGCCTGTAGGTGGGGCACAGGGACTATTTCTGGGCAGGTTTTCCTCTCGGCCAAATTAAGACGTTAGCACTGCCAGTAACACATCGAACGTGAGTCAGGCAGCAAAAGACCATGAGCTAAAAAATGGGAATCCTTTTAACTGCGTTCTGATTTTTGAGCCTTTGGAAAAGCCACGTATTAGTAGAAGAAAATCTGTTTCTCTCATATAATGGTTTTAAACACTTCAACCATGAACAAAATACCAAAAATTTATCAGGTGATAAAATTGCCCTGAAACAACTGAAACTGATTCAAGAAGGGGAAAAATTTATATTTGAACCCAAGTGTGGAAGGGTCACTGCTTTTCTTCCTTCATGGTATCAGGTTCTGCTGCAAAAGTGTGCTTCCTTCTGATTATTACAGATGTTCAGCGGGCAAATGATAGAATTGATTGGAATGGAATGGAATGGAATGGAATGGAATGGAATGGAATGGAATAGAATAGAATAGAATAGAATAGAATAGAATAGAATAGAATAGAATAGAATAGAATAGAATAGAATAGATTATTTCAGGTGGAAGGGACCTACAACAATCATCTCCCTGACAACTTCAAGACTGACCAAAAGTTAAAATGTGTTATTAAAGGCCTTGTCCAGACACCTCTGGAACACTGACAGGCCTAGGGCATTGACCAACTCAGCTGGAATCCTGTTCCAGTGTTTCACTCCTCTCTTGGTAAAGAAATGCTTCCTGATGTCCAGTCTAAACCTGCCCTGATGCACCTTTGAACCATTCCCAGCTGTCCTATCACTGGATACCAGGGAGAATAAATCAGGACCTCCCTTTCTACTTGTCCTCCTCATGAAGCTTTAGAGAGTAAGGGGGTCAGCCTCTGATTCTCCAGACAACACAATCATGGCGTTCTTAGGTGCTCCTCTTAAGATGTCCCCCCATCCCTCCTTTCATCAAAAATTCAGCTTATGGAGCCTGTAAAGGATACAGCATTCCATTCACAGGCCTGCTTCTTTAAGAGACACACATCCCCTCATCTTTCCTAGGGAAGTTATGAATATGACAATACCAGAGTGAGAAATATGCTGAAGAGTTTTGCAGCTAAGCAAAATTGTGACTTTACCTGGGAGAAAGTACCTTGAAGATTTTCCATGTGGGTATCCCATACTTCAAAACCCTCCTCAAATGAAGTCAGTTAAAAATCTCTAAATGGGGCTGTTATAAAATGTGGCAGAGTTAAACAGCATTTTCTTTCCATTATCCCATTATCTCTTGATTTTTTTTTTCTGCCTCAACAGACACCTCTCTGATTGTGCTGTGTGCTTGACTGGCAATCCTGCACATTAAAATGCTGTAATAGATGCATTTTTGATGAGTAAATATATAGTTTTATTGATTAGCTAAGTGCTTAGTAACATGCTCATATTACTAAATTCATATTTCCCATGTAATGATGCCCAGATGAAACGGAAGTTGTTTTTTCCTATTGACAAATGAAAACAAAAGAACAAACTTCACTACTGTTCATTGTATGTTCTGCCTAAAATTGGTTAAAATGCATATTCAGAAGAACTTTTTTTCTTCAAAGATGCAGGGAACCAATCGTAAAGTCTTCTGTGTTCCTGAATTATCTCAGTTTTATTAACTGGCACATACTTCCAAATTCCTAACTTCATTCTTTGTTTTTCCATGTAGAGAAAGAAGAAAAGTGCATGCACTGAAGGATGCCACAAGAGTATGCAGCTGTGACTGAAGTATAGTTTAAAAGCTGTGGAATAGTGTAAGTACCCACTAGGATGTGCTGTCGGCCTAAAATTGAAGCCCTGGTATTTAAGAAATAGAAATTTCAACATTCTTAAGTGTGATGTAAACATAATCCCCATACTATTCTCATTTGGAGATTTCAGAGAAGTACAAAATAAAGGATTTTTAAAGAAAAAGCATGTGGTGGTTGAATGATAGGCAAATTTTCTTATCATGCAACTATCCTTAGCAGGCATATTTGAAGTGAGAGTTTCCTGAAGGAGCATCACAGCCATGACCATATTCAATTTATTCAATAGCTAACATTAGAACTCCTACAGCTGGACATTTTTGTTGGAAGGTGTGGTCTCTGTGCTAGGACCTCCTGTATATATCACATGGGCAATATATGTAACACCTTTGCATACACAAAAAAATGAAATATGTTCTATAAAGAATTACTTGTATTTTTGGTCTTTTTGCCTATTGTGAATGTAAACATACATCAAACAGTGTTCAACTGAGATTTGTGGATTCAAACTGATACATTGCATTGCTGGGTGTAAAACATTTGTTTATCAAGATGTAGAGTTCTGAAAATTGATGTGATGAAAATATTTGACGTGTCGTTCCTAAAGCTTGTGGTTTGTCATTTCAGTAATACAGACATGTTTTATCAGTACTCTTTAAGTTGTCTGTGTAGAAAGTGGATTGACAAGATGTGCAAGAGAACTTAGGGAAGGGTCTATACAAACTGTTCTGTTAAACCCAGAATGTGATAGGAAGGCCTTGGTAGCTGGCAATCCTTTCATGCCAGCAACAGCTCCTGCAGGCACCCAGAATTCTCGAATTCCTTCAGCAACAAAGGGAGAAAGAATCCTCCTGTTCCTTTTCTTCTGGATTTCCCATCTTAAAAAAACATAGCAGGAGTGTAAAATGTTAAAGATTCCTAAAATACTTGAATGTCAGTGTAGTACAGACAGTGCTGCCAGTGGTAGTGATTAAGTGATCTAATAACCCTTTTCTTCAATTTGACTGATTGTCTAACTGATGCATCAGGCTGGCATAATATTAGATATAGTCTTTCTAGTCATTCCTTTCTAACACCAGACAAAAGCTGAGTTTTACTGAAGGTCAGTTTTGGTCATGTTTTCTCAGTTCTTTACCCATTAGTGTTGCTAATACTGGTCTACCAGAACTGAAAGGTAGTGCTGCAAAGTTTTGTGTATGCTTTAAAAAATTTCCAATCTACACCATAAACCACTTTAAAAGAAAAAGGCCTTGGTCAATTAAAACATGTCCACATCACAAATCTTCCTTCTGAAGAGTAAGATTTTTTTTCTCATTTCTTCTGAGAGCCATGAACTAAGTTCTAGTCTGAGAGCCAGGAAGTCTTCCATTCTCATTCTGGTACTGACTCTGTTGTAGCCTATGGCAATTTATCACTTTTTTTCCTATGTAAAATGGAGATATGTACTCAGGGGCAATATGAAGATTAATTACTCAATATTTGTAAATCATTCTGAAAATCAGCATTATGCAGTTATTATGATTATTTCTGAGCTGTAGGTTCTAATCTGGGATGAGGCCCAGAAAAGGACATAAACAACTGATGCTCAAATCAGATAGAATTTAGATGCCCTGGGTCAAAATGGCAGTCCTAAAAATGTTTACACATCTTCCATGAAACCCTGGAGGTTCATAAGGTTGAGTGGAAACTCAGGCATTTTTATTATGAGGTGCATTATGAGGTACTCCAGCAGTGCTCATTCATGCTCTCAAAGGTACGTAAGTCCTAATAGGACTGAGCAGCCTTGTAATTAACTCAGGCTAATGCCTAGTAGGTGTCCAGAAATGAAGCATTCCTCTGCATGTCTCCCTGGAGAGTTCAATTCAGTAGGTGAGCTCTGAAAATGCTGGCCCCACAGTGGAAAAATGTTTCCCTTCAGACTGGAGCTCAGTGCTTAGTACAGACAGAAATATGGATGAGGTCCAGGTTCAATTCCCTCGTCTGTCTCCAAGGATCCTTTGGACCATGCTTTAGTCAGCAGGCAGAAGATGTTTTAGAACATAGGCATGATTCTCTTCTCCTCTTTAATTCCACTTTCTGAAGAAAATACTCACTATTAATTGTCAGCATTTAAGTCTTGAAGTTATGGCACATTGGTGAAAAAGAGGAATTATTGTGAAATTTTACAGAAAACAGAAATACTCAATTCTGGAGAAGTACAGAAATAGTTGTAGGAGCTGGGACTAGAACCTAGTGCTCTTCAGTGAGTGTCTGCTCTCTGTACCACATAATGACTTTGTGGGTGCACCAAATGCAAAAAATGTCTTCCATTCTCTGTATAAATACCCTAAACTCTGGATTCAATTATGCAGGCCAGGAAGATGAAAATCAGATGATGGGGTATCTGGCTGTGCAGTGCTTTGTATTCTTCCAGATCTGTCCCAGGTTCAGCCATTGGGATCTGTCAAATACAGAAGGAAGAGGCTCTTTGTCCCTTTCTCTCTTGCCTTGTTTCTCTGTTTCTCTCCAGGCTTGTGGTCGGTCGGTCCTTAAAATGAACAGACAAGAAACATAGGCTGAGCCTGACCTTTTTCTCCAGAAATCAAAGGCAAAAGTCCTTGTGATGTTCATTAAATAAGAATTGGCCTCCAAATATTAACGGAAGAAGATTTTTGGAGAAGTTTCCTGTATAGTACCCATTACATAAAACTCCTGCATTTCTGCTCTGATTTCTCTAAACTGCTATTCCCACCAAGTCAATGTCTGCCTGAACACTTTAAAACAACATAATTAAAAAGCAGTTTTATAGTGATTTAAACTCAAATGCTCTGAGATGTGGTCTGTTAAGTGACTGAAGAGACAGCTAAAGGGAGGAAAAGAAAAATAAATAGGCTTTTCTTTCCAGAATACATGCACAATTGTGCTTTTATCCTTGCAAGGATATGTTTAGCAAACATTTGTAACAGCTTGTGTCTGTGACTAGGCAGTCATCGTGGCATAAAATTGTGAAAACAAAGTTTTCACTCGTTGAGAAATGTTAGTATAAAGAAATACAAAGAGCTGGAGATGAAAATGAACTTTGATTCCTGCCAGCATATAAACAGTGCTGTGACTGATAGACTTCACACTAAATACATTTCTACGTATCTACAGATAGGTAGATAACTATTAGTGGAAAAAAACCTCAGTTTTTCAAAAATCAGGAAAAACCATAAGCCCAAATATTTTTGTTCTAAACCAGCATTTTTGTTTAAACATGATAATATTAGAAGCTTTTTTTTTCTGTGCTGCAGCCTAGAAAAATCCGCGAAACAGACTGAAACCCCCTGAACTGGGCCCCTGGAAAAAAAAAAAAAAACAGCTTTTCCATATTTTAAAGTAGCTTTTTAGGCCTCCCGAGTCTTTCTGGCACATCATTCTCAGACCCTTATGGACTGGGATGCTGCCAAACAGCTTTTTTCCCACAAAACTTTAATAAACTCTGAGTGCTGGACAGAAGAGTAGTGCAATTCCCAAAGAGGGATTTCACTACAGGATTCCAAAATGTGTACAATATAGAAGCTAGCCTCTGAATGAACCCAGCAATACTTTTCCTTGGATTTCTTACAAATTCAAGAAATGCAGCTCTGTGTCTGACACTGGTTTAGCATTTTGCTTTTCTCTTACCACCAGTATGATTCCTAATACTGTTTTATAAATTAGTTGTGCTTATTCTAATCTAAATATACTTTGATTTTGCCAGACATTAAGCCATGCTTAAATTTACCTACAACCACAAGAAAATATTTCCAACTACAAAGTATTTAGACACAGAAATAGAAATGTACAAAAGGTGACAAAGAAAGAACTACAGAAAAAAATTCCCATTATTCACCTCAGAGTGATAGTCAGTGCGACAGCTGCTATTCCAGCTGTGGGCACTAACACTGAACCTGATTGTTTCAGTTAATGTATAGAGTGTTTATACATCAATACACATCGATCACTTATGCAGCAGGGGATCGTTATCATGAGCTTGGTCCTGTTTTCTGCACCAGCATTCCCAGGTGCATGTGAGCACTCCTGTGGCTTTGGCTGGAAGTTGCTTTCACATAATTCAGAAAAAAAAAAATTGAGTCAAATGGTTAATTCAGCTCTGAAAGACACTCTGACAGTATGTGACAAAAGACATGGACTTACCTTATAATTTTCTGCTCCTTACCCTGCTTACTCAGGCAAAGCTTCCACTGACTTCCAAGAACACAGTTTAACATTTTAAACCAGCAATTTTTTCCACTTCAGTGTGAGCTTTGCTAGAACAAAGAGAACATAATTACATGGGCCCAAAAGATAAATTCATGGAGGAATACCCATCATTTACCAAAAATGTACTGATTCTTGCCTCTGTTTGGTGAAGGTTTGGGCACTCTACCAGGGCAGTGTTGTTCTATCCTTATACTGTCCTGACACCCTTCCCTCGGTGCCTGCTATGGATCCTCATGGGTGACAGGAAGGTCTGACTCAGGATAGCTGCTTTGGTTTTTAGAACCTTTTGATCACTAGCACAAAGAGAGACTGCTCATACATGCAAAAAACAGAGCTGTTCAGGAATGTGTTAATTATACATGGAGAGTTTTAAACGACTCTATTTTTATAGCATTAATTTTTTTCCTGTACCATTTCTTAAACAATTACTTTTACTAGTGAAGGACCATTCCAGAAATGGGCTTGTTCACTCCCTAAACTTTATGCTACCAAAACCAAAAGTTTTAAATCACAGCTGTGCAGTCTGAATGCAATTATTTCACATACAATCACACTACAGACACATATTACATCCTTACCTTGAGACTTAATATCTCTATGTATTAATCCCAAACTGCGCTTTCCTTTCCTGATGCCATATTTCAATAGCAAATTTGGTGATCACCTGGAGGTTTGTTTCCATGTTTCCATGATTCCATCTTCCCATTAGAGAGTAGCTTCTGATTATCTTCTTTATATCTATTCTTTTCCTTTTTCACAAATGGATGCCATTTATCTTCTGTCTATATTTATCTTTTTAGGCTTTAATCTGTTCCATGATGTTATTATAAAATTAAATTTGTTCACTTACTTGTTTATAGCAAATCTTTCATCTTCTAAATCCCTTTGGGTTTTTTTTTAAAGTAATACTTCTGAAAGGTGTCACTCTGATTGTCCTAAAACATAAATTCTCTGTCTATTCTGGATAGGCAACAATACACAAAAAACTGTAAAATCTCAGACTGTGAAATTCCACACGTTGCTTTGTTAATACACTTTGACTTGAAAGGACCTTTTCTAAGCAGTGTTGATGTTAGTGACATTTCTAATGCAGCACTCTTGCATCTCCACAGATAAAAACTAATGGTTTAGGTTTGAGTTTTCTTTCTTTTTCTTGTCAGAATGCAGTTTTGGGGCAGGAAGCTAGTTTGTGTTAGATTCTTCTTAAAGGATACATTTTTTAATTGGAGTCCAGAAGAGTGTTCTGGACCTCTGTTCCTTTCTTAAAATTCATAACAGAAATCATGACTGCCAAAGCTGCACTTGATCTAGTTCTGAATTAATTCATTTGGGTACCAGTAACCACAAATTGTGGTTGCATGCCATAATGTTTGCTGTGCTGCTGTGTTGTGGGCAAAGTTTGAGCTCTCTAGGCTGAGCTTTTTGTCTGTGTAGTGGGATTACAAATATTGAATCTAGATTAAAATTACTTTGGCTGTATCTATATCTGTAGTTTGACAGCTCTGAAATGAGTCCATTGCAAATTAGACATCAAAATCTTCTATACTATGTATATCTGAAAGTTTAAAATGTTGCTTATTCTTAGTGTAAAAGCTGCATAAAACCTTTTGCTTCCTTGATGTGAAACAGAAGCATTCATCTTTTTATTGATTATGATTCTGAAGAGGCTTTGAGAGAAAAGTTGTGAAAAATTGATAGAAAACCTTTCCCCAAAATGGAAAACTTATTTTGATACAATTTTGAATTGGTTTTCCCATGTTAATTTTTTGCTGTTTTCTATGAACACATGCCCTAAAATGGTCACATTTTGATCACTTTATCATCAGGAACTACCTGAACAATTCAAAGTACGTTCAAATTGGAACTTTTATTATAGGGCAGTAATACTTAAAGCCACTTTTAGGCCTGGATAACATTAAAATCTGAAGGAGTGGAAACAGTCAAGGGATCAGCATAAGTTAATTCATCCTGCTTATTAGCAAGAATAAGTCAACAATAAGAAAGGATCTTAAGGAGAAGAACAAGATAATATAATTTTTCTCAGGGGCAAACTGTAAGCACCAAGTGATAGAAATTGGAATTTTAAACTTCCAATTTCTTTAACTTGCACATTACACTATATAGAGAAGGTTTCTCTTAACTTTGAATTTGCAGAGTTCTCAGGGTTCTGTAGTGTTTGGATATTGAAAAATGGTTAACACTGAAAATTTCTTGCAGGTCACTGCTCATCATCTGTCTTGTAGGACTAAACATTACAAAGTTGCATTTTTAGCATTCCATAAAATTGTTATGCAGCCTATGTTGCCATGGGCTTGCAGAGCATAGTTTTGGAAAAGAAATTATTAAAGTATTTATACAACAGGCAGTTAAGGCAGCATTTGGAATAGACTTTCAGCTCCCTGGTGAGCTCAAAATTGTTCTTGAATTGTATTGTTTGTTTATTTGGGTTGGTCACTCCTTTCCATTTTCCATCCTGGCACCCACCCGTAGTAACGAATTGTTTCTAACACGTCTGGAATTGTTAACCAGTTCTGTGGGTAGCATGGCAAGTCAAAGTAACCTCACTTGAACTAAGACATAAGCAGTACATTAAATTAGTTATCTCCAAACTGAATAGTTTGGAGACTCAACATGGAAAAAAGTAATCTGCTATTACCAAGTGGATCTTCAGAAGAAATATGTCAGGTTGGCTTAGAGAGTACTCTGTTTCTTGTGACATCTAATTATTTTTTCATGTAATACATTTTCCATATTATTTTATTTGCTTGTTTTATTTGCATACAGAGCAATGTTTATGAAATCTCATCCCTGTGGCAAAAAGACTGCAAAGTGGGAATGGCTGTACATGAGAGTTCTCATGCAGTGTTTAGTTAGGGCAAACTGTTTTCCCAAAGCCTAGAAAATACATCCCTAGTACAGCTAAATATGTAATCAGCTGCAGAAGATGAAATTTTCTGAAAGGAGGCAGATCCCAAAGGCCTGCATGTCAGGAGAATTGTAAGGGTTTTCAGCTTGGCTCAGCAGGGTAAGCTCCCACAGAGATGGTTTTGTATATATCAAATTCTTCAGGAATAGAGCACGCTATATCCCCTGCAGTAATAAATATCGATCCCATGATTCCTCTGATGTAGGATCACTACATTTTTGAGACCTATGTGCTCATGCTGTAATATGTCCTCATTGATTTCAGTGTGGGCCAGAATTGTTCCAGTAAAACTGATCTGCATAATTGCAGCGGGCATGTCAGGGATACATAGTGTGAGAATATTCCAGCCCATGGTACTTTTCCAGTACCTGCCTGAACAGTGAGGAGGACACACCAGTAAGGACATTGGCATAGATTATTCCATTGATACCTGTGCAATAACTGGCTTAAGTAAGAGTCACATCTTGGAAGAAGGGCAGGATCGGGACAATACTCCAGATATTCAGAATATCAGTACTCTACAATGCAGATTGCTCCTTGCAAGTAGACAATACTCCTTTTCTTCTACTCTGTCTCTGTTGGTGGAGTGGTGTGAGGGGAGAACCCTGTTACCTCTAACTTCTTTTATTAAGCTGATGTTATGAGAAACAAAGTGTGTTAAGGCTTCTTCTCCCACCTGAGCCCATGAGATGATAGTTTCATAATTATTCATCCAAGCCCCACAGAATCTTTTACATCTCTCCTGCTTAGCTGTAGTGGGCTTAGTCACATTGTCACAGTTACCATTCCAATGGGCTCCCATCACACATTCTGACTGAAATCCCAGTCCTGCTGAAGTCAGTAGGCTCAGCATTTTATCCCAAGTTACTAGTTGAAACTTGAGACTACTTTATTGTCTAGTTTTAACTTTGATTGAGGTCTTACACTGTTAAAGTAAATGGAAAGGAAGATTTTTTGGAGGGGAGGTTATATTAATAAGGCACTTATACGGAAGAACAACCACTATTTGAAGTTCTGCCAAGCACATTCTCATATATACAAAAGATCATAAAAAGGAACTAATTCAACATTGGATTCTTGGATTTGAAGTAGTTCTTGGTATTGCCATTGTTGCAGTTCATTTGTGGTACAGAAAAGCCAGAACATGCGGGATATTATGAAAAATGCTTGTCAAAGATTTTTTGGAGTGCAAGAAGGCAAACTCAGTAAGCATGTTCCTTTCTTCACAGTTATCTCTGAGTTTGAGATGTGTCTTGAAACTAATACTTTAGAGAAACATTGCAGGGAAATCAAAGAATCTTGCAGTGGAGAGTTATATCTTCCTAATCCCCAGAATTTACACGTATTTTGTATAATGGAATATGAAGATTTATAGCCCTAGCAGTGTTTTATTCCAGGTCATGAAATCTGGACTTTCTCATTACTCATGTAAACACTCTTACTTGAATTAGCAGAGGTGATATGGTTTTTTTCTTCTTTATCTATTAAAAAATCAATGTATTTTCTGCTAGTAGTACTTAACTGTAGTATTAATTTGTTCCAAGAGTACTCTCTTAATTTTCTGTTTAAAACTTGACTGTAATAATTTGTGACTTTTCTGGTAGTGTGGTTTAATTGTGCTTCCATATTGGAATATACTGTGTATCTGGAGATGAATGCTTTATTAACACTGTGTGAGTATTGGAAAGAAAGCTAATCCAAATGTATACTTTATTCAGAGGCAGTACCAAAGAGACCACTGTACAACAATTTTAGAGGGGTAAAGACAAAAAAACTTTAGACACAGACATTTCAATAAACACAAAATGTGACTACAGGATGGCACAGTGGTGAAATGATGGATTTCTGACCTTCCCTTCTCTTTCAAACATGTGGCAGGAAATATGTTCTCTGGGATGGCTTGGAAGTGCTTGGAAGTGATGTAACCTGTATTCTCAATCTTTCTACTCCCAAGGACTGAGATTGAAGTAAAGGTCTTTTTCTGAGATGCACCGAATCATTGATTTCAGAGCAGTTTGCACTCAGTTACTCTGAGAAATGTGGGCAGAGTGCTGCTGAAGTTCAATTGTTTGGGATTTTTTTTCTTGCCACTTTGTAACACTTACTCTGTTGAGCTTTATAGTAATAATAAGCTACTGTAACTAACAGGACTGCAAAGCTGAGACTCAAGTGAAGCTCAGTTCAGAAGCAGTGGTGTTTGTTACAGGGGGAAAATTGATTCTAGATGAGATAGTAGAGGTCAATTCATTTCATCTTCCTTTAGAGAAACTGGAGATGACCTACATTTTTTTATTTAGTTCAAATCTTCCTTTCCCACACTTGGACTAATGATAAGCTGTGTTTCTTTTAGAGCCACATTTTAAACATGCCTGGTTTTTGTGTCTTTTTTTTTTTTTCTTTCTATGCAACTTGAGAGCTGTTTCTGGTCTGTAAACTTTTTATGTGTCTTCTTTTACTCTGATTTTGGTGATAATTGCCGTTTTTTAGGCTTTGAAAGAGTGAGGAGTGTAAATTAGAAATACTTTGCTGAGCCAAGCTTTGCAGCACTGATTGTGTGGAAGAAACTTTACGAGGCAATGTTAGCATGCAGTCCTGGTGTTTTCTTCTAATGAAAGCGCGTGCTTTGCCTCAGAGACATTTGAGCAGCAATCTGTTCATACAAATGCAGCAGAATTTGAATTTGTACCATGTCTTCTCCCACACTGAAACCCATAAGGCTTCACAGAATCAAATTATATCATAACAAGATTGCAGTAAATATGTAAATGATGAAAGAGAGGCAGGAAAAAAAGAAAAAAGCAGCAAGTAATTCCACAAGCAAGGGAACTTACAAATACCAGCTTCCAAGAATTTGTGGGTTGTGGTTTGATTCTCAGATGTCTTACAAGTTGCATGCTCTGATGAAGGCTTTTTCTGCATCTGTAATGTTTATAACATCTTTCTGTCAAGTGAATTTATTGAGTATGCACAAACTACATTTCAGAAATATCCTGCATAGAGCGTGAGTAGAATTTTGTTCTTCCTGCCATCTTGCAGTGCTGGTGTAATTCTCTGAAGCTTCATAATGATGATAACTCTGTTCTGTAAAATTCATTGAAATTGGACAGGGAGTTGATAGTTGGTTTGGAAGGATGGAGGGACAGACAGGTAAACACCTGAAACTGACCGTATTAAAAGCAAAAACAGACATAGTCAGATCTGAGGGTTGCATAAGTATCTTTTCTCAGAACCAAGCTAATGGTTTTGTCAGGTGAGATTTATGATGAACTATATAAGCAGTTTTTTTAAAGCACAGGAGCTGGCTAGGTCAAGTCTGAAGCACAGAGCTTCGTATGTAAATAAATAAATACAGACATAGATATAACTGAAAACCCATGTATGCTGTCTCCTTTAAGCAAATAAGTATAAAATACACCAAAGAGGAAATGTTTAGTGGGGTAGTTTGAAAAAATGCATGTTGAAAACAAGGAGAACAGCTGTATTCTATAACGAAAGAAAACTCTGCAAAGTGTTTGAAGTTAAGATGTGAGACTGTCAATGAAATTTTACACTGAGTGGACTGACAAGAGTTGGGAATTCTGAAGTCCACAAAAAAAGATGAATGTGACAATTAAATGGATTTTGATTACAATGAACAGATGCTACAAAAAGTTTATGAAGTTAATCTGAAACTTGTGGAATGGAGATCCTGTTATCTGCAGAGAAAATCTAGGCTTGGTTCAGTTGAGAGGAATGCAAACAGCAGACATAAAAACATCTATAACATAAGAGTAGGATAGAAGGATACTTGCTGTGGAAAGTTTTTCTAATGCAAAAGAGAAAGCAGCTTCTGTGTGACACCAGCATTGTGGAATACTTTTGCTGGTTGTTTTTGAAAGACAGCTTTTTCAGAATTGATGGTAGATACTGTACCAGGAGGAATATTTACCATTCTCAATGAGAAGAAGAGGAGAGAATTTAAAAAGTACGTTAGTAAGTTTTTCAGAAAAATTTGTCCCCCTCACTGTAGCTGCCATATTACAACACCCTTTGTCCTTACAATTTACTGGTGGCAGCAGCCACCAGTAAAAATACAAAAAAAGCAAACGTGGCAAAAAAGTGTATGAGACCTCCAAGGACCTCACTTGTCACTGTTATTTAGACTCTCTCTGTTCTTCCACAGGCTGGAGAAATGGAATGAGGATCACCAATTAATTTTTGCAGGCTCTGATCCCTAAGTAAGCACATAAAAATAATTCTAAAGGATTCTAAAAAGTACCACTCACTTCATTTAGATAATTTACCCTCTTCTTTTCATTAGCTAAAAAGTTTTGTGTTTTTTAATGCTGCTGCTTAGGTCAGTCAGCATTATGAGGAGTAGGAGGCTAGTTTTTCCATCTAGGCTGAAGTGGTTTAAAGGATGCTTTGTGTGTGCAGGTTCATGTATGTCTGCCACATAACAGAGACAACTCTTGGGTTGAAAGCAATAGATGTTGGAAATGTCAATGCTGGAAAGAAAAATTTCAAATTTTCATGATTCATGGTTTTCATCAGTGCTTGTAAAGCGTAAAAGCAACCTATTTCACAGTCTGAAACTTTTGCAGGTAGATGGGGCTGTTTTGGTAGAAGTTAAGAACCCTAAACTGACCTAGATTGCCTCTATTGCTCACTCTCCTTTGTATAGTGGTAGAAATATTGTCTCTGAGCAATCACATTACTGGTTTGGAGGTGTATGAAATTTTTTAGTTCACCTAACCATCATGTAAATAGCAGAAAAGGGGAATGCACGCAAAGCTTTCTCCTGTCTTGAAATAAAGAAGGAGCAATTTACAAATCCATTATAAATCCATTCCTCATGTCTGTTTTCTGTTTGCCTTTACCATCTCCTCAATGCTTTCTGTCAAAGCAGCAGGGAAGGTTTCAGGGCCTAAGGAGACTCAGTAACTCAATCTTCTCCAAGGAGAGCATTGTCACTCATTTACTATGATTTCTGATACAGTTTGAGGGTGAAATGTTTTAAGTAAAATTCAGCCAAGTCTCATTCCATACCATGCTCTTAGGCACTACCACAGAGCACTGTCAGAAGACTGTATTTAGGTTTATAACATATGAACATAAATTTGTATGTATTTATACACGCATATATGTCACAGAGACAAAAGCACACAAAAAATACACAAACCAATTTAAAGAACCTTTTTTTTAAATATACTTCATAAGATTTGTGTGAATGTAAACATTGGGGAAACTTGTGCAGCCGAAGTCACTGTAGGCACTAGCATTTTGACCTCTTAAATAAAACTATGCAGGAGTACATCTTTCACTGAAAATCAAACTGATGTTTAAAATTTTGTGGAATTTTGATTACTGCTTCTTAGCCTAGCACAAAAGATGCTATAAATTGCCTAACAGATTTGTGCATGAGACATTTTATATATGACACCACACTATTGAGTTCCACTATTTAATGAAAGACTACCTATTAAAAATTTTTTTACGTAAACAGGGAATCTCTTGGATGTAGCCTTTATGGATGGAAATAATAAGGAAATCATCAGTTTACATATATGCAAGCAATAGTTTCTATATATTGTTAATAGCATTTGTATGGTTAACAATGCTGATAACCTATTGAACCCCATTAACTCTCTGAATGTTGTATAAGACAGAGAGCTCTGTAAGAAATAAGGCACAAAATATCCTTCTGCACATCCAGCTATTATGGACTTCCACATTTCTATGCTCACTCTGACTGTAACCTCATGTTCACAATGTGAAAATGGAGTTGTGCGTAGCTGCTCTGACAATAACAATATTCTCAGAATGCTGTGGACAGCTTTAATAATGTTGCACTATATTCCACTGACCCTCATTTCAACTTAGATTTAATGCAACTATAGACTAAATAGATGAAAACATTCATATAGTTCAAGAATTAACATGTCAGGTTAATAAAAACACATTGTAAGGTGCCCATCTGTGAGCATCTTCCATTCTTTTCGCTGATATAGATTATGTTTATTTTGTACAGAACATTAGAATAAATAACACAGTAGAGTACTGTATTATTAATACCTCTTTTTTGGTATTAATCTGTGCTTAAGTGCCAAATGTTGATGCTATTTAAATGGTCTCTTCCTATATCTGAATACTGAAGTGCTACAAATGTGAACTGCCCAGCTAATGTCCCAATCCATTGTAACATAAGTAAGTAAAATGCTGGTGTGGACTAAAACATTTTCCAACATAAACCTGAAAAACAGCAACAACAACAACATGCTAAACAAGCTGGTATGTGGACTACATCCACCACAGAAATAGAACTTAAAAGACAAATGGGGAGAGAGAAAATATAGTCACAGATAGATTCCATTTTGATATCTTCTCAGAAGTTCCAGAGTGATTAATTCTCGGTGACAATCAGAGTAAAAAGATTGCATTTCACCAGTCACAGACACTGGACAATTGCTGCCTGCTTCAGAACAGCAAAACCACCTGTGTAGTTCAAGACAGTTTTTCGGTGTCATAATCACATCAATATCCTTTTCAGAGGCAGAATTACCGTCCAGTGGATCTCAGTTCACAGAACATCACAGTTACACTCACTCCATCTACTCAGTCACCTCTAAAATTAGGTACAATGTGTGCACACATCTGAATTCGTTATGGAAGAGTCACTGGGCTTCCTGTTGTCATAGCTTGGTAGTGACTTTTCCTCTTTCATTCTAAAATGGTGTGAGAGTCCTTAATTTTCAGTTTATGCTGTCTTTATGGCTGCTTCGATCTGTATTGTGATTGTTTAGTTCTTGATTTTTCCACTGAATGCTTGTTCCATTCATGGGCACCGAAGTCACCAGACTCTTAGACTGGGAGCAGCAACAGCAAAGACATGACTGGAAATAAACAAAAAAACAAAACAAAAAAGAAAATAAATAAGTAAGAAGTTAACACAAATTTCTCAGTTCTATGCAGACTGCCAGCCATATTTTTCATTCAAAAATGACAGACAATTCCAGCTGAAGAGAGTGGTAGCTATATATTCAGGGAAATTTTTATCCTAGGACATAAATGATTCTTGTGATTGAACACCACAAATGCAGCAAATTAGGCCCAGCCTCCGCCTCTTATTGAAGAAAAACTTTCACAGCATGAAAAGAGAAATTTGTTTGACTAGGATAAATAGATTGAGAACTGACAAAATTCAATACATGTTGTTAGGTGCTGGGTTAATTGTTTTTTTCCCCCACTTTTCACTGTTCAGAAACTTAGGGATCAGCATGCTGCTTAGCATGAAAGAGAAAAGAAAAATTCCCCAGCCCATGACTTAGGTCTCTTCTCACATCTTAGAAGACAAAATTTTTTCGTAAAAGGTTCAGTGAACATGCTGAGGTGCAACATTTTGCACAGTTAGAAATAGAAGCTGACTTCTTATTTACTATGTGAAAATGCTCCCTTAAATTAGTTTGTAAATCTGAGCAGGCTACAGACAAACAGGTATTCCCTAGTCTAATAATTCTTTACATTTTTTTCAGTAGCTTGTATTCTGCCTATTCTCAGACTTAAAGTTTAGTGGTACAGTCCTGTTATCTTTTGTTTTTCATTGAGGATAAAGCTATTTCAGTCTTCCCTTTCCATTTCATTATTTTCCTTACTCTCATTTTTTTCTTCTCCTGTTGCCTTTAATAGGTGGACAGGGACTTGCAGAGGCACATTGTCACAAGGAAATTATTTTAGCATTTAAATATGTTTGCATGTGTAGGAACTGGAAAATGCAGGTAGAAGCCATAATGCATATTTAATTGCCAAAGTCAACTCAGGTGCCTGATTTGGTATTCAAGCCTGAAAATTTTCGTCATTAAAGAGATTGTTTAATGCAGGCAGCTGGGTGTCATCGAGACTGGAAAATTGTTATCAGCCAAATTCTATTTCACGTGCATGTCACATGCAGATAAATAGTATTTACAAGAGCATGTCTATCTCAGTTTGCACATATGAGGACTGTGTCAAACTTATTTATTGGTTTAGTATTTCAGAAAAAGTGGATAGTTTCACTTTCAGCTTGGTATGTGTGCTATGTGAGCTGCTAGCTGCTAAACCAGACAATTTATAATCTTTCATTCCTTTGCATGCCTGTTCTCCCAGCTTTTAAAAATAGATAACAGCCACGTGGTTCAATACAGTCAGTTAACTGGACATAAAATCTTATCAAGAGAAGCTTACCTGGAAACAGTTTTTAAACTTCTTGCTCACAAAATATAGAGCTATGGGGTTTATACACGAGTTCATGGTTGCCAGGTTGATGCTGATGTAATCCAAGGGCAGCAAGAAACTAGGTAAGAGGAAGAAAAACATTTAAACAGTTCATGTACTACAGAATCATCCGTGCTCCTTGTGGTTACAGCCTCTTCTGTCACACACAAACTAATTCTTTCTCACCTAGCTCCCTCAATCTAATCATGTACCATGCCATGTCTATAATAACGTGTCTCACAGATGTTCAGAAAATCCAGAGCAAAGTGATTGAAGAGGTGAAAGACAACATTTATTGAGATTATGCTACCCAATTAAAACTGAAACCACTGAAAATGGGTGCAGCTTAAAATTAATAAACACCACGGTTGCATTGCACAGTGACATTCCTCATATAAATTCTAAGCATGCAGCATTATATTTTTTCAGTACAAACTATTGGCATAGAAAATGAAGTACCTGAGCAGTTCACATCTGCTGGGGTCTTTTTCATTGTATACCATTTTCTTCAAAATCCGGCTCAGGTGGAGAGGGAACCAGCAAAGAGCAAAAATCACAACTAAACAGAAAACTGTCTTGGCAACTTCTCGGCGCTAGAAAAATGAGATAAGAGTATATGCTGAGTGCCTAATTCATACTAGCAGGTGACTGTAGTTAAGAATGTTGGCAGCAAAGTCAGTAATATAGATAAATTATGAAGGGATTCCCAAAGTGAAGCTTCCAGGCTACCTGATGTACTACTCTTTTTTATGGGGTTTGTCACGTTCTTGATCCTGGCCATCCTCAACAGAACCTGCTCATCATGGAGCTGGAGCAGCTAGACTGCACAGGTCATTGCTAGAATATTGTAGGATTCTCTTTGATATGTTGCTATATAGAGGGATACTGCACAGTACATTGATTTTGCAATGTGATCCTTACTATGAGATCTTGATGTTCTCAAGTAAATAGTTCCTCTACAAACATTTTAGAAATGTCGGTGTTACAGCTTAATCTTGTAATATTTAGGAAGTAATTTCAATTTAATGAGTATTTTATGTGGCTCTAGAGAGTAACAGATGTTTTAGTGGATTTTTGACAATGCATACCAGCAGTGTTTTGTAGGCCTGGGTTTAATAAAGAGAAGCATATGAAGGGATAAGGATACAACTGTAATGTAATACTGACAAGCACTTCAAAGCTCTGTCAGTAAAGAACTTGAAGTTAGATGAGTGATTACAGTCTTATTAGGCTTTGAATATGGCTATTATAATTTCCTCTTTTTTATAATAGCAGCTTTTATCAAAATATGAAAAGAATTGTGAATTAGACATTAATGTGGACAAGGAGATAGGGAAGGGAGGGAGGGAGGAAGGAGAGAAGGAAGGAAGGAAGGAGGGAAGAAGGGAAGGAGGGAAGGAAGGAGGGAAGGAGGGAAGGAGGGAAGGAAGGAGGGAAGGAGGGAAGGAAGGAAGGAAGGAAGGAAGGAAGGAAGGAAGGAAGGAAGGAAGGAAGGAAGGAAGGAAGGAAGGAAGGAAGGAAGGAAGGAAGGAAGGAAGGAAGGAAGGAAGGAAGGAAGGAAGGAAGGAAGGAAGGAAGGAAGGAAGGAAGGAAGGAAGGAAGGAAGGAAGGAAGGAAGGAAGGAAGGAAGGAAGGAAGGAAGGTAATAGTTAAAAAGACAAGCATTTTTAAACTGTGACATAAAGTCATCCTGCAGCAGCCAGTCGGAGAAGCTTGGTGGTCACTGCACTTCAGGACGGGAAAGGGTGGATTTCCCCACCTCCTAGTACATACCATTCTAGTTCTAATGGGTGGAGGAGCTTGTGTGTGGCCCTAGGACACACTGTATTGCACTCCCAGAATCTGATGTGGGAAAGAAGTGGAGAATCTGCACAAGGGGGAGGATTTTCCAGTCATCCCTGATCTGGAATGAACCAGCAGAGGAGAAATCTCTGATAGAACTGACTCTGATGCAGAGAGGACTGCTTTAGGGATTCACATCTGTGAATATGGAAGTTGAAAGAGTGGAATTTGAAGGGCTGATGTTAACACAGGGGAAAAGCTCTAGGTTGTTTTTAAAATTTCAGTTAAGCGTTAAACATCAGTCGGAGCTGCCAAAGCAGCAAAGTGAGACCTGACGGTTCAGTGAGCGACTTTGTTCTGTGATCATTTGTTTGTTCTGTTCTCTTGTTGCTCTTTTCAAAGCAGCTACAGCAGTGGTACTGCAACAGTGCAATAACCCTGAGAAACAAAATCCACTCTTTTCCAAACTAGGTTATTCTACAATTGCATTTTATATGAAACTCCAGTTACATATCAAAGAGTGCCAAAAGGAGGGAGGATCCTTGGAGTCATATCTTTTTACAGAAAAAGAAACATTTTTTTGGCAAATCTTTGTAGTTTAATTTCAAAGCATTTAGCCATTAGTGATCTGAGGTTAAAGAGCAGGAGAGCACAACTGTCAAACATAAGAAAGAAGAGGGCTTGCTTCCTGAGCACACTGTCTTCAATGCCTCCTTATAATATGATTTAGTCTTTTGTTCCAGGTTTAAATGAATGCCTTAACATCATAAATAACCCACATCCTCACTTTCTACTGCTGTAGTTTACTGTATTCATGTACACTTTGAAATATTTCTAATGTAACCCACAGGGAGAAGAACAATATTTTCACACATTGGTGTTTCTAATATATTTACCTGCTTCAGGTGTTCACTGAGAGCAATTCTCAAGTTGCTGTTTCTTCTGTTTAACATTTCACAAGTCATTAGCGTATAAAAGATGGCAGTACATGCCAGTGGCATGCAGAAATAGAAACCAAACAGCCACCAATCCTTTGCATCTTTGTAAAACTGTAGATAAGGGAAAGAAAAGAGCAGATATATTCTTATGATTCAATGCAAAATACCATAGAAAGGTCTTGGATAAGCATGACGGTACACTGGTATCTCTCTGTTTGCTTATTGTTGATCTTTTTTGACCAACATCAAAATAGGGATTATGGCAGTGTAAACATTTACTTTACCTTACAGATTGCCTGCCTGTACCTTTGTTGCAATCTGCCTTGGGTTGGAATTAATATTTTTTTGGTAGTACTTTCTCAACATTTATACTCATTCATGAAAACTGGAATACAATTGCATGAAAAAGACATGCCAAAATGTAGACAGTGTCAGTCTGAGATAACAAATCTTACTAAAAGCCTTTCTCAGGAAATGCCATTTACCTCTACAGCTTCTGTCCTGATTCCAAAAAAGGAAAATTCAAAATGTCTTGTAAGTTTAATCACCTTTTGTTATCAGTGAAAAGGTTGGCAGTTGGTTTGCTTATGTACTGGGCAGATAGGAGCCACTTCATAAGTGTTTGTCTGATATGTGCAAAGCTTAGGGATGGCTTCCAGTGGTACAGTTACTTTTAACCCTTTGACTGCCATTCACACCCTTTACCTTTTTTTTTCACCAATATCTCAGGACACTGAGATATTGATAGAATAGCAGTACTTTGTTCTGTGTATTTTTAAGTATTAGCTGTGATGTCAGCAGTGCTGTAAGCATTTATGTATTGTGGGAAACACTACATTTGACCAAACATTTAAAATTGTTATTTTTTGTAGAGAATCGTGTTTTCAGACTTCAGAAAATACTGTATCTTGTTTTTTAACTTTTATGCTCAGCCAAAAGTATGCACTGAAATATGGCATTTTAAATACTTCCTGTGTCTAGGTTATTAGTATAAAAGGGATGTGTCACTCTTTCCCCCAGCTTGTTTGTTCCTAGCGGATGTGCTTTTGTAACATCACAGTTCCCACACCAAATGTCAAAATTCTTATGCCTGAGGATTTTATGAATCCTGTTTGAAAAAGTCAAACTTTTGACATCGTGTTTACACTTAAAACCAAACAGCTCCAAACTTTGAAAGATGAAAAAAAGTTGATATAATTCATATAGTGACATTTAATAATGTTACTTTAAAAATCTACTTCAGTGCATTAGAAAGTTGATTTGCTAAGAAAAAGGGTTTGATTTTTTCCCTCTACCCCAACACAGATGCATACAGAATTTTCTAGTTTAGATTATGCTGCTGGTTTCTAGGCCACAATCCCACCTCACTCTGGGACACTGTGTTGATTAACATGTTTCCTCCTGCTCATTAGCCTCCTCCCTGAGGAGGGGCTACAGTCTCCTGCATAGTTGCATTTTCCTTGGGGGCAGAACTTCCCCCACTGGGAGCAGATCTTTTGCCAGCAGAAAACCAGGAAACAATATGCCTCGTATTTGAGGAGTTTGTACTGAGGGCAAATGTAATTACTGCTCCTTCTGCAGAGAAAAGGATTGCAAATATATGGAGACAATTATCTTTTCCATGGCAAATTCCTCCAAGTCAGGCTAGAATCACATTGGCTGGGCAGTTCGAAATGTGTACTGCTGAATCCATGCCATGTTTACAAGGAAAACTTTGTGTCCTATCAGTGTTCCAGCTTTCCTGAGCATTGCCTGTCAGTCAGGAAAGCACACGAAAGGTCTGTGTCACTGCCCTGGCCAATACATCACTTCTGGAGGAGGAACTGTCCTTGTGGAGTTATAAAACGTACTCAAAAATGTCTGTAAATGATTAATTGAGGAATCTGAGTTTCACAAAGCTTACATCAAAGCACAAAAATGGGTTGATTGAAGAGAAGTAGACATTCTTTTGTTTTTCTTGAAAGCGCACATGGAACTGGTTTTCTACAGGAAATGTGCATTTTAAACAAGTTTCCTAGTGCACTCAGCCTCTTGGGAATCATGGTCTAGCATGAATCTTTTACATCTTTCAAAGATAGTTTTAAACATGAATAAAGCTTCTATTAAAAACAGAAGTTAATAATAAATCATTCCTGAAGTTTAGAAATTGTTTATTGTGGTGTTTGTGGTAGTAAATACTATATAACTAAGGTTAAAATGGTCTTTCCACTTTAATCTCATGTTTGTACATGCTTGCAACACATTGAAACACAAAGCTCTCCATTTTGACTGACACATCCAACATTTACTCTCAGCTTGGACATAATTGCTGGTTTGTTTCCTTAAAAATCAGACTGCTGTGGGGTTGAGGGAATTGGCACTTTTGAGTTATACTGAGGAAGTAAGAGATACTGAGGAAATGCTAGGAAAACAAACCAAGCTATTCTACTTTTCACATTAAGAACAGAACAATAATCATTAAAGTTAACATGCCTGTGGAAGACCTGAACTATAGTGTTTTTGAGAAGAGGGAAGAGAAGACTATTCTTTTTCTTCGGGAGAGGGGAAGTAAAGATTGTCCAGGCACATTTGTGGAGAAAAACAGCCATTAGAGAAGGGGAATTTGCTGCAGTGTGTAATTCATAAATCACAGTCTTCTAACTACAGTATCTACAGTCATATAGACTGTGGAGTTTAGAGACAGAAATATAATAAGCTCTGGAAAATTCTACTCCATCTTTACCTGCATTAATTCTTTCCGTTAGGGAATTCCTTTTGTCTTCTCTTTCAATTATCTCTTGCTCTTTCTACCATCCCTACAGTCTGTGTAATCCTATCAAAGTCAGGGATGTTGCTCTGAAAAACTAATCACGCGCACTTTTTATTTTCTAAAATTCCTAGCTCCACTTTACCCTACCCTTCCCAATTTTAGGCCAAGGCATGCTCTGATCCAATAAAAGCAGAAGCACCAGACATTAAAAAAAAAAAAAAAAAAAAAAAGAGAAACTTACTCTATTATGAAAAAATCTAGTCCAGAAAAAAATACTGAGTTTTCTCAAGACATATGACCTGATGCTATCTGCTTTCTCTGCAACAAATCAGAATATTACTCTTTCATTTTCATTACTGGAGGAATGGTCCCTGGCCTTTCTCTGGATTCACAGATTTAAAAATTAAGGTATTTCATCATTGTAAGGCCAGGTGGAAAACCACTATGTCCCTGTACAGAGATTTATTGATTCGGTAGTAACTTCTCACTTGAGCTGCTTTGCAGAAGCTGAGATGGGTATTGGCACCTCTTCATCTCACAGAGGGTGAGGGGTAGGAAATGTGCCAAAGCAGCCTGGTGTTTCTCAGGCACTCCTCCTGCTCTTGAGCTGTTGTAGCTAATGGCAGCTAACAAGGCACAAGCACCTAGCTGGAGGTGTGTGTCTGTCAGCTTCGTAGTCATGATTTCTTGTAAACTAAAGGATTACTTTTTATTTGACTTTAATGCGTGTAGCTTGGCCCCACCCTTTTCTCTGTGTGCCAAGAGAGCATGGAAAAGGATGACTAATCATGGTAAAACATGTGTTTTGACATTTACAAGCTCCAAGGTGTTGCACCTTGAAACACAAAACCTTTCAAGGCTCTGGCTACCCTGATATATCTCTTGATTGTACTTTAGGCAGGCCTGAATTGCAGATGTCTGTAATAAGAATCCTCAGTAACAAAGAAATTAAAATGCTGTAAAGCCCTATTTAATCTCTCTGGCTGAAAGCAGAGACAAGTCACTGTGAACATAGGATCCTCTTTGCACCAGAATACATTTTGCAGTTTAATGCATGAATAAATCCTATTATCATCCAGTATCTTAATTGTCTAACCCCTATACTGTGGATTCCAAGAAGAGACAGGATGTTACTTACCAACATGAAATCGTTTGTAGGTTTGAGCATGCAGGTAACATAACTTGCATCCTTGTATCGGAAAGGTACCACAGCAAAGCCAATTGCTTCTGGGATGGCCAGTATGAAGGACAGAAGCCAAATGGAGAAAATTTCAATAGCAGTGATCATCGGGATTCCAATTCCCTGAACACGGCTCCAGGATGCAACTGCTCTGTACCTGAAAGAGACGGGCATTAGTTTCCAGCCCTCGGCTGCCTTCTTAAAATATCATGGTTCAATGTCACATGGCAAGTAAGATCCTAAAGCTGACATCTGAGACTTGGATCACTTGTTTTTTCTGCCTATTCCAAGGCCTCTCTCTGCTGTCAAGTGACCTAGGACATAACAGGGCACATCGAGGGGTGGAGAGCAGAGAGCCGGCTGTTCCTGTTCTGCTTGGGTGTGGGACTGTGTGGAATTCTGCTAGCTGGACTGCACTAATGATTTCTAATTAATGTAGGCAAGGTTTGTAAGGACAGGCTGTATCTTTCATTAAATAACTGATATAAGAGAGGAAAAAAGCTTCCAGGTACACAACCATTCTAACAGATACAAAGCATCCATCTCCTTCACCTGCCTCAGCTGTAGCAGCAGTGCTATCCAAAGTGAAGCTGTCAGCTTCCAGGCAATGAAAGACTGGGAAAATACTTTTGATGAAGTGAAAATGCATTTGTTCTGTTTACACTGTTCAATGAACTGAGAGGAAGGATCTTTCTACTCTATTTGTCTCTCAGTTTTCAAGGAGCTTGTAGAAATTTATTAGCTTTGAGACCTCAATCTTTCCATCAACTCTGGTCATAAGGTTGTAAAATTATTTAGAGAAGGCTAATAGGCATAGAATACAGAGTGCAATCCAGTCCATAAATTAAATTTTCAGTAGCAGATGTAACTCTTGTCCTGCAGTAACTGCAGTAAATGACTTAGCATTTCCAACAATTTAGTAAAGACAGAATCAATGGAAAGAACCAATATTATTTTTTGATCTTGTACCAATCTGAAATTCATGCTGTAAAGCTCTTTGTCATTACTGATGTAACAGCTTCTGAACTGCTTATTTTACTTCCCTAAAATAATAGCACCTTCCCATTTGGAATTACAGTGCTGAAAGCATATATCATGGCATCCACTGATGAAATAGTCTTCTTTAGTTGAGCAGAAAAAAGTCAAGAAAGTTCATCTGCTTTCAAAAGTATCAGATTAAGAAGGGAAATACTGGATTTTGAATATTTGAGATGGAAGGAATGAAGAGCTTCCAATGGGAAAAACATTTGTTGAGAGCTACGGAACCTAGGCTACAGAGATCAGGAAAATTTAGTTACTAGAAGGTTTCTCAGTTGTCCTTTAACCAATACAGTAATATGGGATTCGCACATGAAGTATTTCTTCTGATTTCTTGTTTACACCCCTTTTTTAACTTGGAAGTGTGTTTATTAACTGGATGGAAAACTTGGGGATTCCATCTCCTGTAGCCACAGTGTTAGAGGAAGGACAATGCCCGAGTGCAAATCCAGGCTTAAGCCCCTCACAAAAACTTCAGCAAGTCTTGTTACCCAACATCACTGGAAGGTGCCAGAGCCTGGTGTGCCATCACTCCTGCAGAAACCAGACTGGAAACCTTTGCCTTGATATCTACAGCGGTGCCGTGTACAGCACAGTCACAGCTGTACTACAGACAGGTTCTCAGGGCATAATTTCTACAGAAATGTGGGAGTAAATACTTTGAGCATAATAAACTGAATCTTGGACTTGCAAATTAAAAATAAAAATGTCTTCTAAAAGCATCCTTACCTTCAAAGAACGTGAAAAAGGAGGGAGAAAATGGTTCGCTTATGGGGAGAAGGTCTTTGAAATTAGAATTCTGAGACCATCAAAACAAATAAAACTTTTGAGAGAATTAAGAAAGAAATATCCAGTATCAAATCTTCTCACAAATATTCATAATAAAATCTAAAATTAATTTAAAATTATTTGTCTCCCTGTCATATTTTGTTTTGCCAAATATAAAATTTTAGCTTTCATCACAAAATTGACTCTTCATAGAAACTTAAACTTTCACGCAAATGGTCACGTATTTGTGAACTTTGGAAATTTAACAATCAGTGCAAAGTTTACTTTCTGCAGACTGACAATTTTACAGTCATTTCCATCAGCTGCACAGGGGCCTAGCCCATGCTAGACTGACTGATGCTCTTAGCAAACAGGTGCTTGTGCACTGTGTGTATTTTTCAAGTAGCAAATGTAAAGCTTGTTTTGTGTTACATCTGTAACTATGTTAGTGACAACCAATGGGTTGCAAATTGTGAATCCAAGTATTTCCTTTCTTGCATTTTTGTACCTGTTCTTTTGAGTTACATCTGTTTTGCACATGAGAAAATCACTATGTATAGCAGTAAGGACTTGGGTCCTGTGTGTACTTTTTTTTTTATTCAGCTTACAATTCAAATAACTCTCAAATAAGGAATTATTAACTCAATAATTTTATGAATATTTTCAGCTATAATGTAAGAAGCTCACTAATTGGATCGGAATTTGCTGAATGCATATTAACCTGCAATTACTTGGTCTCTTTACTCACTGCTGTTAAGAGTGATTTGAAAAATAGTGGTAGTAATAATAATTTTAGTAGTAATAGTTTTTCAAGTGGGTGTTCTGTGAGTTATGTAATATACAGGATCTTTTGTCTAGCCACAAACCTCTCATAATTAAGAGTGAGAAAGTACTGCAGGGTTTATTTCCCTCATACTTGGCAAACATAGGATGTCTGCCAGGGAACTGACATAAAACACATACATAATGCATTGCATTTAATTCCTCACTCTAAAATATGTGTGAGATTTGTCTAACTTTCCCTTTTTTCAGTTTATTTTCCTCTTGTCTCCAATCTTGTCTAAACTATTTACTTTTTTCCCAGGTCTCTTCCTGTTCTCCTTTTAATGGTGTGGCTCCTCTTCTCTCTCCCATTTTCATTATTGACTGCTCATGCATGTGCTGGCAATTGTATACATACATGCAATTAACTGTTTTGCACTCTTACCTAGATATAACATGCTTAAAGCATTTATTTCAGAAGGACATCTTGTCTGGATATGAGAACATCAGTAGGCACTTTTGTTTTCCTATTCCTTTCAACTGCATTAGAAAATCAGACGTTCAAATGGCCCCGTAATATAACATGTTTCTGTTGTGCAAGTATCATCAGCCCTTTGTAAGAGTGAAAAGCAAAGCAGGAAGCATCAGAGACAAGATCAAGCATGTAAGAAGCAATCACTGTCAAGATGAGTGCCAGGATAGTTTCTAAATGTTCCTGCTGTTGATAATACCAAACTGTTCTGCTTTGTTAATAGACACCACAGCTATTCTTCATTTTATGCAAGTATCTTAATACAATGAAGTTCTTAGGGTTTTATTTTGGTGGCATAATCACAGCTTGTCTCATAAGCTTACTGGAAGTTGGTCCAGATAAAAATATCTACCTTAGGATTACTGTTCTATGCAATGTGCTATGCAGAGGGGGCAAGAAGAGGGTGTGTACACATGAAATGAGATCCATATCTTCACTTTTCTTCTTCAACCCTTTTCTTAATCAACATCATTATGGCCAAGACATAAGCAAGAGTAAAAACTCAGGCAGGGAAATATCCTTCCTCTTAGTCACACTCAGGGACTGTTTAGCAAGAGTCACATTATCGTCACCATCATGACCTAGAGCTTAAAAATGCCTGAGGGGCATCTGAGGCAAGTGTGAGCTACCTCAGAAGGGTGAATGGCTGGCTTTCTGTCAGCCTCTTAAAACCCTCTCCTCATGTGAGGCCATTGTTCCCCTTGGGCACGCACAGTTAAACCTTAGTACACTGTCAGGGCAAGTCACTCGAGGGCAGTAGTAATGAGGGGAGTTTCACAATAGGTGTAGTTAGCGCAGGGAGCAATCCTGATAGCAAAAAAAAAAAAAAAAAATCGTGTTCTAAGTAAAGGCTGTAGTCTGCAACAGGGACAGAGAGTCAACAATGACCAAAACTATGGAGCTCTGGATTCACTGTAACAATGGACTCGGTCTTTTCCTGTGTCATAGAATGCAATATATAGACACCCAAAATAATCATAAACAAGATAGTTTTCAGGAGCTTTTTAAAGCAATAGTTAACTCGCCTATAGACCAGAAAATGTCCAGCTGTGACAGCACAGTATTTCATATTTCCTCATTTTTCATTCTTAAAAGCAACCATTAGCTGATGTGGAATTTTGTATTAATGTGAAAATGCAACTTCCAGTTCCCAGCCTGGAGCTTTCATGGTGATTGAACCTAGATTTGGTTCTTGTTAGCTAATATCAGAATCTGGCTCTATACATCTGTTTTCTAACACACATCCTCTGCAACCACTTACTAGTGTAGCAGCAGATGATGAAGAATATGTCCTTGACAAAGTGTCTAAGCTAGGGGAGGAAATTGAATAGTCTGAGTCTGATCCCATACAAGACTTTATACTCAAATGGAAACAACATGTGGTTGTTGCGAGGATTAGCAAATCAGTCCTTGTAAAAATATGTATGCATCTACAAAAAGATATCTTCAGCTGAGTTACTATCAATTTATAAAAAAGTATATAACAGTGGAACTTTATCTAGTGAAACTGCAGTTGTCAGAATTTACCTAACAAACTGTCTGTTTCATGTGCTTGATCTATGATTTATACCTTCGAGTAGTCCATGGGATTTTATTTAATGGTGGGCAAATGTTGTTTGAGAAACAGAATTCTTTTTGTAGTTCTCAGACTCAAAACATGGAAGTAGAACAGTTGCCTGTATTACATATTTTTGTTTGTTTCTGGCGTTGGCTAGTGAGGTAAGAAATTAATGCAGTAAGGAACTGTATTTCAGGTATGGATACTACTGAGTGATTTATCCACTGCAAAGCTTGTACACTAACTTCTTCTGTAAAGCCAAACCAAGATTAATTTTAAAGCTTCTTTGCGTCCCTGTACTAATACACATAGTGCATTTTATTTAACACTATTTTTTGTGTATCAGAGGTAGAGTAGAACATGATCGAGTAACTCAAGACATAAAACTAACTTTTACAGACTTCAAGTGTTCATCTGCTATTGCATTTTATGTACAAAGAAAAAAAAAGCCGAGGTATTAATTTTCAAACTATCAAAGCAAGTTTCCAATGTTTTTAAGTAGAGCTCTGTTAGTTTTAAGAGTTATCAAAATAAACCCTTGTTTATTGTCCATAGGCAGTGAGTTAAAAAATGAATTTTTAAGGCTAAAGATTATGACCCTGTTCAAATACAAAACAAACATGAGTTTGTATGAAAGAAGGAAGTTTGAACACTGAGTCAAATCTCAATAAATTTTTGTCTGGTAAAGGAAGTTGAAATAATGCTTTACTAGAGCTTTTAAATACCTTTAAAAAATGTGTAAAGTTCATTAGTCCAACGACTTAACATTATACTTTGAGCCACAGATGTGGTGCTTGGTGATAGCCAGAATATAAAAAACAGAATTTAATTGTATCTATATTGTAATCTGCCTGTTAAGAATACCATGCTGAGTGCTCCTAGATTTAGGAAAACTGCACATGCAAGAACAATGTCAAAAGAGTAAAACATACTGTACCTGTCCACACTAAGGGCACACAGGTTAAGGACTGTGATTCCCACCGATGCCTTCTGGATGAAGGGAAGGAATTTGCAAAGAAACTGTCCAAATTCAGTATTTCCAAAAGGCCACTTCTGAGCGAGGAGCTAAAGAGAAGACACAAAATAATCAGAATATTTACACAGTAACCTAGCAAGTACATCACAATGTCTTAGGCACAGCCATTGTAAGCTTGAATTTTCCATACCTCAAGCATATCCTTAACACTGTGTGAATCTGGGAAGTAACTGCTACTTATGAAGGCACAGAAGTTGTAGGTTAACACTTAAATGTTGACCTTGTGTTGTTGCAATAGTAACTTGCCTTGTTAAAAGTCGGGGGGTTTTTTTATTATTGTGAATCTATCAGCAGTACTGAATAATGAAAATCTAACTCAAGCCTGTCATAAATGGTTGCAATTGCCATGTCCCAGAACCAGGCAGTCAAAACATAACTCAGGGTTCACAATGAGATACCTCAGAGCCAAGTTCTGATGCGGCACGCAAGTAGATTCTTGTCATCATAAATGTACCATTGTGTAACTCATGGCAATATTCAGTGCCAGACTCTGAGGAGTGTGAAGAAAACACTGTTCATACAAAATTTGTTCCATATTACATTTTAAAGGACAAGCATGCAAACGTGGGCTGTGCTTCAAGGCAGCAGCAGAAAGGCATCCATTGGAAAGGTGTGAGTGACTGAGGTTTTGAGTAGCATTTCCAAGGAGGCATTTTCATAACAAATATTAGTACAGTGATTTGTGTGCACAGTTGTGAAGAATTAGCATATAAATAGTGATATTTCTAGCTATACTGTTAAAGCTTTGAACATGTCTTTGAACTGAGCTTTGATAGCAAGTATACATACGAAATACAGGACACAAAATTATTCAGGACAGTCAAATCTACAACTGGCTGCAGTCACAGTAGATCTCCTTTACTTGGGCTGACAGTAAAACGATAGATTATATTCAATGTAAGTAAGCAAAATAAATGAAAAATTACTGAGCCCATACAAAGTACTGAGCTCTAACTTAGCTATTTTAACTCAAGTAAGGGATATTTCAGCCATCATGAATAGTTTTTTTGGAAAACAAAGTCACTAAACCTTCTCAATCTTGCACTACCATTTTGTTCATCTTCTTCTCTAAGTCTCTACTGCTGAGACTTTCTCAGAGATAGGATGTTCATGTTTTGAGAGCTAGCTTTGTAACCACAAGGACTAGAAATATTTTTCAGTAGAAGCTTAGGTCCTTAACTGGTAAAAGTGGGTGTATTCTAGCTGTAGAATTAGAAAAACAAATTCTGGTTGTAGCTCAGGACTGCAGTACTCAAAGTAAACATTTTATTTCTATTTAAATTAGTGTTAAATTGAAGCATGCTAATAATCACTACCTTTAGCAATACAAATATTAACTGTGGGAAATTCAAATTCACATCTGTCTTTATCTAATAATCACTACCTTTAGCAATACAAATATTAACTGTGGGAAGTCCAAATTCACATGTCTCTTTATCTCAGTTAAGGTAGGTGTTACCTTTCTGGTTTTTCATAGCATGAGTTTTTCAGAGAATTTTGCTATAGAGTACGGACATTTATGACAAAATTCTAGATGAGTAGGAATTAATCTTCTCCTCATAGTCCTGCTGTGGATTTTTTACACCCCCTCTATTTTATAGCCATTCATCATAATGCTGAATAACCTGTGATTTTGTCCCCCAAATGATACCTCAAAAATGCTGAAAGCAGCTATGCATTCCGCATTGCCTGTGTCTCTCTAGGACTATATTAATATCGTCATTTGATTACTTGTATTTTAGGACAGATTTTAGCAACTCACAGCTTTCAGCCAACTGGGTGCTAAAATTATGGGTCCAACTTATGTCTGCAAGTACCTTTGTACTTGTGCTTTGTGCCCTAGTACCCCAGTTTAGGACAGTCACATTTGATGAAGGCAAATCCCCCTTTTGCCAGAAGGCTGGGGATTGGATTGCTTGGATTGGTGATTTAACTGAAGTCAGTACCTTCAGTAGCAAAGGTGATAAGTTTGTATCTGCAAGCTCTTGATTAACTCCTCTGATTTTATCTGTATTTATAGACTGAATGAAACACATTGTAATCTCCAGCAAAATTGTTTTCCAGATAGGTTTTCAATAGTATAACAAATGTTTGCAGAGCATATTTCTACCTTTTGCCTAGAACTTTCATTTAAAAAAATGAATAAAATTAATTAAATCATTTTAATTTAAAAATTAATTTAAATTTAATTTAAAAATTAAAACATATTTTAATTTTTATCAGAAAAAAAAAGTGTTGAAGAAAGAAGGGATGATCAGAACCCATAGTAATTCAACCATGTGCAGTCACGTGGAATTTCAGCTCCAAACTCTTGGCTGGGTTTGGGTAAAATCAGAATAGTTCTCAGGCTGGGAAGGCTAAATTATAAATGGCACTGCCATGGAAAAGCAGCTCTAGTAGACTTCTGTCAATCCCCTGTGCCAACCAGAGCCCCAAAACCCATTTATCATTACAGATCACACTTTAAAAGGCAACTGAAATACACCTATTCATTTCAGCGCTCTGACTGTGGCTGTAGCTACACCCAGCAATGGAAACGAACAAGCACTTTGTAGTGACTGTGAAACTGTGTTACTACAAGGCAAATATTAGCTTCAAAAAGAAAAGTGTTGTACTTGAAAAAGGTTCACTAACTCATTACTCCTCATGAGGAAGCTTTATCATGCTTCCAGCATGTACACTTCAACCCCACACCCCAGGAAGCTCTCCTTTTTTGAGATTAAAAGTATTTTATTCCTTTTGTTTCTTACACTTTCCACTAATTGAAGTAATATCAGTACCAAATCATTAGACATTCTTTTCAAGTGGGTTTTAATCAAAATCCCTGGGACTAGAATTAAGGTTTTTGATTTCAAGATTCACTTTGCAATCATTTCTGTGGGTGTACTCCATTATCACTCCGCATCAGCTATGCATTCATTACTTCCACTTGGATCAGCTGCCAGTTTTTCTCTTCTGTAGATATTTTTAGTCAGCAAATCTGATCCTGTCTTTGTTTTTACTGAGTTTTGCATCAAAACAAGTCCATTTCCCTCTGTCCTACCCTTGCATGGTATGGAAATTTCAGAGGGAAATAACACATTTATTTTGTATTAAAAAATACAGGAATTTAATTTAATTAATCCTGATTTACTTAGATACAATACAAGAACTGGAACTACTGGCTTTGTTCTTTGAGTGCTTTCGCATATTTTAGTATCTAAACAAAATGATTATAAAATTCTAGCAAATTGCACTTTCTCTCACAGCTCTAGGACAGAAGAAATCAGATTGATTACTCCTACTTGTGTCCCCGTGCTCCATGAGTTGTTGAAGTGGACTGTGCTTTTGCAAACACACTTACAAAACCTCTGAGCTTTCAAAATAGGACATGTGGCAAAAATAACACAGTTTTGCCCTTGTGCAGTTTACAACTTAGGAGTATTTCATAGTGTGGTGCAAGTCCTGAGGAAAGAGTACATGTAGTCAACATGTACTTTTGCATCGAAATCAGAAATCAGGATTGGTCTTTAAAAACTCAGCAAAGTGACCAGACAACCACAGCTTCCTTGGGCATCCTCCCTTCTGTGCTGCTTTATATGGCCTCTCTGCCCTGAGCTGCAGCTTGAGACAAACAAGACATCAACACTGAGAACATTCCTTTGCAGTGATTTTTAAATGTCACTTCGTTGATTTTATTCTGATGCTGCTGCTATTTTCTAACCTCCCTCAGTATGGCAGCTGATGTACAAAACATCAAATCCCACTGTGCATCCCAGGCAATTTATGGACAGACTGGAAGAGAGACTGTTGTAACCCCAGCACACGAGTGTTCGCCAGAGTGGGCTCACGTGCACCCACAGCCTTTATCGTGGCAGGCTGATACGGGGTGTTTGCAGGCAGATGATGGCCCTGGAGCTCAGCCCAGAATAGATGGACTTGGTTGGGTTCTGGATATGAACTGGCTCTGAGCTGCTCTATTAAAACTCATTTGGCTCACCAAGTTCATGTCAGGAGGTCCCCTCTCTCTGCCATGTGGCACTGAGGATGGAAGAAAAAGCTTCATACCTGCCATTTCCTGCTCTGATCTCATTCTAGTGCTCTAGAGACTTCCTATATCCACTTGAGACCACTGCTGGACATTCAAGACCTGATTCCCAGAAACTGAACTATGTTCCATAGTGCTTGCCCCGCATACTGCCTTCATATAGGATACTCTCCTGGGTTTCATGGCATTTAAATATTCCATTTAAATATTCCACTCCTGGAACAACTCTGACACAACCCTGGAAGTCAGCTTCTATTTCATCTTCAGGAACAATAGAAATACTTTCTTTATTCTGTGACTTAAGTTACACTTGTGCAGTAATGGAGGAAGGGACCAAGCCAGCAGATTTAATCTGTATAGATAAGATCCAATTGTACAAGTGACCAACATCTCCTAACAGGGGAGCAGGAGTTACAAAACCAGTGTAGTCTGGGATGATTTTCTTTCCTTGCCACATAGCCCAGAATGAAAGGCAAGGGAAATTCTTTGGGTTTTGTTAGATCAGCATGTTTGGTTTTGCTGTTTTTTTGTTTTTGTGTTTTTTTTTTTTTTTTAAATTTTGTTTTTTATAAGGCTAGTTTCCTCTAGAACATACTGAGCTGTCTTGCTAAAGCTATATCTTAAGTTGTGTTCTACAATTATATGTGCCCTTGTCTGCTTCAAGGCATAGGTCAGACATGTACCTGGTGATTTGGGTGGCATCCAGGTAATGTCTGTCTGAGCACCAAAGTGTCTAAATTCTATACCACTGAGTTGAGTGCATTAAGTGACAAAAGATGATGATTCTGACTGAAGTGTCTCACCTACCTCTGATCTGTAAGACTGCTTAGTTAGGAATAAGGATGTATTGAGTCCTCTGCAGTGGTATTTTGGTTGTGGTGACTCAAACAGGACCCTTTTGCCCTCATGAAGTGTCACAGGATAAGAATTCACTGCATGTTTTCAAGCCTTTCCCTTCTTCCTATGACCCCATATATCCAGGAGAGATTTGCATTGCTGGACAAAGCTCATCCATTTCTTGCTTCACAACTCAGCTGTGCTCCACCACTTTGCAGGAAAGAGGGAGAGCTGTAAGGGTGGAGATGGAACACAGCCTGTCTCTAAATATTCCTTCCCACTGTTGAAGTGAAAAACCTCAGATTTTGAAAGGACAGTGACTAGAGGAAAACAAAGCAGAGATGAAAACAAAGAGTGGGGGTAGCCTTTATAATGCAGGCATAAGACCAGCATTGACTATATTATGGTGAGATGATAGTTTCAAGCTTCTGCCAGCTTTGGGATCATTTGTTTATTTCCTTATACTGAGGTTCACAACCCTGGCATGGTAGAGAAAACATGCTGTATCTCTTCAACTCTTCTTTGCAGGTAATACCTTCTTGATTTTGCTGCAACCAAGAGATGTCTTTTTGCCATTTTTGGGTGGATAAAAGACTGACTGGTTTTCTTCCTGGAAGGAACAAAGGTTATGTGGGAATGCACAAAAACCATCAAAGGTATTTTTACTCTGAGTTGCCCTACCAGAACCTTTTCTATTATTTTGCTCGTCTTAGCCCAGCTGAGTAAAGGTGAAGGTAGCAGAGGGTCTCATGCCATTCACTGAATGAGTTTTTCTCCTGCTTAGGCAGCTGTGGAAGAGAATGTATAGTTTTTACCCAAGGGAAAATAGATTCTATTTCAAGAGATCCTGAAAAGCAAGGAAACAAATGCCCTGGTTTTGCAGCAGAACATTCTGTCTCAACTAACTGGAAAAACATCCTATGTTTTAGGCTCTTGTTAAAATGCATATATTTATTACAAAAATCTACTTAGCAGTAAAGCATTCCTAATGACTCTAGGCATCTCCCCTGTGGTATTTTTGCTGTTTACAAAGCAGGATTACTTTCCATGGTGTTGGATATCTTCCCATCTTTCTAGGTAAACTGTTTCTCAAGCTGGGCTGCCCTTCTTAGGGGAAATGAGCTGCAAGGTGTGCTTATGTGCATGGTGATTTGCTGAAAGGAATTTTTTTCAATTCCTGGGCATAATATTGCCTTTTTTATTCTTCCAGCTGTGTTTTCTTTTGTGTGTTGCTAAAAAGAGTGACAGGATTTCTAAGAAGTTACTGCAGAACTGGTAAACCCTGGCTATGCCCAATCAAAACAATTCCTTGTTATCTGTAGAGTTCAGCTGGTTGAGAAATAAAGACAGCAAACACACTAAAATATTCTCTTAAGCCTAGAATCTCTAAGTACTGTACACTGTTTAAAATCCACAGAGCAGCAAGGCAGGCATGAGATGAGGAACTGAAGATGAGGGAGGAGCTGTGCATTGATAAGAACAGATATCCCACCCCCAAAACACAGCCATGCATTAAAGGCTGAGTGCATCTTGAACTAAGATCTAGAATATAAAATCTCTTCCTTAACTGCTACCCTGGTGTGCACATTAAACCCACTCTGCTAGGAAGCTGCAGTTTGTAAGTAGAGCAGATTCCTGATGCATTCTGTTCCCTGCTCCATTTTGGGAAACTTCTGCCTTCAGGACTCAGTGATCAATTCCTGTGCTACCTCTGGATTTCTGCTGTTTGGTCACTACATGGAGACATACATCCAAATAATAGGTCCTTCTTGGAGCAAATTCTATGGATTTCTGCATCACATTCATTGCTTCTTTGAAACCCTCATAGGAATTAATTGAAAGCCAGAATGCAGTTGTTGAGGCCTCAGAATTTCCTACTTATGTTGATACTTTACTGAGAAATACACCCTATACATATGAAAATTTCTGCTTTTAAAGAAGGATTTCTTTTCTAAGTGCCCTTGACTTTTTTTGTGTGCTCTTTGTGTGCCTGGCTTTATACTTCTTTGGCACAAAACTATTACTGCTGCAGATGCCACTTCCTCTATCAGCTACAAGATCAGTGCCAATGTGGTTGATTATCATTCCTGTGTAGCTATAATTCTGTTGGTGAAGGTGTTCAGATATGCCAAATAATTTTTGATTCAGAAGGCATTGCTCTGACACTTATGCACGTACTCTGATGTTAAATAATGTCCATGACTAGAAATGCCTTAGGTGAGTCTTCCTTTACTGAAGACAAAATGGATGAACATGTTTGCTTGCTGTCAGTTACTTTCCATATTTAGATTTTTAATGTTCTAGGTGGACTACTCAGATTTAGAGGCTGTTGCAACTAAAGTAAGAATGAATACCAAGTAACTAACCCAAAATCTCCCTGTTTTACTCAAGAAAACATCTTGAGCTGTCTGAGCAGCGAACCCTTTCTTTTTTCCTGGGTAGATGTCTTCCACTTTTTACCAGTAAAATAATTAGGGAAATATTATTAAAGAAATGGGTAAAAAGCTGCCTAATTTGCTTCATCTGCTTTATAAACTAATGGTTTAAAGAGTTAATCCTATTCTGATCTAAGGCAATGTAGTTTATGTCAGTCCTATGTAGGCCAGTTTCCAAGAAATAGAACTCATTAAAGTGCATGAAACTGGAAGCAGAGGCAGCTCTGGACTTCCCAGTAACAGTTAAAACTGAATTTTGCCCTTCTAAAGGTGAGAGCCTTGGTCTAGAGTGCTCCAAGCTCCATAAGCTCAGGAAAGAGCGGTGGACAGCAGTGTCTGTGGTGAGTACCTGTTGTTCCTGTTGCTCTCCTAAACTTTAGGCAGAAGAGCAGCAGCAGGAACAGCCATGAGTGTTTGCCAGAGCTCAGAACAGCCAAGGCCTCAGTGGTGCTGTGGATATTCTGCTGTTGCTGCCTTTGTACAGCCTTAGGAAACAGTGTAGTGCCTTTATGGAAAACAGCCCTCTAAAGAAGTTTTCTTGCATTGCATCTGAATGTATTTGCTAAAAAATGCACACAGTGGTGAGTAATGCAGGTGATCAGCAGCTTTCAGCTATGTGCTAATGCCACCTGATACAAGAAGAAGAACCTGTGGCTTCAGTGCCTTAGCCCCATCTCTACAGCAGCATAAAATATAAAACTTTTCTTTGCTGGTCTTCTTTCCCATGCAGAGAAATAATTCTTACTGATACAGGGCTTTAGGCTTTGACATCTTGAATGGCTGAGATGGGTATGTTTTGGGAAAAGAGGAAACTATTTGGGTTCTGGTGGTATAAAAATGTGATTGAAAATTAAATTGTCTTAGTTTGGTCCATTAAGGTTGTATTTATAACTGTCACCCTCCCTGTAAAACTCAGATTATTAAGATTTTTAATACTGATTTGATACTTCAAGTGGATATATTGTGGTAATTAAATGTAATGGAACTTTAATACATCCAGAATATCTTCAGAGGACAGTGAATATTACATCTCAATCCACTTAACAATAAAGGGAACCCACCATATAATTATAGTAACTGGAGAAAGTAATGGGTGAGTTTTTGAACCTACTGTACCACAAAGAAAGGTTACAAATGTCGAACATATGTGACCATGTCTTTAGTTGCCATAAATTACATAATTACTTATTTTCCAGCATCATATCTTTGTTGATTGTGTAAATGCATAATAGAATGAAGAAGTCAATTCTCCTGGGATCTTCCACTGCCAGTTACTATAATTTTATAGCTGCGTCTTTTAAAGGATTTGTAAAATGGATTTGAGTATCAGTACTATCATCTACTTCTCTTTTGAAAGTAGTTTTAAAATAGTTAAGGCTACATTATGTTTCAGGAAAGTGATTATAACTATTTCTGATATTCAGTTATAATTACACAGTATTTTGTGTATTTTGTCCTATACAATGTGGCCATCTTAACACTGTACTATTTGTTATTTTAATATGCAGCTGAATTCTTGTTTATTTTAATTCTGTTTTCACACCTGTTTTGTCCTAAAAATGAAGATCTGACCTAAAAGGTATTAAGTGTTTGACACCGCTTGTTATAGAGGATACTAATATATGGTTCAACATGAGCCTGACTCTGAAACAAAAAGAATCTTTTAAAATAAAGTTCAGAAGTGTATAAATTACTTTAAAACAAAAATAAAAACACTTGAATTGTTTTTCCTTAAAAGCTTATCACTGCCATTATCCAGTCGTGACATTTCCAGTGGCCACCCTTCATACTGCTACTCAACAAGAGGAGCTGAAAGATGACACAAATTTTAGGATCCCTAGTGGTACAAACAGGAACAGCGTTTAACAAACTTAAAACCCAGCTCCTAATGTAAGCATTACTGAATGGTTCATATGAAAAATTCTCTATAAATAGTAATTGCATTCCTTGTCAGAAGTACTAGAGTTCCCTTAAAAATGTTATAAATGCTTCACAAAACATGCAGCTAACCTTAGACAACAAGGTGGTTGTATATGGTAATTTATAAGTAATTTATTTTGAAAGTTAAATCACTGAAAAATAGCTAAAAGTTAGAATTAAGCTTTAAAGGTGATTTTAATTCTCCCTTCTTACATGTGAAAATTGGCAGACATTGATGTCAAGGGTCTGCAGTTTCATTCATAGCATTTATTTATCCAGCACTTCTCTGCAGCACAGAAATAATTTCTCATATAGACTAAGGAAATATCATTTGTTCAAAGCTAATCAGAACCATACTTCAGCTCATCATATAAAACAGAGCAAGACAAGTGAGCCTATGGAAATCCAGAGAAGCAACAGAAAATTAATAGACAAAAATGTATTGCAAAATAATAAAGAGAATATAAAAAATATAGTTTGCTTCTTTCAACTGAACTTCTAAAGAATTTTCAGAAGACCATCAAAAGACAATCCTGAAAGGCAAAATTAATTCCAAATTTTTATTCCTCTTTGTGAAAAAGCAGCAGAGCCCTTGAAAGGTTAGAAAAAATCATGTAATAAAAATTCTTGTTTGTTCTCAAACTTGGCTCTGAAGAGAACTCATGCCATTTTTCCTTAAAATTTACTATCAGATATACCATGAGAAGTGAGAATGCTGCCTTAGCAATTATCCATAAAGACACAAGGATAATTTTCCAGGGAGGACACTAACATATCATGGGAGGTGCAGTCACAGGATCACAGAATGGTTTGGGTTGGAAGGGACCTTAAAGATCCTGCAGCTCCAACCTCCCAGCCATGGTCGGGGTCACCTCCCACTTGGCCAGGCTGCTCAGAGCCTCACACAGCCTGGCCTTGTGCAGGCTCTGAGTCCAGCTAAGAACCCCAGTCCCATGTCCCATTAGGCACCCCCCAGCTATGGAAGACAGGTGAATCCCAAATCAGGCAGAAGCTAATCTTTCTCATCAACTTGTTAATCCAAAATACAGGTCTCTTATCAACAAGCTGCCAATTTAATTTTCCAGGTGGAGTACTGAAAAGTGTGAACTAGAATTTCCATTAATTCACATCCATAATTATTTACAGTCATCCTAGTGTCAAATTCATATTATATTAAAACTAGATAACGTTAAAAGACTTGTCTGTAATTTATACAAGTGGAAGATCAGAACCAGGTGCTGCATTTTGCCATAGAAACTATGCCTCTGTACAAATGTACTATATGCACACAGAGATAATTTAAATACATTAATTAATTCGAATTTAATGATCTTGTCCTATGAATACCTGTGTTATTAAGCAGTTACGATGTCAACGTTATATAGATGCAAAATGCATCTTTTAAAATAACTGTTTCTTTAATTTTAAAATTCAATTTGAAACCACAGGCACTAGTTATTATAAAACTATGCATTAAAATGTTTCATTTAAAATACATGTAAATAAAAGTCTTTAGAATCTTTCAGGGTTGAAATTGTGAAGAATATTTTTCTTAATTATATGACTTAAAGTTTGATTTACTAAGAGAAACACTTCATGTTTTTGCTGAGGAAAGAAAGAAAAAGTCAAATATCCTATCAGCTATGCACCTGTGTACCATCCACAAAGAGAGATACAAGCTTACAAAGTTATTTGATTATTTTCTAAGATAAATTAATATCAATGAAATATATTAAAAATGGTTCAGTTCTGCTCATTCAATAGTGTCCTGGCTTGAATTATATTAGTAAATATAAATTGTGTTAGAAAAAGTATTGCATTATGGCTTTGTTTAATTAAAACACCGGGACAGGACAACTTTATGCCAGATAAAAGAATTGCTGAGAAGCCTTTTTACACTTTGACAAAACCAGATGAAATTTAATATTTCAGAAATAGTCTGTGATATAATTGGAATAATTTTGAGACTCTGCTATTAATGAATATTAAATGAAAACCTTAAGGCTCAGCTTAACTGACATAATCTCTCCCTGCAAAGCCATAATATGAAGCCTGTGTATCACAGGGAGCATTTTCTGTACAAATATGAATTAAGGATTGGAGAATATGGAAATAGCAACTAGTCCATCAAGGAGGAGAACAGTTTATAAAAAGTCTTCCCTCAAAAATTCTTTTGCTAGCTATAGCAGCAATGAGAAATGAAGAGCTCCTGTGGAATGCCCAAGGCCACACTTTGGTTAAGAGCTATGAGCTACGTCATCTTTGATGGGAGATGCACTTTTTCTTGATGGAGGTGAGACCTGAGAGTGAGGTTTTTGTTGCAGAACAAAACCGAGTTGTATTGTTTCCTTAAGTGCACAATTCATTGATTAAAAACCCACTAAATAGCGGAGGAAGCACAGAGAACAGCCGTAAGGAACCGCAGTTAGAATGGTCGTGGTCTCCTACCTTGTACACGATGATGGGGATATCAATGACAATGTAGATAAGGTCTCCCAGTGCCAGGCTGGCTATCAGAGCATTCGGGCCGTTCCTCATACACTTGTTCTGGTAAATGATCCTCAGCAGAGTTGCATTCCCAACCATCCCAACAATGAAAATAGCACAGGAAACCACGGTGTTAATGTATTTAAAAGTTTCAGCAATCTTAGTCTGCTGGGAGCATTTGACAGTTTGGTTGGACACCGGGGGCTGTATGGTGGTGAGGAGAATGCTGGATTCGATCCCTGAGAAGGTGGAAAGGGCGTTTCCCGAGTCACTCCGATTGGCAACGTCTCTGTCAGAGCTGTCACTGAGGACAAATCCCGGGACCAGAAGCAGTAAGGAAACCCTTAAACACAAGGCTTCCATCCTCAAGTCCCCAACAAGCAAATTCAGTGAGACAAGGGTTTGGGTTTTTTCTTCAGTATTTCAGTGAGATACTTCTCCCTTCTTCACCTGCAGAGAGAAACTGTAAGCAAAAAAAAAAAAAAAAAAAAGAAAAGAAAAAAGAAGCATATAGTCAGTACAACAGGTAGTCTAACACATCCTGTTTCTCACTTAGGGAGGGTATCTGAATGTTCAGCCTCTGCAGCACATACATATAAACACGTGTTTATACTCACTGTGCTGCTCTGAAATCTAGATTATCCCCATTACCTGTCTGACAAAAGACAAACACAAAAAATTCCTTAAGTAAGTGATAGTTTATGCAAATAAGATCCCAGAAAACCCAGTTAGCTTGAGACAGAACTCGTATAGGGATGGAAAAAATAAGGTGGACGAAATTCTCTTTTAAAATAGAGTCTTGCAGGAAAAGTCGACCTGCCTTGGAGACTGCTGAATGGTGTTGTAGCTAAAATAAGAAGTTATTATTTTCTCTTTGAAAAAGAAAGGTAACAGCACTGCATTGAAAACTACATGTAGTGAATTCATCAAATTTCTGAGTATTTTTGGTATATTGCAACAATTAGTCTTTATATTATTTTTCTCTTGCTTACTTCCTGGATTTCAAATGAAGACTGAAAAGACATCTATTTCAAATCAAAATCTGGACCTGATCCAAAATCCCTAAATATTAGGAGGAAGATTTTATAGTCCTACGATAGACCTCTGGCTAGGAAAAACCTTCAAACTTTTTGATTTGGTCTTGAATGTAATTGTAACTCATACTCAGTACTTAGCCACAGTGAAGTTAATAATAAAAATTTAAACTCTTTTAAAGATAAAAACCACTTGGCTTAGTGTTCTAAGCAACAACTCATTACATTTCCAGTTAGGGAAGAAAGTGTCATAGAATCCTGCCCCAGTAAGTGGGACTGCCTGTGTGTAATCCCTGCCACAGGGGTTGTAGATGCTAAATCTCCAGTGAAACCAGGGATGGCACTTAAGTCCATTTTCTTGAAGCCTTGGTTTAGTTTAAGATTCTTTTTTTTTTTTTTGCATGGCTTATATCTGCAAAATAAGACAAAGTGCTGCAGTGTTGACAAAAAAAGAGCAGAAAATAAAGTATTTATAACTTTCTGATGTCCAGGGATTCTCCTGAAGTATTTGGGAGGATCCTTTTAAATAAATTAATCCTAATTTCATTTCCTATGGGGCTATTAAATGAGAGTTTATAGCAAGAGAAGGAAAGAGAAAACTTACTGATAGTACTTCTGGAGCAGACACAGTATAAATATTTACTACTATTGCAGTAGTATTCTATTGTTTGTGGTCTGTGGAAGTGTGTGTGTGTACCTGTAAATAGCAGCAGATGCGATGCTAACCGGAGTATTCCTGTCTGGCATGCAGAGTGCTGTCCCTCACAGACCAGGGATCCACCTTTCAGTCCTTGTATTGCTGTATTTGAGACCAGCAACTGACCAGCTGGCAGTTCCCAAGGACTTTATTTCAAAGTTTAATGTACTAAATAGGAAATCCTTCTTTAATTAAATTAAATGCTAGTTATGATGGTATCTCAGGGCACTTAGCAGCAGCATGGTGCAAGTGTGTTCATTAGAGGTTTCTAAATCATACAAAAAAACCCAGAGATGTTTGACTGTAATTCTTTTCAGGCAAGGATTAATACTTGTATTATTTCCTATGACTAGTATTCCTCAATCTACAAATGAGAAAAATGTATTAAATGGCTTTCCCAAGTAAGTGTGGTAGAGCTATGGACAGAACCCACAGCCCTATGTTTTAGTCGTTAGTTTCCTCCTTACTTTGTGACCTTTTACGTGAAAATTTGATGTATGTATCATGTAAACATGGTGGTAGCATGGCAGTCACACCGCCAGCATGCAAAGCTAGGAACAAAACTGCCAATTACCATTTCTTCCATCTCCGGGAAGAAACTTCCCCTAAGAAGCAAAACTAGAAAGTTATTAATAGACTAACTTCTAAGGGTACTTTAAAAATAGGTTCCTGACAGCCCTTCATTCCTCTGTACATATTTTTGAAGTATTTATCTTGTTACAGAATACAACCTGCAGCCTGCCTCGGGAGAGTAACACGCTGGCATCCCTGAGAACTTTCTGTGATAAGGTAGTCTAGGATTGTCCTTTTTCACTCAGCCCGGGTACATGGAGGGTGTGAGGGTGCTCTGTTAATGTGGGAGCCTGTGCTGTGCCTGTGCTCCTGCAGTGCTGCAGAAGCAGCCGCGGATGCAGGGAACCAAATTCCTGACTTGCCTGGAGTATCAAGCCCGAAAAATTCCCATGCCGAGGTTCTCAAGAAGAGACCGTATTAGTAGAAATGAAATTGTTGCAAGTATTAAAGACGAGTTACAACATTAACAGGGCTTGATCAGTGTGAGGCAGCCGAGATGTGAACAAGAGCAAATGAAGCCGAGCCGGGCAGGAAGGCACGGAAGGGAACAACGCCGGCAAGGGGGATTCTCTGGGCTGTTCCCAGCGACCGCTGCCGGGAAAGCCGCCTACTGCTCCTTCTCCAAGGCGAGAGGAAACACGCTCCTTGCACCACCAGCAAAGGATCAATTCCAACATGCATTGGCATACCAGTGCTGCCTGCCCTACAGCCTAGACAGAGAGCCTCTGGCAAGATCCGTACATTGTTAAACTTTATGCAATAACACTTCCCCCAAACTGTCTTGTGCCCGTCTCTAGTTCTCCCTCCCTTTCTCTCTCTCTCACACACTTTCCCGCACACAGACGTGCACCACCGCCACCGAATCCCTCTCCGGGGCGGTTCCAGCGGTGTGGAAGGTGCCCGCGGCTCGGGCCGGGCTGTTCCCGAGGTGGGATGGGGATGGGGCTCCCGCAGCATCCCGCGCACTTCCCCTGCCGCGCCTCCCCGCTCGGCTCACCCTCATGCTGGGGCTGCTGCCGCCGCCGCCGCCTCGGAGAATTTCCTCTGAGAGGCTTTTCCTGGGATAGTCTTACCAGATCCTCCTGCCTGCGTCTGACTGGGTGGAATTGAAAATCTCCACCTCCGCTAAATCAGTGAACGCAAGAGACAGACTGAAGAAGTCGGAGCGTCCCCTCTTCTCTGCCCCCTCCCCCAATTAAAACAAACCTCCAGCCCGAACTGAGCCCCTGCCAACGTTAAACACAAAGGCTGCCTCCCGGGCACAGGGGAACACGGAGCTCTTTAACTCTTTCCTCGCTGAAACTGAGAGCAGCTGCTTTGCTGGACTGATCTAAACCCCAGTCTCGGGGACCCACTGCTGTAGCTGCCTGCTGACGGCATGCAGGATTCTCAGGAAGGATCTGTATCTGATCCCCCCCAGACGGCAGAGGAGCCAAGAGCAAAACGGGGAAATCTGATTAAATAAACCGCTGTTGCTTTGCATTTGCCCTGCGGTTGGCCAGAATCAGAGTCTCTGAGACAATCAGTAAAACTCTATGTGTGAACATTTCAAACATGCTGGATCCGTAAAAGGAAACTGCTCCTGAGTGAAAATTCCTTTGATCCATCCAGGACACATCTTGCTGATACATCTTATCCACTTACAAGGATAATAGGAGCGTGGCATTTTCTGTCATTCCTATGTTTTCTATTACTGTTCTTCTGTCAAGACAGAGGTGTAAAAAAAATTGTTCAGAAAAAGTGGAAAGTTCATTTATACCTAACGATATTTTCTCACAGTGAGAAAGAATGCCAGTATGTCAGAGGGAGCAGTTTGTACTGGAAAAAATTTCAAAATACCTTCATGCTAGCAAGTTTATGAAATTTTGAATCCTTTCTTGAATCATCTCAGGCTTCTCATTTCCTGGCAAGTTTCCATCTGGTAGTACCACAAAAATTAGTTTCTGAACATATATGACCTTCTTTTGAATAAAAAAAGGCAATCTTCCTAAATAAGATGTAAAAATCTGTTGTCCTAAAACTGCAAAAGCAGACCGAAAAAAACAATAGAAAATGTGATGCTAGTGGCCTGCGGAATTAAAATATCTGGCACTAAATCATGTAAGAAAATTTTTTGAACTTGATCAGTTTTGCATAGTTAAAAGTGTGCCTCTGCAGTATGTTTGAAATCATCTGATAAATCTTGAACAGGAAAAACCAGCAGCTAGATCGTCTGGATTAGCAGTACTTTATTACTTCTGGAAAGTCATCTCAGTTAAATGAAGTGTCAGAACACAGGATCTTTGAAGGAACATACATGTTCAGGCTGAGAATCAAAGGGAGTCTACTGTTTGTAAATCAAGTAGAAATTTAATTCAAAATCTCAGGTTGGCATGAAGTTGAATAAATGCTGATAAGCCACTAAATTATCCGTCTACTACTAAAAAATTCTTTACAGTTTGTTTGTAGATGCTTTGTATTAAAGATTTGCTTTGTCAAGAATCGTCTACATGGTAACTTGTTGGAAAAAGTGTTGAAGAGATGGAAAGACTATCGTTAAAAAACCATGTGCACTTTCTGGAGTGCTTTATTGAAAGCAATTCTTGTATTTCTTATGTGTTCTATAAACATTGTTAAGACCCTATTTCTTTCCTGGGACCATTTGACCTTTATGTCTAAACAATTAGAGCTGTCGCAAAAAACCCCCAAAACAAAACAAAGCCAAGCCAAAAAGTATATTTCTGATCTCGTTCAAACACACATTTGTTCTTCCAATTCATAATACCATGATTCCATGCACAACTAGATTTACTATTACATTAAATAAATGTAATGAATTTATCAGATTTACTATGCTGTTAAAGATCTGTTTCTAGACAGCATTTATTACCATTGTGAGTGCATCTTTTATTGCCAACCCACATAAGAAGTATTCGCTATTAGAAATTACTGATCCGTGTTCTTTGTTATTTTCACTGTTACTGATTTTTTAAATTGACCTTAGTTTTGTCTTTAATCTTCTAGGTCTTTAAAGCTCAGTTGACATCATCTTAAACTAAGATAAATTCAAAAATTGTATTTAATTGTTCCTGCTTTTATGGTGTTCATGAAAGTAACATGGAAAAGGAAGTTTTCATGTATGAATTATGCAAAACCTGCAGTTGCAAATGCAGCTGACCTCAGCTACTGAGAAAAGTGATAAAATGTAGTTCTTTACACCAAGATGTTTTCAGCTGTTAGCAAAACTTTCACCATCACTGTAGGACTGCTGTCCTGTGCGTGGACGAATTCTTGACTGAGAACTCTGTGTACCAGTTTCAGCACAGTGAAAGTGTTTCCTCTGAACTCTTCTGTTTGGTGTCTTCAACAAACTACTTAGCTTGTCTTGCATAACTTCAGAGATTCAGAGTAAGGGCAACATATCAATCTCATTCGAAAAAAAAGTAATTAGATCTGCAGCTGGAGTGAAGAAGACAATCAGCATTCCGTAAAGATGTTAATTTCCATGAAGCTTTCAAGTATTAGAAAGGAATACTTTCATTTCATTGGATTAAAATGGATGTTGAGCAAATGAATTACCTGTAAAGCCACTTACCTCCTCAGATTTGGTATGAAATAGGAACATATGTTCATCAGGTCACGGAGTTCTAAATTGCATTACTGAGATTCAAAAGACCAAAATCAAAACCAGACATGGTCCATAATTGGCATTTCCATAAGTAGTCAGTTGGTGTGCTTATAATCTGTAGCATTTTCAGAAAATCAGAAGTTATTCATCACAAAGAATGTAAATATCTAATTACACTGCATTCTTTCACTAGATTTCTGGTACAGTTTTTATCAGAAATAATAGGAACAGTAGAAAATAGGAGCTACTTGGATAATTTGGAAAAATGAACCTAGATACTGCTGATTACAATCCTGGGTAACGATTTCACTTTGAATTCAATATCTAGATCTAGTGAACAAGAACTCAGCAAATCTGAAACTTCTCATGGAAACATGCTAATTTCAGAAATACTTATTGGGCAAGTTTTTCAAGTTTTGCTACTCCAGTTCAGTCAGAAGTTGCACCTCATTGAACAAAAAGAAGAATCATCCAAACCATAGAGAGTATTTCTATCTTGAGTAGATTATCTGTTCTTCAACAACAGATGCACCTATGCAGCTGCTTTAGAAGAATTCAGTTAAAAAGAGCACTCTCCAGAAAATGTAAATTCATAGAAACTCAGGGCTCATTAATTCCAGCGATCATTGAACCAGTTATTTACTTCTGTTATGTAACATTTCTGTTTCCCAGCAGCTGTTTTATTTAAATTGTATCTCTAGCAATGCCATATCTATAATTCTATTTATGTGCCTAGCACAGATAAATCCACTCTCTGGCAAGGCTATCTTACTCCTCCCTCCCTCCTTGCCCTCTCCTTTCCTCCCTCAACCTTCCTCATTTCTCTGTCTCTCTCATGTTTCCTTCATGCTAATAGAAAATTTTGGCAATTAACAATGTGAATTTCTAATTCAAAGAGAATTATAGTGAGGATACCATTGTATTAGTTTAATTCCATAACTGGAAAGATGTTTGTATTAGAACCAATGAAATATTCTTGCCCTTGGGCTATAGGAACCTGAAGCTGTGAAAGAATCTAAAGGGATAAAGGATTGAATTTTAAAGGACAAAATTGACCATGGAGCCAAACAATTAATATAGGAACAACTGCATGAGCTACTGACCCCAAAAGGGAATATTAGTCAGGAACTGTGGATTGGGTGTATCTAAATTTTACAGAATCTTGATGGAAAAGTTTGAGTAAGAAGTGAGCTTCCTGGGTCTTTAGTGTGCAGATTGGAGAAATTATGTGTTGTTAATTCCCTTCAATGACTGAGCATTTCAGAGTCCTCTGGGGAGCATTTACCTACTGTGTTAAATACAATAGACTAAGAACATTTCAGGAAAGATTTACTGGGAGAGGTAATGTTGTTGGTCTTCATTTCCATAGATGAAGCCCGAATTTATAAGGTCTGGATTTTATCAATCTACTTGGTGGGAGGCAGTAGAGAGAACCAGACTCTTCTCTCTCGTTCTCTGTGATGGAAGAGGAGGCAAAGGCACAAGAAAGGTTTTCTTGAAATACAAGAAATTAAATTAAAATATAGGAAAAATCACTTTCACTTAAGGATCATCAAAGAGTGACACAGGGTGCCCATAGAGGTTAGAGACTCTCCATCCTTGAAGATATTCCAACTCCAGCTGGACACAGTCCTGACTGACCTGCTTTAGGTGGCTGGGCTCTGAGCGGGGGCATGGACTAGATGATTTCTAAGGGTCTCTTCCATTCTCAGAAGTCTCCAAAGCTGGGATTCTGTGATTCAGATGAAACTTCCATTATGTCAAGAGTGTTTTGACTTGAGCTCTGCAATTATGGTGCTCAAAATTCTTCGAGTTATGTTGTTTGTATTGGGAACTGATGTGGTTTGAATTGAGCATGAACATCACACACATGCACAAAAGAGGATTTGTAAGATAAAGTCCTCTGGCAAGTTGGATATTGTCCAAAAGGATAATGTTTCATGTTTAGTGAAATATTTAGCAAAGAGTGTACTTTTTAAATATCAGCTCTATACAGAAATTATGTTCTTCTCTGTTGAGGCCAAGACAGCACTGTAGGGATCATTTGGGGATCTTCAGCTGTTTTTCATCCCCATTGTTTCAGGCTACCCTGAAACTGGCTGTGAGCTAAGGGAGTTCAAGGAACCTGCTCCAAAAAGACCAGTCTTCAGTGGTGACAGATAAAAATATTTCTCCATAAACCCCTAAATATGCAGTTAAATGAAGAACAATAAAATAGCAATATGTCAAAGAAGATGCCTGTTACATAATAACAAATGAGTGAAATTATGCAATGAGTGATTAACAGCACACAAAAGAAAAAAAAGAAGGAAGGAAAAACAGATATAGATAAATCAAAATTTGATTTAAAGTACGTTAAGAGGAAGAGAATGTCTTAGATTAGAAAATCTTCCATAACTTACAAAAGTAAGTGTCAATCTGCATTTGCAGATGGGAGCCTGTGCAGAACACAAGTTCTGTATTAGAGGAATGCTGGTCTGCTGCCAGATGCATCTTTTATTATCTTAAACACTAATAAACTTATCTAGATAAGATAGTGAGATATTAGAATACCATTTTATCTTAATCTAAATAAGGTTAAAATTATTTCTATTGGCTACTCTGCAGTGAAGCTGTTTTTCATGGAAAACCCTGACTCATCTCATTTCTTTCTAATGTTTCTATATTATCTAATTTTTTGTTAGTGTAACTAAAGCTAAGTTGAAATAAGCTGCTTGTACATTTACTTTGATACAGTAAAGTCCCATTCTTATATTATTCAATATTAAATGGTTAGCATAAACTATTCCATGTATTATCTTACTGCAAGCCACATATGTAGGCAAATTTACAGACTTATTATTAAGTGATAATTATAAACTTATGTGTGTTTTTATAGATATAAGGAATTCTCTGCAATGCAATTTTGAGATAAATGTTTCTGCAAAATGTTTTGCCATTTTTTTTCTGCTAGCTAGAAAATATTGTTTATTGGAAACCAAAGCACACATTTAGGTCACTAACATGGCATTAAGGCAGTGTGAATAGAAAAATCTAGATTTGTCATACTTGAGAGAGAAGGAGCTGACAGTTCTTTAGATTTTGCTGATAAAAGCTCTCAATCGTTTAGAAAGGGATCCTTCTATTTTTATGTTCATGCATGAGAGTATTCTGTCTGTTTGTTTGAACAGTACAGCTGGCTCCATCTTGAGTTTGGAGAGGCTGGGGTAGGATATGATTGTGTTCCTGGCTATAGGGTTGGTTTGATGTGCTGTCTGGTGTTGCCTGAGTAACCTCCTAAGTTTTGTATTAGGAGATTGAAAAGGGGCATCCTGGGTAATGTTGAGTTGTAGGGACAATGGGTTTCAGTTATGTTTTGCACTGTTATTATTGTTTGCACACTGTATGCTGCTCAGAGTCACACTCAGCTTAAAAGAAGAAAAAACTGGGGAATTGTTGCGGTGGATCCCCCTAGGCCCCCCCTCCAGCCGGGTCCCTGCCGTGTGACTGAGTCAGGGCTACCTTAGGTTCAAGCTGCCCGGGCTCTGATCTGGTTGGTTGGTTGTCCCGTCTCCTCCCCTGGTATCCCCTTTCCCCCTGTCTGTGATAAAACCAGGAGGACAGAAAAACCTCATGCTCTTACCTCGCCGACTCTGCCCAGGTCGGGTCCTCTGTTCCCCCCCAGGACAGAGGGAATAAATGACTTAACATCATAAGAGGTTTGAGCTCTATTTCTCTTCTCAACTTCTGCTTCTGGTGGTAGCTGTCAACAAACACTGGCTTAAGTGGGGCTGCACAGTCGAGGGATATCTAGGCTGTAGTGAATGGTCTAAGGATATTCCAAGACATAAAGAGGTAAGCTCACCACAAAATTAAGCAGTGGACAGCTGATAACACCAAGAGTGTTGTGTCGTCATGGCCTTGCTGTGACCTGGATTTCCATTGCAACGACTTTTACCTATTATGTGGAAAAGTGTTTTTATGGTATTTGGCTGTGTTAATGCAGTTCAGTGATACTAAGTTTCAGAATTGTCAAGAAATCTGAATTTGTCTCGAGGATTCAGAGCATTGGGAGGCAATTAACCTTGGCTCCCTTCATTCCACTTCCATCCCAGCTTCTTCATAGAGAGCCTTATCTCTTTTGCTGTGTTCTGTCTAATGAGAATCCTTCATATCTCCACGTGTGCCTGGTAGTCCTCAGACACCGACACCACTGCTCATCAGCTGTCCCCCTTTTCCTGATCTTTGTCCCACTATGGCTTCTCCAGCAGCTGAGAGTGTGCCCATTTCTTCATACATGGAACAGTAAATAGTTGAATTTTGCTGTTTTGCCCTTAATGCCAGTCACAGTGCTGGGGCCTGGTGGGGTGAGGACAGACAGACAAGCAAAGTGGGAGGACTTGGCCTCCCCCTTGGCTGCTGGCCATCCCTTGCTGCTCCCTGACAGACAGAGGGTGTGCTGGGAAGGAAAGAGGGAATGATTTTATGTGTTTTAGTCCAAGTATCCCAGACAAAGGATCCAACTCAGTTCTGCTATCTTTGGACAGAAATATTTCTTTCTCTGGTAACAGCAGTTCTATATTGCCTTATAAAATAACTTGAAACTGAGCTGATTTCCATGTGTCACACCACTCTGAATGAACCTGTGTCTTCTCAAATAAAGGGAAATTGTATAAAAATAAATTGATAATTCTGTTAAGATATGCCAACATATAATCCTACATGTGCATTGTTAATTTTATTTTTATTCTTGTCAGTCAGTACTTACAGATTGTTCAGAATATGAAATGAAAAGGAACAAGAGATATTGTTGCCAGTCTCCCTTTCCTGGCTGATATTCCACCACAGTTATAAGGACATTCATTTTATGATATTGGATTTTTGTCAGAAATAACATACAGAAGCAAGTATACAGTAAGTTCTTTGTATCAGGCTTTAACACAAGACTATTCTGTTTGTACAGATTAAAAAACCAAAATTTGAGACTGATTAAATTCCTGGGCACAGTGAGGTAAAAAATTATATTAGTTTTCAATGATAATTCTTGTGAATATAGCCAAAAGCAAACTATTGTCAATAATTAAATAAAATCATGTGTTTTAGGTATCAAACAACAGTAAGATCATGTTTTGTATTTTTAACTACCAATCATCCTAGTCAAAAATTTCCATATCTTCTTGATTTAATGTGCTATTATTCAATTAAACTATTTAGAAAGGAAGTCAAAAATACAGCCAACAAATGCATGCAAATAGAAGTTTATGTACTCTTTGAACTAGCAAATTTATAATTTGCATCATACCTTTCTGGGAAGAACATCTGAAAAAATGCCTTCCATTTACTTTTGGATGTAAAACTCTTTTCTAACCCATGAATAAATACTATATGCTCAAACTTAACTCAGTCAGATCTAATGTGGAAATGTAATGTTCTCTTTTGTCCTCTGAAACCTCTGTAGTTATTTAGAATATTGAATTATGAATATACTAAACTCCAGGAATATTGTTGTGACACAGGTGCTGAAAGCATACATGTCAAGCTTGTGTTTTTTACTGCAGATCCACTGAAGTCAAAGATATTTTGTGGGACTCTTGCAGCACTGTTGGATCAGATTCTCAGCTGGCATAAAGCAGTGTAAATCTCTTGCTGGAACTGGGAATACATTTATTAGTATTTTCAGGGAATGATCACAGATGGTGTAATTCCTTCCAAATAGCATTAGTGGATGTTGAAGGGACCATCATGTGCATGTCTCTCAGAATATACCTGAAACAGGACAGCTGCTGCAATTTTCTGCAAAAGCTGATCCTATTTCTTAAGAATTTTGATTAATTTGTATATTTTTGTAGTACTTCCTGACTTTTTAGTGATTTTTAATTTGCTAGTGGCTTTAATATTCTAGGTAGGCAAGTTTTCAATAAGTGTTGAAAAAAAGTTGAAAATCAAATTTAGGTTCTGAAATAATCTGTAATTTGTAACATTAGCCTGAGAATAAAAATATTTCAAGAAATCTGCATCCAAACAGGCTTTAAACTGAAACAAAACTACTTTGTACTGACATTCTGAAAGAGCCCTAGAGCTTGAGTGAAGACCTTTTAAAAAATAATTAAAAATAATGTATATGTGTGAGGTTACTTTAATCCCATAAAGTTTATAAGCAAAGATAAAGTTATTTTAAAAATGTAAACAAATGATGTATACATCCATATGAAAACGAAATGAGTGGGCAAAGCTGAATTCTTGTAAATAAAATAGTTTAGCTGTTTTGCATAAAATCATAGCGAAATATTTGGATCAAAGCATCAGCCTATGGTTGATTCATAACATAAGAGTAGCTATCTCCTTTTCTTTCCATTCCCAGTAGTGATATTTACATCTCACCTATACTATCACTTTTGAGGTGATAGCCAAGAACAACAGAATTATGATCAAGAATTATGATCAAGAATTATGAACAATATAGGACAGAAATGCCTCTTGGATTTAGGTCTGAAATACAGTAACAGTCTAGCAAAGTGCAAGATCTTGACTTAAAACCTTTACTTTAGACTGAACTTTATTTGGGTCAAGACCCGTGTTCTGACTCCTAGAAAAATGGGGAAAGCCATACCCAAATATTATTTTCTGTAATTTTGTAATGCTTTCTTGGACTTTTACAATATACTGAAATACTTGAGGGAGTTGCTTGTGAAAAACTCATGCTAAAATATTTTGTTCTCTGTAACCTTTTTGATTCAGGTTGAAAAACAAATCTATGAAAACTGTCCCACCTCTGAGGAATGTTAGCTCTACTAACTGCACCTTTATTCCTAGAGAAATGCCCTCAGATTAAAGAAATTTACCCACCTTTGCAGTTCTTTGAATATACATGCCTGTACATATATATCAGATACAGAACACTAGATCTCATGTATTGTGGAAGTTCATATATGCAAAAAAGTCTTTCAAGTTATGCAGAAGTAGGAACAAAAAGTGTATGATTTTTGCTGCTAGCATTTGGCGAGACTAAAGGGAAATGAAACAAACAGATGTCCTAGAAGCTGTCAAGACCTAATAAGTCTGGTATTAATAGACATGTCTGGGCCAAGCACTCTCTAGAGATAGTAACAATAATTGTTGCCTCCAGATAGTCTCATGCCTCATCTCTTCAATTTTCTAAAGGGTTCACATTTTCAATTGTTGTGTTTTTCATTTTTTTTTTTAATTAATCATTACTTATTATAATGCTGTCTGTAGATTTAAGTTCCCACCCCTAATGAGGTGTCTCAACATGAAACAAAATTTAAGGGTTTTCTTGGTGGTGAATAAGAACTGATAATTTTATTCCTTTTGCCCTGGAGGGCTGGTATGACTTCCTATATTAAGAAATTCTAGTTTGAACAGATGTGTTTGGCAATTTCTATCAGGGGCAGGCTGTCTCCTTGTATAAGTTTGTCCCATAATAAGTTTGTCCCTTGCCTTCCATTGTTACCTGATGGTTCTGTCAACTATAATTGACAGAGCATCTCCCCAGCTCAGGGACGTGGATCAATAACACTTTCACAGTCTCCACTTAGGACTTTGGATGTGCAATGATACTTACTAAACGTTGGGGTTTTTTTTATTATTATAATTTTTTTGTTTCTTCTTGTAGCAATTTTTTGTCTCTTATTTAACTTCTCTCAAACCACCTAGGTGAAAACACATTGGCCTAGTGGGGGACTTCAAGTTCTTATCACAACAATCCTTCATGGAATGCATGCTCAGAACAGCTGTAAATGCAGGTAAATAGAGGGAGTGATACAGAGCATTTTTGTGTTCTAATATTTTCCCTGGCTGAGCTTAGCACCACTTGCCTTGCTGAAGAAGCGATGGCATCACTCACGTACCATCTTAGGAAGGATCTTGAAAGAAAGCCACTCTCTCTTGTGCTTTCTTATTCTTTAATTTGCTTGTGCATTCTTATGTTTATCAAATTTTCCTTGCTTCACTTGATTATGTCCCCTGTCATGACCTACAATATTCTACAGACTAGACATCGTATTTCAAGGTTTATACTGAAGCATATATCACACTACCCTGTTTGCTGAGGCACTGCTGCAAAAGGTACCATTGCCCTGTATTATTGCCTGCTTTGATTAAGCTCTGCTGCTTAGAGGTCACACAGTTCTGAAAAAATGTTCTGCTACCATATTTGCTACAGGTGTTCCTTGGGACTTATTGACAGTACCTTGTTTAGTCACCTATTTCTAGAGCACTTATTGTTAAAGTTTTTGTATGTCATTGTTTCAAAAATGTAGTTCTCGAGATTAACTTTGAGTTATGGAGAGCTGAGATAGATCCAAGCCTCTAATGAAAACCACTGTTCTGTTGGGAAGGCAACACATATCATGATATGCATTGCATTTATCTGGAGGGCTGGGGATTCATTGCTGTTTGCTTTATTTATGCATACATAGTAAACTTCAGAGAAATACTCATGGACTGTGTTGATCCTGGAAAGCATTCAAAAGACTGAATTGTCAGTTTAACCAGATCTTTCATTAAACATATCTAATTCTCTCCTCCCTGTACTCAAAAACATCCAAGGAAATAAAATTATCAATATTTTTGAAAAATACACTCTTTGTATGTAACATTGTTGTAGATGCATGTGAAATTCTCTGTTGCAGTCCTGTGGGTTTTTTAAAGAAAGAGAGGATTTTAGGTTTTTTTGATTTCAAAATGATTTAGTCAAATGTTTTCAACCACTTAATGAAAACAAGCTGGTACTAAGCTTTTAAAATGGCTGGCACTAGGAAAAAAAAAATCTTTGCACAGAAATGAGAACATCTCTGTGAGTCTGTGGTATTCTTTTGGGGTTTCAGTAGGAGGAACCAATCTACTCTCTGATTGCTTTGAAGTAAAATAGCTCCTCTCTCCCAGTTCAAAGTAGGCCACAAACAGGCATCTACTGAATGTAGCTACCCTAATTTCAGGTGGTGCTACCCATCCATTGCTTGCCATCACTCAGAAGCTGAACAGAACCCTCTCCTAAAGCTCTCTTATGGGAGGAGAAGTTATATATATTTTGAATTCTCTTCATGCCAACTCCACCTGATGATAATCCCTGCTTGCACTTAGGTGTTGAATCACCACAGCTGAGTTTGTCTGAAACAAATGAAGAGAACCTTGGCCAGGCTGTCTTTGTGGAGGGGAGTGGGTGGTGGGGAATAGGTAATGTAGTGTAAAATAAGTGTTAGTTTGTGGATCTGTTTCTGGAGGTTATAATAAAACTCAGGAAAATTTTCATTTTTATTTCTGTCACAACTGCAGAATAGGAACTGCTTCATAGGAAGAACTGATTACTTAGCATGTGCTGGCAGTTGTTTAAGCTTTATAAAGAGGAGGAAAAATTGAAACAAGCCGCTGTTTTAGTTAAGTTAAACTTTCTGTTTTGTACAGTTTGACTTTTCCTTTATTTTTATTTCTTATTAGCTTGTTAAGTATTGTTCTGACTGGCCTGACTTGGTTGTGCATTGCTGATGACTACATGAGTGTGCTGACAGTTCTCACCTTGGTCACTTTTACACTTTGGTTGAAAAAGTTCTTCAACTGGGGAGGACCAAATTCTAAACAGAGGGAGAAGCTTTAACTTTATTTTTTGTTTCTTGCTATTTTTATTTGTTATTATACTACTATGTTTATTTATGCTTATATTTATGTAGTTCCTTCAATATGCTTTCTGAATAGATGCTGAAGTAGAACCACAGACTTATGCCTTATCAACATGCCTGATTTTCAGGAGTTAAGTCAATCTGTAGAATACTGTCTTTATTTTATTCATGGTTGTGGTGTATGTGACTCTTTGGTGGGAGGCAAATTTCATTCAAAGTGTATTTCTTGAAAAGAGCATAGTAGTTGCTCAGCCACAATCTATGATTAGAAAGCTATCCAAAAATATGAAAAAAAATTACCTCCAAATCCCACAGAGTTTATAAAAACAACTTCACAAGTTGCAAGTTTAACATCTTCCTAGACTAAAATGTCTAAATTATTTGAGTAACTACTGGTGAGCAAAGAGATAATCTTCCATTCTTTGCATATGTGTTTTACAAAGTAAAACCTATTTTGAATAAGATTGGAAAGATTTTTCTCTTTCCACTAATCTGTGCCAGAAGCCAATTATGGAACACATCCCGGTAATGGCAATAAATAATAGTTATAAGAGGAGAATGCATGCTACAATTTGTTGTTGCCAAATAAGATCCTTTAATAAGAAGCCTGGATATTCTCTTTAACGTGACATTTCAAAGGGTTTTTTTTCCCTATTTACAGCTAAAGAATGGTTACACTTCTAGCATCTCGGTGCTTTTGAAAGTTAACTAAAGTAAAGCCCATTTTTTTATACTTCAATAGCTTCTTCCTCCTCTGAATAAAATATCTGAAGCATATAAAGAATGAAATCCTGACCACTTGGAAAATTCTTTTTGGCTCTCAGTGAAGCTAGAATTTCCCTCTAATTGACTTGAATATTATATTATTCTAAATTGCATTGTGGAGGAGGTTACCTTGCCATTTTATACAATTTTTCTGTTTCAGACTTCAAAATAAATTCCTACTGGCATCTTGCTTGAAACCCTTAAAAGGTTATTCTCTTCAGCTTCTCTACCTTATAACAGAGGTCTGAGAGCCAATATGGAATTCTGACATTTTCATACTGGAAAACAGAAGGTTCTATAAGTGTCCATGCTCTTCTGACTGTACACCAAAGATTTTATACAGAAAGAATGCTTGTGGACAACTGAGAATGTCTTCTGCAAACAAAAAACCAGCAAGTCCAACAGTCAAGATTGCTAGAGAGAGTGCCTATTTCACTGATATTACATTAGAGGCTTTAGGGTTTCTCACCACTGATTACAAACCTATTGCAGAGTAGGGATGGGGAATATTAGGAGTTTTTATTTGTGTTTTTCCAGTGTTGATTACTTTCCTTCCATTTATTTGCTACTCATTTGCTGGTTCATTTATATCTGGAAACATTATGCTTGTTTTCTGATGACAAAAACCCACAGAATTCAAGATTTTGGGGCTTGACACTAACTCTTATAGACAAAAAAAGCTCCATGTTGGAAGGGACACTTGGTGAAGTCACAGCTGTCAAAGTGATGACTTTAGAGACCTGCGGTCAGTAGGATGTAAAATCTCAGCAATTTTTATGGAGCTTTGTAGTGTTCTAAACCCCTTTCCCTTTTCTATGGCTGGCATAGAATATACTGTGGATACAGAACTGGTTGCCTTAGTCTAGGGCAGATGTAAATCATGTCAATGTTACAAACAATATATTTTTTTATTACCAGGAAAGTAAGTTGTAACACTTGACATGATAAAATATTGGTCAGAACACAGATATAAGAGAAAATATAGTAGACATCCCAAGAAAGAGGGTGAAAAGCTCACCATATGTCTTGCCAAGAAAAATTATTTGAGCTTCCAGAGCTACAAGAAGGATAGTGTGTTTTTTACTATAAACCCAGTCCAAATTCCTTTCAATAGAGTGACATCCTGTAGAGGGTATCCAGTAATATAGTCCATAAATAAATATGGCTGGAGTAAGTAAAGCTGGTAAATAATAAATGATATCTTGTAACTTATAGAACAAGTTTATATTTGAATGTTTATAGGGCGTGGGGAAAATGTAACCCCCATGGAGATGAACAGGGTTTTTTATCCCTCTACCTGGGTTATTGGCTCACAGCCATCATATATTTTCTTTTGCTTCCTGTCCCTTCCTCATCATGAGGAAGGAAGCAGGTGATGTAATTAAATTGCAAATGTATATTTCACAATATGTATGTATAATGATATTATCACTGCACATTAAGTTGCAAATGTATATTTCACAACATGTGTATAATGACTATATCACTGCACATATCCCATGTGTGTGAAGTTTCTGTAACTTGATTAAGAAAGAAAAGGCAATTTTTTTATATGCCCTAAAACTAGTATAAACCATATGAAGTCAGTTTGAATCCATGATGAAAAAGTTTTTGGTGGTCTAGATTCATATCTCAGATCGGTCCAGGATGTAGTGGCATTGCCCTAAATGAAGAGATAAGGTTGTACTGTGTGACATATCAAAAAAAAATTGGTAGCAAAGACTTCAGGTCACAAAAGTCTGCCTTGAAGATCACATTCATACCAGGAAACTCTCTTTTTTTACCCTGGTGAATTCCATGGATTTTACTTAATTTGATTGCCTAATGTTCCAGGTATTTTCACTATTCTCTCAACATTGACATCAATAGTCTTGCTGTAGATTTTCACAAGAATGAGAGAGATAATTCTTGCAGATTTCTTTCATTTTTGAGAAGCATCTGTGCTTCTGAGAAAGCCATAGAATCATCCTATGATTCTATGATGCTTCTCGAAAATGTGTTGCCTACTTTGGAGATGGAAAAAAAACTGGTCCAGAAGCCTTAGGAGACCAGACTTTCTTGGAAGTCTTCTGTCACGATCTGTCTTCGATGGAAATGCCATTCAGAAAATCTTTCCCACAGCATTTGGGCACTGGGAGACTTGGCTTTGTCTAAAGAAGCTTCTTGAACGTTCAAAAATGTCATTTACAAAATCTCAGAGATTGAGCTGATGTCGTCAGTGAAATTGGTTTAATTTACATTCACAGAAATACTTTTTCTGTGTTTTCTTGAGAAGAACACTTCTGAATCCAAAGCATAGGACTTCTTCTACCTGTAAATTAGAGGGTTTCAGTAGATGTCCGTTTATCTAATGTGTGTAGTTTGTGTTCTTGCATTTCTACCATTTTTGGATTTCTTAGCAGGTGCCAGATTCTCCACACAGAATCTCACCTTCTTCTGAAGAGTTCCTAGGTTTTTTTTGTAAACCAGGACAGCCAGAAAGGACAAACTAAAAAAAAAAAAAAAAAACAAAAAAAAACAATAGCTGGAGTTGGATGGAACTTTAAAGATCAGTGCAGAAAATGCAGTGTTTAGATGCAGTGGCAGGTAGGAGCATTCCCAAGGATACAGGGAAGTTCTACGAAGCTCTGGTGAAATCCTGTGTGTTCTGTTTGAGAATGGATGTTTCTGCAGTGCATATTACATTTATCTGCTTGCCTCTGTATTTAAAGGTTATCTGTTCTCCTTCTGAGATGATATCTATGATGATATACCTGAAGTCCTGATTTGCATAATCAGAGAGTGTTTTCACATTTAAAGGTTGGCAATGAACACATAGAGGTGTCTTTACTCATCCTACCTAATTGATGCACCTAAGCTGGAAGGGTCATCTGTCTAAAATCTTTCCTAATCACTGGAGAGAGAGATCTTTCATCTGCTATAAAGGCAACCCCAAATTCCTCCTAACATAGGCACCTACATGTGATGATTTAAGTACCCTCCTTTCTGCCTTCAGCCATCTTTATTAACATATTCCTGCTTTGTATAAGTATTTATTTGTTCAGTGTCCAACTTGGTGTGAGAAGACTTTGCTAGGTGTGTCTGCTCACTCACAAAGCCTTGCTCCAAAAGACCTGGAACCTTTAAGGAAATCGGAAGAGATACAAAATGATACATACGTGATGTTACCTACTTAGAAGTAGTGTCAGACTTAAAAATGTGTAAATCTTGCCATGGTCAGGGAGATGACCTTTGAAATTTTTGTCACTGTACAGGTGAAATAAGGCATGTGCAGCTGTTAGTAATTATTATTATGTGCATAGATGGATGTTTGCCAGGCTTTCACATATGAGAGACACTGCAAGTATGAATGTGTGTCTGTGGCTAAAGAGTGGAAACTGAAATGTAATTGAAGCAGAGCAGTGCAGCTCCTAATGCAATCCATAGGTCAGATTCTTGTTGCAATCCATGTGTGCAGACTGTGTGAGTAGCACAGTTCTGTATTTACAGTGATATCTAATAGATTTTAATTCAAGCTGACATGAATTTGGTCAGAATTTCAAAAATGTTCAGTTAAAATTGACCTTTAAAGTTAATACTGGGCATCTTGATTAAATTACCTAATATCAGCTGGGATGAACTTCTTGGAATGACATTGGGAGTGAAAATTATCTATGCTCAACCTTTCTAAAACTTAGGCCATTGTATCATGACTTTTAGACTGGCTTGGGAGAGCATATGAGAAAAAATCACCATGAAATTTGTCCTTAAGGGTCAGAGCAAAATATGACTATGCTGAACAATAGCATGGACTGTGAGTACATTTGATTTATTAAAATACACAAGGGTTTCTGTAATAGTTCTACAAAAGTAATGTTTTATTTAATTTCCTTAACTCTGTGTTAGTACTGCGGGTAATAAAATGGGGCTTTTTCAATAATAAAAGTTCAAGGGTATTACAGTAATACAATTGCCTACATCAGGTGCTGTTAAGACATTGTTTATCTCCATGTCCTGTGGATCATAAGCACAGGTATGTATGGAATATATGTTTATTTTCGTAGGAGATGCAGAGGCTTGGCATGTGTAGTGGAATTAGTTACGGTGTGTTACAAACATCCCATGTGTGCATTTCTGGAATTCCCACTTCCTATATCCTCTTCTCCAGACTGTGTTGATTTTGGTTTGTGGCTTTGCTTGGTTTGAAATGCATCACATTGCTCACTTTCATTTATATAGCAAAAGTTCCACCTTTAAAAATTTGCTGTCTGTATTGATAACCTTATCTGACAATTCTAATTCTGCAAATACAAGGCAAACACTCTATGTGTCAAGAATTCAGAGCTATATAAACGAGTTTACTACAAATGGGAAGAATTTAATTCTTCCTTCATGGTTTGGGTGGCATTTCTTGTTTGGCTTTGGAATCCAGGATTGTTCTAGCTTTTGGTTTTTTCTTACCATTCTTACTCTGATCAGGCTACACCAAAACCCACTGGGAAATGTGTGCATTTTTGTGAATACTTCACACATACCTTTGGTTACAAAGAAATGAGGCACTGGGGAGCAAAAGATGTCAAGGTTGAGTCAGCTTTGGCTAGATATCCAGATGCTTTTGTCCTGGAAATTGAGCAAGAACAGTTGCCTTATGAATTTTTATTACCTCTCTGTGTCAGCCAGATCAAAAGTACTATAAGAGTAACCTCTCTCACGATCTTTGTCTCAATTTTTTTCCCCCCTCTTATTTCTTTGACTTCATCTTTTCCAATATTCCTTAAAGGGGACAGTTCAGAGTGAACAACATAGTGTTTTGAAATATGTATGATATATGATTTTCGCTATAATTTTCAATGAGAGTCTGAAGTAGTTTTCCCATTTATGAGATTCTTCTGTCTCAATGTGGACTTGAGTCAAAACTCGGTTCAGGTATCTAAATTCCAGTGGGATGTAAACATCTCACCTGTTTGTCTTTCTGAAAGCTGAACTCAGTGGTGATCCAGAGGCAGGAGCAAGATATGGGACATGTTGAAGAAGGACAGCTTGAAACAGCATCTTTAGGTAGTGAGCCTGGTGACAAAGCAGAGAAGGGACATAGAGACATTCTTGAAGGGTTTATAAAGTTGGGTCTTTGTTTGCTTTTAAGGCAGTTTGATGCCAATGAACACTTTTGTTGTGAAGGATGGAGCTGGAGAATACTAGATAAATGAAAGAATAACTTTTATGAAACTTCAAATTAGAAAGCTAATTGTTCTATTGAAGCTATGGAGAACAACTTTCAAAAATGTTCTTATAAAAATTAGTTATCCCTTAAATTCTTGAAACAATGCATCTTTGAAATAGTTGAAGCTTTCTGGTATTTTTCCAATGAATAAAATTAATTTACTACACTGATGTCAGCTATGTTGCTACTTCTTCTGCCTCTTTATATTCATGCTGCCTGGATGAAGGATAAGGTCTTTCATACCTGCTTTCAGTTCAGAAAGTGTTCACTGAATTCTCAACTCATAAAGGACTGATGCCAGAATTGTCAACTACTAGTCTCCATTCATCCTGGTGGTTAAGGGCTTGAGTGCCCAGTCAAAGTTTGGGTTTTTTAAACTTCCTGTTACTCATGGTAACTTTGAGTCTGCATTTTTGATGGTGAAACATGAATTATGTTTTCCAACTTTCCCATGAGGCTTATCCTCTTGTATTACCGTAACTTTAAACTGATGTTATATAAAATTGCTATTAGGCAATAATTTAAAAGAATTATTGAGAAATGTCTGAATCTATAAAACAAAAGTCCTGTGGTTAAGTCATGTTCTGTAACTGACATCCTGGTTCTCAAGTCCTATATTTTTTTCTCTCCCCTACTCCTTATTCTTTAAAAGGAATTTCACATTGAGTATCCATTTAGGAAAAGTAACTCATTTCTCTTTTGGGAAAAGTAGAACAGGAATGAGTAATTAGTTTCTTGGAAATATATATTAGTCTTAAAAGTACCTTTTTTTTCAAGGGAAAAAACACATGCATTTTACTGGGCTAATTGCTGCTAGTTTCCAAACATTACTACTCCTACTTCTATAGTTTTATTATTTTGCTAGCATAAACATCTTCATACCTATTGGGATATTCCTAAGAATGGAATTCTGTCATCTCCTTTTTTGATGGATGCCTGCCAAAGGCTTTTTAGGATCAGTGACTTGTGAGGCTTAGCTGACTTATTCTCGATGTTTTTATAGCAAGCAGTGTCCAGAATTGGGCCCAGGTTTTGCAGTTTTGGAGGCTTTTACATTGGAAGCAAGGCATTGGAGTGAAAAGACTTTATTTCTTTTCTTATTTGGTAACTAGATTCAGATGCATTTTCCTCTTCCATGCAACTTCTTGTGAACTTAATAAAGAAAAAGAACACCAGTGCAAATTAAATCATGGGTTTTACATCAGCATTTGCCAACTGTCACTTGTTCTCCTACTGTGTTAAATACAAACAACGTTCTCTGAAGAGTTGGGCTCCAACTTTTGTTTAAATAAGAACACTGATAAATCATTAGCAACTCTGGGTGAGAAGGAAGGCAGGGACGTTGTGGTTTAAGTTGCTCATTACAAAAATGTGGGATGTAGTTGTATTTCAAGTGCAATGCCATTGTAAAAGAGGTGACCAATCTGTGCTGATGCAGAAGGCTGGGTACTGGAAGGGTGAATTTTCCTTTGGAGATGCTCACATAGGAGTTTTTGCTCCAACAGTGTGCTGTGCTTAGCCCTCAGGGAGTCATGCTGCAGGTGCTGCTCATGTGGAAAAGTGATTGGCTGGTTAGTAAATATAAATATATTAGGTCACAGGATCCCTTTGAATAGTGTGTTCCTGCCCTTCTGTGCAGACAGTACAGAACATGGCCAAAAGCACAGGAAAGAGGAGAACCTGTGTTTTCCCATGATTCTTCACAAACGTATTTGGGAGAAAAATTGAGGTTCCGTACTGTGCTTCAGAATGGGGTTTCTTTAGGGGAAAAAGAGTAAAATTTCCTGATGTCCTGGGTGGTTAGGAAGATCTGAACTGTTCCTACAGCTGAAGACACTGAAAAAGAAATCAGGTGTCGGTCTCTGTAGGCAGTTTTGGGATTTTTGAATTGGATCACTTCCTCATGCTCTTGCCATGGAATTCATTCGGCAGCAAAACCACATGAGGAGGCTGGCACTAAGAGAAATCCCCCAATTTTTCATGTTAGGGAAGCAGGAGAACCAGTAGCCAAGTGGGGGGACCATCCTTGGTCCAACAGATTTGTGCTTTCATGTTTCCCCAGGCATGAGAAGGCTGATGGGTTCTCTTGAAAGGATGGCAAAGGGGATACACACTTGATGTATTTCATGTCCTGGTTGCATGCACTGTTTAGGCTCCTGGTCCATATCTGCTCCCCAATTCAATTCAGAGTGAATTTTATTACAAAGCTGTATTAGTTCTAATGAGTGGGGAATAGGACCCCAAAATTAAACAAAGAACAAAGTGAATGCAGCTGCACCTTAAATGCATTGAAGTCCCTCATCTTTGACTTTTTCATCTTTGGTCTTTCTCCCTTCCTTCAGCCATCTCTGATTTCCTGGAAGCTGCTCCATATGTGTGGAGACCACTTAAACATTCTAAATTAAGGAGCACTTCCATGAATTGTTACCTGCAGTTCATTTTGTAGGGCTGGCAGGTCCTGGCAGAACTGTGCACTGCTGCTCAATGTGGGGAATGGTGGTGGTTCATTTTTACATCAAGCAAACCAAAGGAGTTTTTCTTCCTGTTTCATTTACAACAGAAACCCAGGAAAATGAAAAACAAAATATGTGCAGAGCTGACTTTCTCATGTTTTCAGCCAAGTAACTTTGTCCTATTTTGTTTATTACTATTAGAGTGGATGAAGTGTCTGACCACATTACACAGTCTCGTCATCAAGAATGAGAAGGATCACGTATCTTGGAGGGATGAAGAAATGGGGGGAATCATCCAGCAGAGTGGAAGAAAGAGACATTTTTACACCCTGCTGAAATATGTGACTCCCTTCAGCCACGATGATGGAACTGTCTTGAGTGGTCAGTGCTGGATAATTTCATACCGTGTGTGTGAGCTTAGAAGCACATGCTTCAGTTCTATTTTATTCATTATAGGCCCATGACCATGCAGATCTCTCTTTTTAAAGCTGTACTATCCACTTCTATTTTGTCCTTCAGAATTCTGACTTGTTTTGCATTAAGTTTGGATTCCAATAGTTTGGTGGGGTGGGATTTTCTTTTTTTTTGTTTTGCATTTTTTGGAGGTTTTTGTTTGGTTGGTTTTTTGTTGTGGTTGGTTTTGGGTTTTTTTGTTTTGTTTTGATTTTAATGGCTTCCTCATGGTTTTATATCAGGAAAGTTTTAAGTGTTTGAAGAATTACATAAGCTACAGTTCATTTTTGGGGGGGGCATTGCCACTTGTGGTTGCTTTATTTTATATTAATGTGATTTTTAAGTTGCTTTTTAAAAGTGTCTTTCTCTTATTTTCCCAGTGATAAAAACAAAGTGCAAAATTTTGCTCCCCTGCATTCACAACTGTCAGAAATCAGTCAGATATTACAAATGTAACTGAGAATTTGGCCTAGTTTGTGTAAAGCCCCAGGGAAATCCTATAGCTGTGTGGGAAACATCTAGCTTTTCTTGTGTTTTCCCATTCACTGCTCCTCCTCTTTCCTGTTTGGCTTCTGGGATTCTCCCCAAAGAAACCCAAGACATTTCTCTCTCACTAGAATTAGACAGAGCATAGACCCAATATTGGATTTTGTACCTCTTAAAAGAACAAATGAGTGTAAGTTCACATTATTTCCAGTTCATGTAGTGGTATCAGCTGAGTTGCCTGTTTTTATGACAATAAAAGAAAAGTCATTAAAACAGATTGTGATTTAGCCTCTGTATTTTTGGCTGGTTAAAAGATCAAAAATAAGATGGTGGGGGTTTTGAAATAAACCAGAAAATTAAATACCAGATTTTATTATTTTAGTCATCTGGAAGGACATTGTAAGTTGTGAATTTTGCTGGAGAAAGTCAGCGTTAGCTCAAGTTAATGCTTTGCCCTCTGCTCTTACTTGGACATGCTGTACTTCATGTTATTAAACTGTTTTGACTCGTGATCAAAGTTCATGCTACCACAAATCACCAGCTGGCTGGAAGGGTCTGTGCAGTGGCTGTGGGATCCACAGGCTGCAGCCCACATACATTTCCTACAGACTTTTGAAATTCCTCGCTGTCCTTGTTCTCGAAATAAGGAGAACATAGAGAAGACGGTTGTGTTACCTGTTTCTAGTAAACATTTAAAAACATAATCATCAGGAGGAGGCTGGACACATGAAATGAATTAAGCTATAGAGTGAATAGTTACTTTCAAATCTGCTGGCTTCTCCCTGTGTTTTGCTCTCATTCTCCATTTTTCAGTTTGCTGTGTTAAGGCAGGAGTGCATGTCATACAATGGCTACAAGATAAGGGAAAACACATGCAAAGCAACTTCAGATCCTACTATGTAACTGACCAGGGTCTGATGCATTCCTTCCAAACGATGATATTTCTCATCCCACTACAAAAAAGTAGCTCAAGTAGGTTATTTATTTATTTTTATTTAGGGACTTAGTGATCTGGTTTGTTTATGGAGATTCTTGTTCCCATGCTGATTTTTCTTCTCTCTATATTTTCAATCAATTATTTCTTTCCCTTCTCTGCTATATCCACTCTGATCAAATTACCATATGTCTAAAATTCAGCTGCAAGATTTCTGCCTTGCCCTGGGTCCTGGGAAAATACCACCCTCATTTTGATCTCTCTAAATTAGCTTCCTGTACAATTTCCTGTCAAACATGAGTTTCATGAGATGTGTCCTTGAATGTGTGTGTGATCATCCCTTCTCCCTGTAATGAAATTTTGGCTTCCTAAGTAGCTGGAACGTTTTCACCAAGCCTGTTTTTATAAGAGCAAATACTAATGAGATTTATTTTTATTCTTTTTAAAGTAATGACTTTTGGAAATAGATCTTCAGAGATAATTCAGGTTAACTCTCATGCAGGAATTTTAAGCAAGGGTATCTGATAGTTATGTGTTTGTGTGAAGGAATCTACCCCCCAGCATGTTGTAAATTACTTTTCATATTATTTATTATGATCTTAATTTCATTAATTTTCTTCCATCTAGATAAAATAAAATGAAAAGCAGGAAGAAAGCATTGTCTGCTAGCTAACACTATTGCAGGAGTAGTTTTTATTACAGCTTGATGTATGACTAAGATGACATTAATAAGCATTCTCAAATGCAAATGTTATTTCCTGAGGGATAAATCCTGAGGATGTTTTGTGTCTCACTGAGTCAGCTTCTGCTGCAGGATGTATTTATCCCATCTGAAAAATCAGACAAATATGACTTTCTGTGAGTCTAAAATCAGTTGATACTTTCAAAAATTTTTCTCAGATTTGCTCTTTACTACTTTCTTTTGGGTATTATGTGACTTAATTTTGTGTGGTGCAGGATTAAAAGTGTAGATGCACAGCTTGTAAAAATCTCTTTTCTCACTTCCCAATTTGTTTTTCAACTGAATTTTCTTAGGAGTGTGTTCTCAAACTGAAGATTTGAAGGGCACGAGGCTAATTATAGCTCTGCTTCTGGCATGGGATGCTTTTTTCTGCTGACTGGCAGACATAAGAAGAAAAAAGTTCAAAGAAACATCTCCAGGTAAACCTGGAATAAGAATAGCTGATTTTCAATAGTTTGTTGAAAACACCAAACAGGAAAAGCAGCAAATAAGTATGTTTTGCTTTCATGCATTATTTGTAGGGTAACATTCAAAATGTCAAAAGAAAAAAATCTTAATACTGAGATTTTCATGAAATTATCAAATGTTAAGAATTGGTGATTGCTGCACAGTGTATTCAGGATGAATTTTGCTCTGACTTCATAGTCAAGCAAGAATCCTTTGCACCCTCAGCTGGGAAACTACAGAAAAAACATGAGTTAAAGGAACAGCTCCTTCTGCTGTAGAGCACTTCTCTTCATAATCTGATTACTTACGTGGGGTGTTTACATATACTCCAATTTGTCACTTTTTTTTCCCGCCATACTGGACTGAAGCTTTAGTGGAGTGATACCATGTGAATGTTTGAACAAGTCTGAACTTCTCCGTCAATAAGTCCTAGCCAGAGCCGTGAAAACATTCTTTGTTTTCAAAGCTTTTCACTTGTGCCCATTCCTTTTGATTATTGTTCTACCCATGATGTCTCTTTTTGGCATAGCTTATTACAAGAAAAATTTTGTGAACTTCATTGTAGGTGTTAGGGATAAAAGCATAAAAGAGTTATGATGTGCCCTCTGCCATTTTTGCTGTGCATTTTGGGGTCAAGAGCAGCTTTTTTTGCTCTGTAGAACAGCTACCAGTTTATGGGTCCTGCAAACCTTGGTTATAGAGATACCAAGATTGATGAGGCAAGGGCTAGGGGTGAGATGAGAATTGTCATTCAAGTCTGTGTTCAGATACATAATTGCTGATAAGGTATGCTGTCTTCTGACTTTAGGTGTAACTTGGCACAGGCAGGACATTCCTGACTCTGCAGAAATGTGGATCTGCTGGAATGGGGGATCAGGCATTGCTTCCTGGGGTTGACCCCACAACCAGAGATTCAGTCCCTGACAGTTGAACTCAATTTTAAAACAGGGCTCCTTGAGGAGAAATAGCCCTGAAATGGCTGCAAAACCTGTGGATGTGCTGCCTATGCCTACCCAGACACATCTTTTTGCTTTTGCCACCCAGTCCCATGATTTGACATCACTACTTAGTCAAAGTCTGAACAATGTGAAGCCTGATTCCAGGCATGCAATCAGCAACTGCCACTGGCTAGGATTAGTAAAAAATGTTGTTCTTATGGCACAGCTCCTTCACTCCTTCCTTTGCCAGTCTAACCAATCCCTGCAGCCTATCCTAGACTGAATCCTAAGCCTAATACTTAACACCACCCGACGCTATGAGCAAGAAACAATTAGAGGTGCGTTGCAAACTCTCCTATATCCAGTTTAGCAGCTCCCAAGAAGTCCTCTTGTACCAGCAGAGTGGCAGGGAAGTTAAAGGTGAATGAGCACTTCCTGGTCTTGCCAAATCTGGGTGAGAACCTAAAGCCTAGCTGAAATTCTGGGATTGTGGTTTTGCCTCAAAATGGTTGGAGGTTATTTAAACCTCTTTCTCTTAACAATACAATCTGCCAGATGACTAAGTGGGATTGTTTTTTGAGTTTCAGGCTGTGAGAGGGTCATTTCCTTGCACAAGTCATGGCTTGTGCAAGGAAAGACAAAGGCACGAATAGCTTGTAAAGTTTGGTGTTCAGGCTGGTTGGGGATAAATATAAATATGCATGAGGTTATGAACAGGTTTTTCATGTGAATTCTTGACCACACGGTGGGAGATTACTATACTTCTCGTAAGAAGAGAAAGTAGGATTAAATATGGAATTTAGCCTCTTTTTTTAATGAAGACTCATCTTCAGAGAATTTTTTGATGCATCTGTCTGGAGATGGCTGCTTGTCTCAATAGGACTGCTCATCAAGAAATGCACTTGAAAGAAATGAGTAGTTTCTAATTGTCATACATGAAATACCTAATTATGCTTGGTCTTTGCATATTAAGTGCTTTAATTAGTTAATTTTGAGTTAAATGTTTTTTTAATTGAATGTTAAAATTAACCCATCAACCCAGGTACAAAAATCAAGTTCTATTATTGGTGTTTTCAAATGTTCTAGTATTTTATTTGCACTATCCCAAGTTAAAAATCCCAAGTTAAAAATTCCCCAGTTAAAAAAAATCCCTTTTCAAACTTTAAACCACTTGTACACTGTAAGAGTTATTTTTCCTATGTTCATTGTCTACTTTTACAAATGTTTTAAGATGTGTTGGATGTATTTTAGGATGTTTTTAAGGGTTTTTACTTTGCACTTTAGTCCAGGGACCAACTCCAAGTGCCCAGTTTTTAACAGCCAACAGCTATTTTTAGCCCCATAGTTATTATTCTGCAGGCAAGCTCCATGGCAACCTGAATTTTAATGAGGGCATGTTACCACCCTTACTCCAGCTGATAACACCCCCCTGACAACGACGAGCCATTGGTTGACAGAGATGATCTGTCAAAAGAGAAAATGCCACTCACCTTGGGCCAAAGGGGCGGACTGTGGGCAGACTGGGGGCGGACTGGGGCGGAGCAAAGGCACTATAAAACAGTGATGCAAGCTTTAGAGCAGGGGCAGGTTCCTGGAGATTGTCTGTTGTGGGCCCCAGTGCTGGCCATTTAAGCCTTACTCCTATTAAGGAGCCTTTAATAATTTTTCTTGGCTTTTGGATTAGCTAAGAGCCAGCCCAGCACTACAAGTTTTTCCACCAGATGTCCGGTGCTGTCTCAGCCCGAAGAGCTCAAATCCCTGCGGTCCTGGGGCATACCACCTGCGAGCCAAAGGATCCCAACTTTTGTATATTTTGCTACTTTTTGTAAATTCTTGTTTGTTTTTCAATGAATCATTTTAATTTTTTAATAATAATAAGAGTTGTCTCATTCCTCACATAATGGTTTTGCTGACCAGTTCTAGGTGATTCTCCAGGCTGCTTGGGGAGCTTGGCTGGGGTTTGGTGCATGGGTTCAGAGGAGGAGGGAGGTATTTGAATTCTCAAAATGGGTGGTAGACCAAGTCAAGGGTTGATGCCAGAATAGGTCAGCTGAGACAGTTTTTGAAACCCGAAAGAAGCTTGGTGTATGGATAGTTAGAAAAGGGAAATATTTAAGGTACAAGAGTTAGAAGTTCTGTTTCTGAGCTGAGATCCACAAGAATTGAAGAACTGAGGAGTGGGGTCATTTCACGTGATGCATCCTGTGTAAGTAGCCACAGGCCTTACTAATGTCTATGAGAGAAAACTGCTAAACAGGTCCCCCTCTGTGCTAGGAATAGAAAGCATAATAACATGAGATTTGCCTTATACCATCATTGCACCCCGCTCCCCTTTCCCCTCCTTGTGCCCCACAACAAGCTGAAATTTACCTCTTTTGTAGTAGAGAAGAAATAGGAGCAGCCACGGAGAGGGAGGATGTTGGTAGGTGTCGAGAACAGAAAAGCAGATGGATGGAGGAAAGGATAAGGAAGAACGTGAATACAAAATAATTTCCAACGGCAGATAATTTGCTGAAGGTGGATGGCAGGAATTGTGCCCAGCTAGATGTGGAAAATTCATATATCAATGTGCATTTTGACAGAGAGCAGTTACAGCTTTGCCCTCTTATCTTCTCTTTGAAGTATCCCTTTGTCCCCCTCTTATATTTAGCAGATGCAATGTGGCAAACGTTAGATGAGCTGCTGCTTATCATGTAAGCCCAGAACATGCTTCAGCCCTGCTATGGGCCTGAGTCCTAGTACCTAGAAGTGTATCACAGGGAGCTCTTCCCACTTATTCCTACCTATTCTTAGAGAACAGAAATTTTCCTCAGATATTATCATTCATCAGTGACTTACAAATAATGGTTCTTTATTTTTAAAACAAGAGGCTCATTATAGTTGCAATGTGACATTTGTGCATTCTAAGTAGCGTATCACTGTATTATCTGGTAATTTTAGGTAGATAGTGAATGTGGAATGACTGCTATTGCAGAGTTTTTGGACAAAGCAAATATACTTTTATGACCTAATTATTTTCTAATTTGCCTACATATTGCCCAGGATTTGGTTGTGATTTATCTCCACTTTTCTTGTGTAATGAACAACATGCAGATGATGACAGGGATTCAAAAGATCAATTTTCCGTTTGGATCTTTATTTGATTCAACATTATTGTTATAGTTCACACATTTTTATGTCACTGTTACACTTGCACATGTCCATTATCATGTGTTTTACCCTTGATCCATGCTAGTTCAAGCAGAATGATAACAGAGCTCACAAGCTGAACTAAATGGTTGAACCTTTCCGTTAAAGTTTACTTTTTGGTCCAACAATAAGGAAACTTTCACAATAATAGCTTCTTTTTTGTTGTTGTTCTTGCTGATCCCTACTTTTAATTATCATTCAGGAAAAAACTTTTCATACAAGTGTCCCCAGAATACTGTTCTTTATTTTGCTGACTGCTGAACTCTGAACATTTCTGCTAGACTATTGTTTTTGTCATTGGATAGAGATTTTGAATTTTACACTTCTTGAGGCCTGAGAGTGCTACTGGAATATGGAAGCTGTTCAAGACTCTGGACATGTACCTAATTAAGATTATTACTAAGAAACCATAGGTGCTTACCAATGCTTAGATCTCTTGTGTACCAAAGGTTGCTGTAGTTTGCCCTCAGTGTAACTGTCTACATTCTGCTTAAACCACCACTTAAGTACCTGCATCTTCTTTGAATCTGTCCTTCAACCAATTTTTTTGCCTCATTTGATCAATGACAGTGGCAATAGCTTTCTTTTTACAGAATAACTAGAGTTTGTTTAATCTTCAGGTAGTCCTCTAAGACAGGTCATATGAATACCTTGACAGCCAATAAGGCCAGAATTGTGATTTTATGCAAGAACAGACCAGGCTGGGGAGGTGAAGTCTGGACAAAAAATGCACAGGGTGTTTGTGTGATACTGAAAATAGTTCTTGCAGATCTTTTTATTATTTTCAAATTGTGACAAGAAAAATTCTTTTTCTTTTTATGATGGCTAGGAGAAGCATCAGAAAATGTTTTTATGTTTTTTTGGGTTTTTTTCCCCTGAAGACTAATGCATCGTTTAGCATAGGAAATGGGTTCAAATACACTGAAGTTTGGCTACCAGCCCAAACATTCCAGGAAACAATTATCACTTCAGGAACATATTCCTAACTGATTTGAAGAACAAAGTTACTTCTCAAGTATATCCTACTCAGGAAACAATACCAGGTAGCTCAAATGAATTGGTGCTTCCTTTGAAGATAAAAATGAAATTACTCATAGCAAACCTGATCAGTCTCATGTAATGTTTTTTACAGCCAATGATTTGGAATCCATTTTAGAAGAAAGAAAACTGTAGAGAGGTTGTTGAAAAAGCAGAAGCTAATGTTAAGTAAGTGATGGCATTGTTCACTCTGATTACCATTATTTATAATATGAACATCAGTACACTGTACTCTTCTTTAGTACTTTGTTTGGTTGTCTTTTTCTCTTTTTCCTATGCTTCAGAAGGGAAGTTAAATGCATATTTTTTTGCTGAAACACCATGTTTCATTTAAATTCAAGATTGTAATTATTTGCAAATAGGACAGTGAGATTTTGTTCTGATGTAGTAAATGAGTAGACAATGAGCAAGAAAAGCAAAATTCTTTTCTGAGAACTGGAACATGAAATACATACGAGCTTATGATGGATACCTCTAATCTCAGGAGATGCTCTGTGCTTTAGTGGGAACCCATGACTTCTTTCTTAGAGGTTGGCCAAGTGCCCAGTAGGAAAATCAACTTTAACTGTTACATGCTGTATTCATTTGTAAGTCATCAAAATATTAAATCCTAAATTTAGAGTAAGATAGAAACTGCTGCAAATAGTGCTGCAGGTAGAGACTGAATGGTTTTCAAGAGAAATTATGTTCAACTATTATTTTTCCACACCCTCACTGTAATAAAAGCTTTTTGCAAAAGAAAAAAAGGGAAGAATGTTTTGTGAGAAAACATAGTTGTCAGAAAATGCAGAGAAATCCTGGAAGTTCCTACTGAAAATTGGCAAGACAAGCAAAATAATCTGTCTATAAGGCAGTTTGATTTCAGAATTTATAAAAAGATATTGTCCTTCTTTAGTCTACTTTGTCACTCTGTGCCTTTGAAATAGTCAGCACCAGCTTGCAAAACACGAGCCTTGATAGTTGCTCAAGAGAGGTGCAGCCAATGGCTCTAATGAGTTGCTTCAGTGACCCTTCACTAATGTGGTCTGATTTGATCTCAAAGATCAAAAAGTTCCATTGCTTCCAGAAGACTGAAAACCATTTGCTCATACAGAGGCAGCCCTCTATGCAGCTTTGGGCCAGCTCATTTGACGTTAGCCTCAGGTTTGCCACTTCAGAGTCTGTCCCTTGCCATCCTGGTGGCCTGTGGCTCTGGCCAGGCTCCAGCTCCCTCCTTGGCTGGCTTTCACAAGAGCAGCTGCCTTGCCCAAGCCGTGTACCTGCCAGCCGTTCTCCTTGGTTCTCTTTCTGCCCATGTGATCTCTTTTCTCAGTGTCAACCCTTTCCTTAACCTTCTTTTAAGTAAGCCCAGTTTTATAACTGCAGAAGATCAGTTAATTTCAGTCCCGTTATCTTTTGCTGTGTTTGTTTGTATGTCAAGCCTGGAAAAGATAATTTTCTAAAGTGACACTGCTGCAAATCCCAAACTGTTGTGCTTAGTGACTATTATCACTTGTTTAATCTTTGACTGTTTTTTAAATAGTAAAACTATCCGAGCCTCTGATTTATGAGTATGTTTTGATACAAGTAAGAGTCCCTTCCCCTTTCCCTCCAGAGAGCACTTTCTCCTATCATACAATACAAAGCAAGGTATAAAAAACCCTGACTTGATTTGTGGTGTCATTCCTATCTTAAGCTGCATAAAGAATGGATTTATGGGCATGAAACCTTGAAAGATCCCACTGAAATAAGCTGGCTATTGTTTTAAAATAAATTATCTTTGGACTTAAGCAAGTACAGAGGGAAAGGGAAGAGATGGCAGAAGCATTTTGCCTTGCCGGAGATGCCCTGCAGAGAGGAACAGGCTGTCCTGTTACACAGTTCTCCGAGTAACCCGTCAGCTGTTCTGGTTCCACACTGTTCCCAACTCAGTTTGGGCTGTTGTTTGCATCTAAATCTAATCCTGTCCTTTAAATTCCCCTAGGTTTTGAAATAAGAGTGAATTTTTGGCAAGAACCACTCTTGGCAATATAACAACAGCCCGGGAGTAGCATATAGTCAGTTCTGGATCTGCTGGGTTATGCAGAAGGGCATGGTCAGACCTGCTTTGAGAATTTGCAGATGCATCCTTTAAGATTTTAAAAAGTCCATTTTTTCAAACTTTACTTAAGCATAGTTAAATAATGGACAAAAGTATTGCAGCTACAAAAATTGCAGCTATATTGTGAAAATATTCAGTGAAGCCATCACTTGACATTCTCTTGAAATCAACGTGGAAAAGGAAGGGATTTTCTGTTTACTGTTTTCCTTGTCTGATGCAGAAATGGAGTCCAGCTGCCAGTGCTGAGGTCTGGCCACATCTGGTAAAAGATAGTGATCATTTTTCAGAAGAGAAAATTTCCTGATATCCAGGAGGTTAAAGCTCCTCTTCTGTCTTGTGTTTATAAGGAGTTTGTTTGTGTTCTGGTACTTTTCACATTTCTGAGTGAATCAGGTTAATAGAAACTAATTCCATGTTGAAGTAGTATGTCTTTCAGAAAACTATGATTTAAGAAAAAAGATTATTCTAACAGAAGCCTATCTCAAGTGTTTAAGAAACAACCAAACAACAAAAACATGTTTTATTTTTGCCTTGAAATGATCTTTTTGGGTCCTATTCATAGTATCTTCTTAAAGCTTTGATGTTGAAATACTTTCTATCATATTTCTACTTCCTGGCCAGTACTTGCAGGATGGACTAAGTTGCTCCTTTAACTAGTTTTGGTTAGACTAGATTATCAGTTACTCCTATTGCCCTGTTCAAAATTTTGTTTGTTTTATTTGGACGTTCTTTAGAGTCTGGACATCAGATCTGGACATGGTATTCTGTTAGCATGAAACCTCTGCCAAGTATTAATCTTTCCCCATTGATGTTCTTCATTCCCTTCTGTAGGTACGCATTGATTTTTGTCCTTTTGGATGCCACCAGCACAGCAGATGCTTCATGGCTTCCTATTATGCTTTAACCTTGCTCGTCCTATCCTCTGTCATGGTTTTCCTGGACAACATTTCATTCTGTATATTTATATTTTGGGGTTTTTTTTTCCCTTAGCTAACTGACTTAACACATGACTTCAAAAAAACCACATGCTGCTTGCAGTGTGCAAAGTACTGAGCAATCCTGAGAAATCCAAATCAGCAAACTGTGCTTTTTACCAATCCTTTACTCTTCCTGGAATCATCAACTAAATAATCATTTTATGTCTCCCTGATCTGAAAAAGGATTGAGAGGTTAACAGCACAGCATCAAGCAATGATTATTGTATTTTGTGCGTTTTGTGTATGCTGGGGAATGCAAAAACTTGGGTATGTGTGCAAGCTGTGGCCACATCCTTATGCCAGCACACCTATCATTCCTTCCTGCAGACAGGTTTACACAAAGCTGGTGTGGAGGCTGGGAACTCTGATCTGCTCAGTGTCAGTTCCATATCTGGTGAGAGAATAGGACTGCCCAATAAATTTTGAGGCACACTGGGCACATGGTTGTGTACAGCCCAGCTGAGTCCCAGCTGGAAATGTGCCTGTTCAGCAAGGATTTCTGTTTGCAGCTCTACTTTGACAGCAACCTCTAGTATTTTGAGCATCTTAAATGTGTGCCATGTTGTTTTTAGGTTGTTCTGTCTTCTAAATACAAACAGCCACATTCACACCAAGCTGAGCTTGCTTTATTACTCCCAAAAGAGGCTGAAGCTGCTTCCTCTCCAAATACACAATTATCCAGCTCTCCTGGATCTGTGTTCAGCCTCTGATTCACTTTCATTGTTAGGCAGCAATCAATAGCAAAGGCTTTGCAGAAGAAAGTTTGAGTAGGACTGGGAGTTCAAGCAGGAGCATTTCCGGCTCACATGGAATTGCATTAACAAAATGAGACACGTGATACAGCAGCTATCTTCCTAACCCCTTTTGAGGACCATAAACATGCTTTTTGCCCATGATTTTGTCACAGCACAGTGGGAAGTTAGCTGCAACAGCAAGAAACAGTCCCTCATATTCATCTGCAGAGAAGTCTGTTTCAGAGGCAGTTGCAGAACATTTGTTCCACTTACCCCGGGTCACAGCATTACTCTTGCTGTTTTCACTCTTTTCTTGTAGTCTCTTTTAAAAAAAGTGGCTGCCTTTAAAGCAAGTGACTTAACTGAACTGCTTGGGATCTCAGTGTTTTTCCATGACTGTGAAAGCAAAATTCTCCTTTGCTGTTTTTTTTTTCCTTTAATGAGCAGACTTCTGTTTCCCTGCGTTCCCATCCTCCTTCCTGCTTTTTGGCAGAACTTGATGTGTGAATTGTGATGTTTGCCACTGTATGACCAAAATGCTCTGAACTGTGCTCCACAAAGCAGCAGTGAACTTGACAGAGAAAAACATCAGCCTGTTTGTAAGGCAGAAACAACAAGGACTTCACACTTCTGATGTTTGTTTATTCTTATCTGCTGTGCAAATTCATTTGGTTTTGGTTACAAGCCACTCAGATATTTCTGACTGCTTGCTTTTTTTAAACTGAATTTGTGCAAAATATTATACAAGAACAATTCAATCTTCCATTGCAGTTATGAAGCTTTTCAGTGGGAGCAAGAGTAGAACAAATATTCTAAAGTTGACTTTGTTGCCCGGACTAATGGTGACATAGGACAACTTTTACTAAGAAAAGCTCAGGTGTTGAAAAAATGTGTGGTTTTGGAGGTTGAATGTAATAAAAATGCAGAAAGGATAGTGGCAGCTACTCCAGCTACTGAATCAATGCAAGAGCTATTGAACAAGTGTAGTTGTGTCATACAGGTTTTTAGCTGTCTCACACAAAGACAGCTGGGCTTTCCCTTTCATGTAGTTTTAAAATGTTCTGATAAGCACATAAATTTATTCTGCAAATCAAAAAACTATATTTTCAGAATTTTTCCATCAAAATAATTCGTGCTTATACCAAATATTTACAAAAGCTTAGTGAAAAGGAGGTACTGATAGCTAGGCTGTTTTCTAAGACTAATGAGGTGTTTCTGATACTGTATTTTAACATGCTGTTATTGGTTATCCAAGGTTGAAATAGTGAAACAATGTTCTTTGAGAACTTGTGGTCAAAACCAATATACTGACAAGCAGTAGCTGAGGTAAAACAGAAGTGAAGGGGCCTTTCTGAATTTCTTAATCTGTGTCCGTGAAAATATGTCTAAACAACGCAAGAATTTCTATAAAACAATTCTTCAAGTTTCTAAATTGGTTTTCCAAGATGCTAAATAAAGCACTTTATTTGGCCCTCATTCTACACATGACTTTCCTCTATTTCTGATATGTCTCTTGCCACTTTTCCCCCAGCAGGCAGCTTGTTATTTGCAAGCTGGTTGTACAGATGCTGTGCAAGCACAGAGATGGTTCAACAGGAAAGTAACCAAGGAGGGTTTTGCTAATGCTTCTGTCCGTATGACACAGACATTCAAGTTAGTCATGTGCACACATGCAGAACCTTTTCCCAGGCTACTGCAGCAAAAGATATACAAATTGTCCAACTTCCTTTTTCTTTTTTTAATCAGTGAATTTGTTTTGATTTTGTTTGTTTGTAGTTTCTGGGAGACATATGATAACTATGCATTTTTCTCTCTGGTAGTGTTTGTCTCTGATCTGCTGACAACTCTATACTATTGCAAAATCTACCCATGTTGTTTGTTTCTTAAAAGTAAGATCACAGAAGGCAATTTTAAAGAATTAAAGTGGAAGGAAAGTATGTGTGTGCACGTGTAAAATGAATGGTGACTTTTTTTAGCTGTGTCTCAAGGAACCACTATTACCTTGAGTGTTTCCATGTGTTTTTTCTGGTTGTTTGATTATTGAGATTAGGTATATATATATGTCAAAATAGGTGTCAAGTTATGAATAAAAAAGGGAGTGCATTTAACTCAAAGATATTTTCAATATGAACTCTAGCTGTTATTGGGTTTTGTGATATATATAAAATTCTTCCCTTCCAGTTTAAGTATTTGTATTTAACATAAAATGACTACTCAGGTTGTCAGACTGAAGTGGTCTGGTGTGATTAAACTGTTGCAATATTTTAGAATACTTGCTTGCCCAAACAGATTGTTTCAGGATTGAGCTACCAATGGTCCAAGAACTTCAGTGAATGAAGAACTCAAATCCAAGGAATTAGTGTTAATTCATGTATTCAGCAGAGTTGAAACTAAACTGTTTGTCTTAAATATGGCCATATCTCTGTTCTTCATCTTACCTGGATTGATAATATCAATCCCCTTTCCAATATCTTCCTAAGGAATCTGAAATTTAACTTTTAATGCTAAGCCATCTTAGGTTCAAATGTCTTTGATCTTTTCTGTAATTTCTGAAGAGAAGTCATCACAGATATATCCATTGCACTGAAGTAAAAATGCACATGTTTTGCAGAAATAAAATTTTCATCATAGTGAATGAGCCCTCTGGATTCTCTACTGGGAATCCAACACCTCATGTGTACTGTGTTATACACAGTTTTAGATACCTACAGACTTAAATTTTGTCTGGGATCATTCCTAGCCCCAGCTGACTTACTGTAGTGTTCCCAAGATATTTTTCCTTCTGATGATGGTTTGTTCTTCTTGGATGCAACATGTGTGAATCTCAGTGTCTGTTGCTTTGTTCAGGGACTGGCCTCATGGTTACAGTTCTGGTCAGAGCATTTTTGCTGAATTAGGCTGTTCCTTTAATACAGCTGTGTCCTGCTTTTTGCCTGGGCTGATTTCAGTCTTTTTTGCTTCCTTTTTAAGTTCCACTTTTCCTACAATTGGTTGCAACAGAAGGGCTGGGACTATGTCTCAACTTGTGTGTGGCAAATCTTCTCAGGAGTGCCGAGGTCAACTAGCAACAAGCATCAGGAGGAATGTTTTCTCCCAACCATCTCAAGCACAACTCTGGATCAATTACCCAGTGGTCCACAGTCATAGACTTCAGCATTGTCCTCTCAGTACTGTTGTACATGGAGGATGGTGCTCCAGATGTTTCCTGCTTTCTGTTTCAACTCTTTTCCCATGCTATTAAACATTTTTAGTAGGCCTTTGGGAGAAAAGAAAGCGCTGTGATAACAGAAGAAAAAGTGCTAAAAGTATGTGGACCAGACCCATCTTCTGCATGTACAGCTTAAATAGCAGCATGTCCCCCGTGTTCCTCTGGAGCTGCTAAAATGCAGCTGGTGAAAGCAGAGCCCAGGCAAATCTGAAATAGTGATGTAGAAAAAAGTACTTTTCATAACTTGCTTGTCCTGTATTTCCTTCCTCTGTTTACGACAGCTGCTTTCAGACTACTCTGGACACTAGTTTTTATTTATCTGGAGACTTCTCAGTGCTTCCAGAAGCTCAATAATTTCTGTGGCAGTACTTGTTAGTTCCATCTGTGATGAGCGAGAGGAAGGTTCTCAGTTCACTGAAACACATTGGAGCAGTGATCCACACATCACCCTCCAGTTTGGCTACCACAGCAGGAATTTGTGCTGAATGCTTGTGTGGGTATGAGCAAATGTATCAGTAAGTGACTCTGTGCATGTGTTTCAAATGCTGTGTAGCTTTATGACCACGAGCAGCCTCCTGTTTATTTAGGAGGGAAGGGGAGATTTGTTTTGGAAAGTCTGAAATGGAAACACATACATTGACTTCAGTTGTTGAATTACTGATGGTATTATTCAAGACTGGTCTGTAAATAATGATGTACTGTCATAAGCATACACAGATAATCTAATCTTCCTTTTTTGTGATTTTGAATGAGGTAACTTAGCTGCATTTCTTAGCTGGGCCTTTATTTGGCTTATTTGTTCAGTACCTTGACAAACCCTGGAAAAGCTGCAAGTGTGAAGGTGTACAGCTAATTTCAAAAAAGGCAGGAATGTGATACAGTGATCATTTTGTGCTGGTCAAAGGGTAAGAGTAGCTGTTTTGACACACCACAAAGGTATATGTATTGGGTCCCGAGGTACACTATAACTGGATAATAACTGACTTTCAAAGGTTTAACATTTGTCTTTCTGTGCCAAGTGTGTATGGGAGAAGCCTACAAGGTCAAGAGAAAATAAGCAAAAGTCAAAGACAGATTGTAAGACAAATAGTAACATCTGGTAAATGACTTTCTTCTACATTTGTAGAGCTCTTGTTTACTGCAGTGAATGTGAAATGTTTTTTTTGGCAGGATTATAGGATTAAAGTCCACCAGTCTGGGAATAAAGTTCATACAGGTTTATAACATTACTACTGCACAGTAAAAAAACACCAAATGTAGTTGCATTTAAAACCTGTATGTCATAAAAAATAATCATCAGTGATGCTAAATGGTTAGAAAATACGTAGGTTTCATGGCCTTTTGTAGTTTTTGAGAGGCATTTTGAATATTTCTACTGGTTCATATGAGTGAATAAAGTGTGGTGACTGTGCCCTCTGTCAACTTAGTGTCAGTAAATCCATCTTTGTGTTCATTAAAGGTCTGTTTCAGAGATACAGTGGAGCAAAGTAGGTAAAAACTGCTAGACTGGGGACGTCACACAAATGAGTGTTTGTGTCTCTCTTATGTGGGACCCCTAAAAGGGAAAAAATATGCTGAAGAAAGGTAATAAGAGGCAGAGCAGATCTGGTTTTGTGAATTTCTGGTGGTTTCCAGCTGATCCCACACTGCTATTCCCTCCTGACAGAATATTCAGGGAGAAATGGTCATGCAAACAGAGCTTGATTTCTGTGGGAACTGTCTTCCCAGATGGAAGTTTTTCTTCAATGTGGAAATAAAAAAGGGAGTACAGATTGTATAATTTCTGATAGAATGGGTACAGCAAACAAACTGCTTGCCCCTTCTCCAGTTCCCCATCTTCTTTCTGTATAAGACTCAAATTCTGCAGAGGTTACAAAAAAGATCAGGGCCAGCTAGACTCATCAAACAGAAGCTGAAGGAGTTTATTCAGTTGTGGGAGTACTTCAGTGAGTTCCTATTATCATTAAAAGTTTTGTTTGCTGAAAATTCATGTTCCTGTGGTATTTTTCATTGCTTGGACTTTGTTCAATGAGAAATAGTTTAACTGGAACAACAGCAGTTATGTCTTCTGAGATCAAGACACTTGGATCAAATGGAAATGGAAAAAAATCCGTGGGACTTGCTGATTGGAAGACTAAAATCAATCCTGTAGTTTAATCTCAAATGCATTGTGGACACTCCTTTGTAGCTCTTAAAAGTTTTAGCTGTAATACTGACTGGAGTCTCTAAGGTTAGGGAAATGAAAATTTCTTTGTACTTGCAGGAACCAGAATGTTGAAAGAGAAAACAGCTGTTAATGTAAAGCTCTTTGTGTAGGATTCAGTATAGACCCATTTCTAAACAGTTCCAAAAACCATGATTGTAATTTGGCACTGTATATGTATCTGGTATCAAATCATGCTTGCATTACTTGAAAAGCCATGCCAGTTTCTGCAGAACAAAATGAGTCTGTGTCAAAATTCTTATTTGTTGCCTACAGATGATTTGCTCATTGGTTTTCATGCCAATCTACCAGCTTGGCGGCATCAACTTGAACACAGTCTCTTGTGATTTAAACTTGTGTTGTGGAACCCGGCCCTTTGCATTTATATTTATGAAGAAGTCTGTTTATTGTCTTTGATAAAAGCAGGAGAACGCAGTCTATTTGAAAACCAGTGTGAATTGTTCGGTTGTCCTTGTAAAGAGGGACAGTTGTACTTTGCTCTTACCTTTTGATTAACGTGCTCTTCAGCATGACATGTCTTCCCTGCTGATTTCACCAGCCACATGTCAGCAAGTGTAAGAGCCAATTTCTTGCCCTTTGTAAGTCAGGCCAAGGGAAGGTCTTGGGAGTAGAGAGCCATTAATGGACTATGGAAGTCTGAGAGCAATTATTTCTAGCTAATCAAACACAAGAAATAGCAGGAAGCAAGGTTTATTTATAGAAGAGATGTCTACTAAGAAACCTACATTTTTATTTACTACTTCCCTAGAAGATTACTAGGAAAATGAACAAAATAAAAGCCTTGCAATTTTTGAAAATAAAAACACTTTAAAAATTAGTCAGAAGAGAGAAAAATCTCATACATTTAAAAGGAGCAAATTCATTTTTTCATATCTGCTTTCGAAAGAATACGGAGAGTTTTTTTTTAAGGTGATAATTTTATGAGTGATTAGGACAACAGAGAGTGGATATTTCAAGGTGAATTAAGCTTAATTTATTTTGAAAGGTTGTAGTTAAGGAAGTTTTAAGATGTAGACTACAGCAAGTTATTTAGAGTCTGGATTCAGGCCAGTGCAGTGCTATATGAGCCTCTGGGTAGCTTAGGGGCAAATTTCACCTTAAGCAAGAAAGAACCTTATTTCTCTGTATTGTGAAAAGCTGCCCAAAGCTACCTCACTTCAGGGAATAATAGAGTACTAACTTCCAAGATACTGTTGTTCTCTCCAGTCGTGCTACCATATTTTTCTCTTTGGGGATGCTGGAGGGGACAATTCCTCCCTGACACTGCAGTAGAACAAGTGTCCCATGCCCTTGTCCCCAAGCAGATTCTGTGTGGTTTGTTCTTGGTACCCACCTGTCCATTAAGACTGTCATGGCCTGGCTCTGCATCTGGCATCAGCTTGAAATCAGATGGAGGCTACTTAGGTTGGCAGCAGACTTTTGTCACAAAGAGTAAAGCACCACTTGTTTTGTCATGGGATTTGTGTCCTACATGTCTTCATGATGATGTATTTGATGTGTATTGTGTATTTATTTTGTAGGCTACCTTAGGAGGAGCATGGTGCTGCTTCCTCTCCTCTTTTAGCCTCTGGGAAGCCGTCCCTGGAGTGCTGTGTGCAGCTCTCCAGCACCAGAGAGAGAGATGGAATTCCTGAAGAAAGCCCAGTAAAGGGTCACTAAGATGGTGGAGGGACTCTCATATGAGAGCTGGGATTGTTCAGCCCATGGAATGCCCAAGGGGAGTCTTGTCCGTGTGTATGAATGTCTAAAATCAGGGTGCAAAATCAAAAGCTGATTTTCTCATCTCCCCTGTTTACCATCTGTTCACACTAGACAAGGCATTTTAATACAGACTCAAGTCTAAAAATATTTGACAAAAATCTCCACCGACCAGTCAATCATAGCCTGAACTAAATATTGAAAAGTGCTAGAATGTCTTGGCCCAACTACCAGACACATCTGGATGCACTGGACTATTGTTCAAAAGTTCATTGTGCATAACTGTGATTCTGACATATGAACAGTCTGCCCAGATTATTAAAGATAATAAAAATAAATCCATCTGTTTATTATGCTTGCAGGTCATTTCCTGCATATGCAGCTCTTGGAGATAAATGCTGTGAAGTATGAAACAGTGCCTCGTGTTTGTTAAATTAGTCCAAGAAGGCACAGTGGTCTTTATGACATCATAATTATATGCAAAGGAAAAGAGGGAAAATCATGTCTTCAGGTGAAAAAAAGCTGACCAAAAAAAATTGTGTGTGAGCACTTGAAATGGCCTTATAAATAAAAAAAAATATTTTTACAATAAAATAATGCTTCAGGAAAAAGCATGCATGGCTTGCTAAATTGAAGCTTTTTGGACTTTTTTTCAGTTACAGGATATGAATGACTCTGAGCCTTTTCTGCATATCTGTTTGGTAAGATTTCTGGTGGGCTTTGGCTGTGTAAATACATGGGCGATTCTGCCCCATCACTGATGTTCTGGGACAACAAGAGCAATTTTATTTGCTCTGTGGTGGCACAGGATGTTCTGCATCCATCTGCGATGTGTGTTAGATGGACAATGTGCTGCTCTGGTGACACTACATAGACTGTGTTTATACTTGAGAGGTTTCCTGCGGCCTTCTGGAAACTACTGGTCTAGATCCTCAGAAAACAGGGACAATTGCAATTTTATTGGATTCAGCCTATGGGAAGACTTTTTTTCCCCCTGCATTTGGTGTTACGAATGGTTAACAGTTTCATTTTAGTTTGATTTAAAGAGACCTTCAGCAAAGTATTTACTTGAAGGACTATGTATAAGCTGCAAGGGAAATCAACGTATGTCAATGTCTTCTTCTTTAGACACTGGCTTACTACTTCACAGTGCAGCAAAGAATGTGTTTATAAAAAAGTAACTGCACAAATAATCCAAAAGAGGTATCTATGACCATGACTACTTTTCCAGAGCAACAGTGCCTAGATGTGTTAGTGTTGTCTAACATTTAGAAAGGTCAATGTCTTTTTTGGAAATTGTTCAATTATAAATTGCCCTGGACCCTAAATAGCCTTGACATTCTCTAGCCGTAATAATTGCAACTTTCATAGCCCTTGGAAATACAGTCATGCAGAGGTGGTACAGGGTTTTGCCAATTGCTTCCTTTGTTGCTGGCAGACAAAAAGATAAATTAATATTGCAACCTGCCTTTCCTTTTCCTTTTTTAAGATTTTGCTTAAAGGACTAAGTCTAAGATCAAGAGCTTTGCAGATGTATCAAGAATTAATGACTCTTGTGTAAGTCACACATTCTGTGCCAAAAAATCTACATCCCAGCTGAGGTGATGAGTACAGAGACAAACTCTGACAGGGAATATGTCATGGGAGTAGCAACTGTACAGGAACAAGTATTGGGAATGACTTCTTACAGGGAAAACAAAAGAAGATTATGGATTCAGAGAAAGACATGACCAAGATGTCCATAAAAATGAAAGCTGACTTGTCTGACAAGTCTTGGATTTCAAAGTTTTGTTGAGTGTATATCTAGACCCTAATGGGTCTGATTTTTTTTCTTAGTGTCTTTTATGGCTTTCCTTTGTGTTAGTATGAAATAGAGGTATCCTCCTTTGCCGTGTCTCCCTAGAGCATCTGCTACTTATCTGTCTTTTAATCATAGTGAAGAATACAGGCCTTTTGATATGGTCCCCTATTGCAGATGAGGATTAGACAGGGTTGAAGGCAACTGCCCAGTCCATAGTAGGCAAGGTTGAGATACAGTTTAAGGAAAACTGTCACAGAATTCTTTATTTTAGCTTTTTTCTCCATGTGCTAGAGACCTTTTATGGAGAGAGGAACTAATTCTTCTGGGGAAGCAATTCTGAGTTACTGCTCAGCCAGGGTCAAATTCAGTGTGGCCTTGTAATGGACAAGAGAGTTGCAGCCTGTAGGACAGACTTGAACTGGGCTGTGACAGATGGGGTCATTGCAAGGGAGAGAGGTATTAAGTCTTCATGTAGGTATAAAACTGTTTTAAGGTGTGTTTAAACTCCTCATGACAGAAATTATTCAAAAGCCTTATATTTTTTGTCTGTGCAGAAGTGCTGGGCCAGGTTGAAGGCCTGTGCCTGGACCCTTACTATGGTATCTTCTGCATCAGGCCTGAAATCAAAACCATGTGGGTCATGCCTGTCTATGCCCTGGAATAACAGCAACCAGTGCTGCAGTATAACTGAGTCTTTGCTAATGTAATGGAAGTATTTAGGAAAGAAAAGACATGATGTGAGTGTTGTAGTTGTAAGGTAGCCCCTCCATAGCAAAATGATTGGCAACATCAGGAATAGTACTAGGAAAAAGATGTTGCTCTGCTGATAAATGAAGATTTGGCTTTATGCACATCTTAAATACTGCACGTTGCAATTTTCTCCCCATCTATAAAAGGACAGACTGGAGTTAAAAGGTGTACAGGGAAAGGAAGTTAAAACAGTCAAGGAGATGGGACTGTAGCATCAAAAGGAGAGACTGATATGTCTGGGACCCTCAAATATGGGGTGGAGAAGGCTGAGAGAGATGGTATTGATTTTTACAAAGCTCAAATGCAACCCATTGTTCACCTAACCCTGAATTAAAGGACTAGGGTCAAGATAATTTCTTTGGGTTTAAATGTGTCATCTGCTAGTTTCATTATTTTGCACACTGCATAGTTAACTTCCAATGAGTGCTGCTCCAGGCGACTGTGGAAGAGGCAATATCAACAGATCAAAAAAAAAAAAAAAAAAAAAGTTAGAACCATGGATTGGAGATTCATAAAGAAATACTGAAGGAATTAGGCAGGAGGATTCTACAAAAAACCCAGTACAGCTCTTGAAGGAGAAACAGAATATTTGGCTACATGAAACCCAGTAGGGTTTGATACGCTTTTGAGTTCATAGGCTGTCCTATATGGTGTCTGGTGAAACCAAAGGCTTAAAGATACAGGTGAATTCTTTTCTTCAGCAGAATTCAAAGGGTTTTTTCTTACCTTTCAGGTAGGCTATCCCACCTTATGTGCTGTAATATATCAGTCTGTAGGGGAAGTGTTTTCTTCTTTCTGTTGTCTGTAAATCAACCATTTAAATGTAATGAAAGAGAAATTTATATTCTTTAATTCATTCTTTTTCTTATTTATTTTTATTTATTAAATAAGATTTCAACCAATGCTTGTGGTTAAGTGCAGTTACACATTGAGTAGGGAGAGGTAGAATTGCACAATTATTTTATTCTTGGAACATAGTTTGCAACTACTCGTGATTACACTTAATGCTGAAAATAAGCTATAAAAACTCTGAAAAAATGTATTTTTACAGTTTAATATAATTGTGTGATATTCTGAAATGGCTTCATTTTGTTATCTTTGCTATTCTCAACTAGTACACTTTATTTTTTGACATCTTTGATGGGATGACCGGCTAGATCTGACTAAAATTAGCAGAGTTGATCCCATTTTGGTATCAAGTCTCTTTATTCTAGATTTGAGTTCTTTATTGTGAAGAAGTTTGTAATTTTACCATTTTTGGTTAAAGAAAATATTATTTCTTCCAGTTTTTTTCTTCCCTTTGAGTAGTATGTTGCTGTCAGGCTTAAGAGCATGGAGATTATTTCCCTGCAAGCCAACTGACATGAGTCTGTCAATGCCTTTTGGATCCATCTTTGACTTTGGACAATGCCTTTACTCTGCTCCCTGTGAGGTGGCTTAAGAGAAGACTAAACTATTTTGTACAATTTATACACTCCACCAAGAGTTTTCAGGAAAACAGCTATTCTCCTAAGATTTGTGAGTTTTAGGGGTCAATAAACACTTTATTTTCTCTCTAAATACCAGCTTAAAACCAGTGTGGCAAAGAAATAACAGCACCAGAATGTCTGCAACTCTGTTTTTGAGTTAGTTCTTCCAGCACAAGTTACAAGACTATGCACAGTCTTGACACCCTGGAGTGGCCAATTTGATTCTGCTGTTTCCTACTTCTCTCTCTTATCCTTTCCTGGAATCAGGACAGGCCTTTCCACACCAGCATGGGAGAGGAGCAGGCAGGAAGCATATACTCCTTTCTTTGGTGTCAAACATAATCTTTATCTTTTTCCTCATAAAATGCCAGAACATTTCATCTGAGGTAAGCAGATCCCAGGCAATGAGTGAGAAAATGAGCCTGTGCTGAGCTGTAGGACCTGGCAGTACAGGAAGGGATGAAGAGTGGATCTCTATCCCAGTGATATCCTCCACAGTCAAATCCTTTTGCAGAGGTCAGACCCCTTTGCAGGCATTCCCAGTAAGATCAAATTCTTTTCAAGCAGGAGACTTGTGAAGAGCACCTATCTGCAGATACCTAAATTGCTTTGCACTTGCTGTTTTTGTGAGTATCACAATAGCTGGTGTTATCACAAGACTTTGTGACGGTAACATTGAGGATTCCTGTGGTGTCACTCCTGTCACAGCCATAATCACTGAGACAGCTTCCCAGCTTCCCAGCCAAACTTAGCTCGCTCCCCAAGAGTTTGAGGGGAGGTGCAAAGCAGAGCTGGTGTTTGACAGCCTGCACCTGGGAGAGCACATGCACCCTTTTATACCTTATCACACGGCTGTACCAGCCAAGTCCTTTGTGTGGCAGGAAAAGCTGCAGTGACAGGAACAGGCTGCCAGTGTTTGACAAGAGTGGTTCAGGGAGAGAACTGGATGGTTAGCTGAAACTGAGATGTTTAAAGCTGTATTTTTTATGGTGTTTTATGTGACTATGATGAAAGAATCAGTGACCTTTGCAGTGCTGCTAATGGATCATCTGGTCTCAGGCAAGGTGTTACAAAGTGAGGTTGTAGTCCTTCTTACATTGAAAAGATGTTTGGAGGTTAATGTTTGGAAGGGGGGGAATGATAGGAATATATTTGCAAAAATCCTGCTACTTTTTTGTTAGCTCTCAAAAAGAACTGTTACAGACTTGGAGTAGTGGCCTATTTTTTTTTTTATTTCCACCAAACTTGTGTGACATGGCAAATGACCCTGCAGGCTTTTGGTTTCTTTTTTTCATGCTCCTGATGGCCAAGCCCTCTTGCTCTTACAAAGACTGATGTGGCTTGACATGATTTAAGGCTGCCTCAGTTATTAGCTTCCCAAACAAGTTAGCTTTGCTATTACTTCAATGCCAGAAAATAAACACACATACTCTGAAAATCCAGTGAAAGTCAGGCAAAGTCTTCCCAGGGTTTTTCATTTTATCACTACAGCCCTGCTCAACTAGGGAGCCTAGAGAACAACTAAAGAGTAGAAGGAAGAGTCCTGCCTGCCTTTCATGTAGAAAAACCTGGCTTCTTCATCCTTTTCAAGGCAACAGAATGTCAAGTCAGGTTGTGTTGCCTAAGGCTGCTATGCAGTAAGGAGATTTAAATGTAACCTCTGCATACAGAGAAAGGAAGTCCCTTAATTCATTCAATATTTTATTAGAAATCTCTTAATGCTGGTCTTATTCCTAAAGGTAAACATCTCAGAGGCTTTTCAAAGCCCGTATTTCATTATTTAATAATCTGTTTTCACTAACACAATTCCCCAGCTCTGAGCCTGTAACTTTGTCCACAAGCTGGAAATATCAGCAGTCCAGGAACTGTTAAATAATTAAGCCATTGGTGCCTGTTAGTGTTAGGGCTTGAATCACTCATATTTTATTTTCACAAACTGCTGGGAAAAAAGGTGTCATTGCAAGAAGATTACTTACTAGCTCTCTGTAAGGACAAGATGACTTTTTTCTGCAATGGTATGGCTTGAATCTATATGAATTTTTGTTTAGAAGGTAGGATTGATAGGACAGCATTTAATAGTGAGCCTGTACAGACCCAATTCTTTGTTTGTTTCCAGAGTTATCCCATCTTCTGGACTCACTGGAAATCCTCAATTTAGAGGCTTTTTATACTAGTTGCATATGACATCCTTTTTGAAATAATTCCTGGGAATAGCCATTGACTAGGAAATAGTGTTTGGCTATGTGTGTACATATGTGAACATGAGCACAGGTTTAACATATGCCCTACCTTTCAAAGGGGGGAGATGTTTCTGAAGGTAACTGAAGGCCAAATATTTGGGCTACTCCTTTTGGCATCTCAGGCACTGAGGTGGATGTGGGCTTGTTTTGAACACAGGAGATGACCTAGACTGCTCTCTAACTTCAGGCAGATGGAGACAGGTCAGTCCACTGAGGGTGTTTCTCATCCCTTAATGATATATGTCATGATTTTTCTTCATCAGAGAAATTGGGATTGGTTTTATCATAGTACCCTTTACTCTGGAGAAGGACAAAGTAGTACAATCACATATATAGTGTAAGAGAAGAGGAGTTCAGGGATAACAGCAGGCTTTTGAGAGCACTAATAACATGGTCCCCCGAATTTAGTCCAGACAGAAAACATTCAAGTGCCATAATTTTTTATGGCACCAGATTACTTTCTTTTGTAGACAGTTTGAATCCAGTTGCTACATGGAGTGAGATTGCTGGATAGAAATGTGGCTGGGCGTGTAAGGGCAAGAAAATGAGATTTTGATGAAATGTTGTAGGAGATGAGAATATTTTCCTTATTCTGCTAAACAGAATTCTACACTAAGCAGTGCAAAACCCAAACTAGTACAAGACAGGAAATACATATGGACTGTCTTGAGTACTGAGTACTTTCTACTGTTCTGTTGCATATGATGATATGACAATGTTACGTTTCTGTGTCCATCAAACATACTTATTAGGCTAAAATCTGGAAATAATTTAGAATTGGTTGCAATAAGTTGGCTAGAATTATTTTTTTTTATTGCATCTTTGTTTACTTTGGCTTTTTGAAATACCTTGTGACTCTTGTGATCTCTAATGGGAAATCTGTGTGCATTCCCTTCAGTTTATTTGCTGTGTTTACCAAGCTTAGACAGTATTGACATAGTTACTAAGGAGAAACTGGGTTTTTGCAAGGCTGAAAGCTTTAGGAACTTTATATACACATGGAAAATTCGAACATAAAAACATTAAAATAAGAAAATATTTTTAAATTATTTAATTTCAAAGTACTCGTAAATTATGAAATACTTGCATCAAGCTCACATCTACAACCTGTGTTATACGCCTCTGTCTTCTGGATGTTCAGTGTAAAATAGTTGGTCATTTTGGCTATCAGCATAAAAAATATTTTTTCTGGCAAATTTGAGAAGAACAAATTTCCTCAAATGTGTAAATTACTAAAAACACAAAACTTGTTTTTCAGGTGACCAAATATTTTAAAATAGCTTTCATCCTGCTTAGAATTGACTGCGCTTATCTGCAGCCCCAATTTAAACATAATAATGACATCTTTTTGTGGTTAGACACAAGAAGAATGTGGAGATATTCCATGATTACCTTCATGATATCCTGTGTATTAAGCAGGCTGTGGACCCCTGCAATTGAGTAATGCTGAACAGCAGACTTAAACACCTCTTTGGGGTTTTTTTTTTGAATGTTGCAAGTCAATCAAGAAGAGTTTTTGTTACTATGAAGACATTCCATTTCTTTAATGGCTCTAGTTTAATTTTAATGGACCCTTTTCCCTAACACGTAGTGATTAATTGAAACTGTGAGTACTGAAACTGAAGAACTTCCTTGCATTGTATCCTCTTGAGTCTTCTTTATGAACCTTATGGTTTATTTTAGCAAAGTTTAGGATTATTGATTTAGCTAGTAAGAATTAATCATTTATGCAAAAACATGCTTTCACCAAACAGCCCTACTTCTGCTTGCTTTCCAGCATTTGGTATATCTTACCTGGGGGTTGTACCTGACCTTTTCTGTGCAGGAAAGGGAAAAAGGGGAAGCTTCTAAAAAGTGACTTAAACCTCACAAATTAATAAAATGTCTTCTGCTCTCACTTCTTTCTGGCACTGACCTAAGACAATTTTCCTTTCGTTCTCATGTTTCTCATAGATCTTCTTTTTTTTATCTTTGTAACTAGGATTTGAGAAAATTGCTGTAATATTCTGTAATGTATCAAGTTCAGTGCCACTGCTCTTTTGAGTCACTTCACTTGCTGGACAGGTGTTCCTTTCAGTGCTAAAACTTGCTGATTTGCCTTAGTGAAATAATTCCATAGTGTAGAAGAAATACAAGATAAAACCAACTGTAAGACATAGCAAGTTGACTTTTTTTTTTCCTGGAGGACCTAATTTATTAATAGGGATGTACACATATGGTATTTACCTCAAACCAAGAGGATTCTGGCTCTAATGCAATGCTGTGTTGTATTAGATATGGGGTTAAGAGTGCAGGATTTATTTTTCGTCCAAAATAGTTTAGTCTGATGCAATGACAGTATATTCTTTAGTTCTTCAGATGACCTCTCTGAACTTACAGTGCATATTTTAAGATACCAATTAGACAAAAAGACAGGATTGAATCACATTGTGGTTTCATTTAAGACTGGTACTTCAACATTTTGCTCTTTAAATGACACAGATATTGTCTTCTGTTTCTTTAATAGTTGCCAAAGAGTTGCATCCCCAGGCACATCACAAAAATACCCAGTTCCTTGTATTCCCTGTATTAAAACCACAGAAGATGACTTAAAGACATTTCATCCTTTTTGTTTTTAGAGGAGCAGAAACATTAGTGTGAAGGATGAAAGATTATTTAAAATAGTAATGAGGTATTTAATCAATCTAAGGTAAGCAACCTTGGATCACCTCAGATTTGCAAGAGGGAAAGCACACATACAGATGTCACAGAGCAGCTGAAATGAGGTAGCTTGTCAAATTTTCTGCCATGTCCTTGTTCACCCTGTGGTAAGTATGACTCAACTTGCCTGCCTTTTTCGCTCACTTTGGGGGTAAAAAGAACAGCAACATAAGAGGTTTCTGATAGTTTTTCTTCAATAGGTCAATTCAGTATAATCTGGGGAATTTATGTCTCTGAAAAACAGAAGGAAAAAAAGCACAGCTCATTTTGAATGAGTATTCTTACAATAAACGCTTGTGTAAATAGGAATGATTTAGTTCACATTATTCTTTAGAATTAAGATGTCCCTTTGGAATTAGCAGGCAGTTAAGTGTCAAATTTGAGGTGGAAATTGAACCAAGATGCTAATAGATTTTTTCGTGATTGTTTTTAGTCTATTACAACAACTCTCATTTACTTTTTAAAAATCTGGCTTATGAAGCTGTTTTGGATGTCACAAAAGGGCCTGGACAAAAGGCTTTAGGTGTCTGCATTAATCTTGATAACTTTGGTATCGTTGACTTCCTGTAAACCACAAAAAGTCATTCTGTGTGTCTGCCCACAAAATCAATCTCAACACTACAGTACAGCTTACTTTAGAGGCCTCTTCAAACAAAAACAAGTTTAAAGAATCCATCAGTTACAGCTAGAATTTTGGTGTCTCTCTAAAGAAATGGGAGTGAAAGTCAAATGCAGCTTTTTAATACCTGTTGAATTCACAACTTACTGGAAATCACTATTTAGATTTTTGTTTTATTAATGAGTTTTATAAATAAAGTTTTATAAAACTTATAAATGAGTTGATTTTTAAATAATGATTTAATTTATAATCTGTTATTTAAATATGCAATATTTTATTTAATTCATTTATCATATAGTTAAAATTTATTTTATATATGTCAAATAATTGCCAATTAATATTAAATATTCTGTATTAATATATAAATTATTCAGCTCCTGGTCATTAACTTTCAAGATATTACAAATTTTTAGCAACAGCTGTTTATTTTCAGTACTCTACACTTCATTGGTAACAGATCTGGCATTTTTCTTCAATAGCAATATTTCATACCACTTGGGAAATTTTATTGTTTATGCATAACAAAGTTTTCCTACTGTACAAGTTGTAAATGCTTTCTCTACTACAGTTTCAGTGTTTTAGCTCTTGCTGCCATCAGTGCTGCCAAATTACCTCTCCTCTGAAATCTAATAAATGGTCCAGTGAATAATTTTAGGAAAGTTTTATCCCAGTAACAATTTGCTCAGAATAAGCATGTCTTGGGAAAGGACATTAGGAAAGAAAAAATTGTCTGTTTATATGTCTCTTAAGGCTTTTGCTTTTACAGCTCTTTTAAGAAGTAGCATTCATTTTCAACTTACTAGTTCAATGGCAGATCACTGAAAGAAGATTCAAAGAGCTCTAATTAAATTATCCTTTGTAGTAACATCTTTATGGATAATGTGTCCTTTCTGGCTTTATACTCTGGGTGACCAAATTTCATTTTAAGGTTCCAGGACTGATTTCTGGGTCTTGAATTCTCTTGCATCTTGACCAGGTCAATAGGTTCTGTTGTTATAGCTTTTATTATTTTTTTGCTTGTTGTCCAGAATAACCAGTAAATGGCTAGAATAAATTTAAATGCAGTGTTTGAAAATGAGAGGAAAACAAAGTAAAAACAAAAGGGAGATGACAAAAAGAGGGAGTAGTATAACTCTACATAAGTGATGCACAACAGAATTGCTCACCACACACTGACCCTGAGCAGTGAGCCACACCTCCCCAGTTCATATACTGAGAATGATGCTCCACAGTATGGCATATCCCTTTGGCCAGTTGGGGTCAGCTGTCCTGGCCATGCTCCCTCCCAACTGTCCTCCCTCTGGTGCTTCCTCACCAACAGAACAAGAGGCACTGAAAAATGCCCATCTTAGGGTAAGCACTACTTAGCAACAACCAAAAGATCAGTGTGTTATCAACAATCTTCTCATGCTAAATCCAAACCCCAGCAATGTAGCAGCTACTAAGAAAACTAACCCTATCCCAGCTGTAACCAGGATGCAAGGAAAGAAACAAGTGGATTATTTAAAGAGAAAAGAAAAAGGTATATCTCAAACTGGTTGCATAGTCCTAAACTGAGTGCAAGTATATTTTGAACTTCATCCTCCATTTGCAATGTTTGGAGCCTGTCCTAATTAAGTCTAAGCAATTTAGTAGGATTATTGTGCTGGAAATGTGGCATTGGAGATTTTTTTTTTAGTTAGGCATTTTAGCTCTGATACCCTATACCAGGACAAACACAAATCCTGTCAGCCTCTCTGTGGCACATCTACCTCTGTTCACTTGACACATCTGTGTATTCTGGAAAAGAAACCAAATTATAAATGACAGCCCACAGAATTCCCCTTTGCATTAGTTTGAATGAATTGAATAGCTATAGAACTAAGTTTTCTTACAGCTTTTTGGTTGAGAATTATTGGTTTTGCCAGATCCTTGAGTTGCTTTGTCTGAGACAAGGGGTTTCTGCAAATCCACATTACCTTAAGGAGTGTTTAAAGAATTCACCAGTTCCTACAGGGTCTGTTGCTGGATCAGTTCAATGAAAGACATAACAGGAATGCAAATTACTTCCATTATACAATTTTAATAAATATGTTTCAAAGACAACTGTTCCTGTGTCTTGTCCAACAGAAAAAAAAAAAAAAAAAAAAAAAAAACCCAAGCCAACTGCTGAACAATAATGCCAGTAGCTGTGATGAATTATAATTCATTTTGGACAGGAAACCATAAATATATGACCTAAAGGAAAACTTTAGGCAATGTAATTAGGGCAGGAAAATCCCATTAGTAGTATGAACTATGGCCTGAGCAGGAAACTCTCAAGTGTTAGGAATAAAACTAAAACTGTAATTGTTCAAAACCGACCTAGAAATGTGTACAGGACTAGGATGCAGCAAGTCTTGCAAAAGGTCAGACACAATTTCTAAATGCTCATCCAGAGAAATTTCAGAAGTATTTTATTTCACAGCCAGCCCTAGCAGTAACACAGAAACTTCACTATTAGAGTAATGTTCTTGCCTACAGATGGCTAAACGGATTTCTGCTTTCCCATGCTTGAAGAGCATCTTCAGTTTGAGACATACTCATTTGTTCTTCAGGGTGATTTGCATAGCCTGCTGCCTTTTCCTGCTGTGTTTCTTCTTCTCTCTCCTCTTCTGCTTTGATAATGTAATTTCTCTTTTCATTTTCCTTCTTACAAGATATTTCTTTTACTCTAAGTCCATATGAAATTGTTCCTATTGTTCTCTTCACTGTCTTTTTTTTCTGCTGTAGAGATCCTGTATCTGTGACACGAAACTTAACTGTCATCAAGTTGAAATTTTAGAACACCCATCAATTTCTGCATATCCATTCACTGAGCCGTTCTTTCCTCAGTGCTACAGTGTATTTTCTCTTTCCCCCTCCCTGTTCAGACCATTCTGCTTTTCATGGTGATCAAGATTGGTTGTGGGTCACTCTTTTAGGGCCTTGGTTTATAGCTGCAGTGCCACACAAAGAAGCAGAGGGTCCTTGCCATTACTCTGCTAGCTTCAGACCCTAGAATAAAAATAGTATTCAAAGATAGATCCCTGAATGTTGAGAGATAACAATGCTTTAAAAGTTAATTTTGTTACTTACTATTTCTCTATTCTTAATCTCAAAAGGATTTGTTTAAATTATGGAAGATAAATCACATTATCAGTGGATTCTAGTAAAATTACTGCTATGTGATGATTTCAAACCAGTCTTAACTGTCCCCTATCAGTGTGATCTTCCTCTGTGAATGTGTAGTATTGAAACCAGTAACAGCCTGCAGAACTGAATTATGTGCTATGTCATTATTTCAGATGTACAGAGATTGCAATTTGAAGTGGTTGTGTTGGTTTTTACTGTATGTTTCTCACATGACAGTTATAAAGATTGAAATTCAGAGCAGTAACAAAGAGCATGTGTGTTATCTACTGGTCTAGGGTCTTGGTTTTGCCTCTAACAGTGACTAAGGTGAAATGTGCAGAGGCTGGAGTGGCAGGACCGCTATCCATGTGTGGGAGCAGGGCTGTGCTGCCATGCCCAGATACATAGCAACAAACAGCACATAAAAATATTAGAGCAGAGTGAAAGCAGAGGAGTGACCTTTGCCCTACTGGCTGCCAAGCCCAAGCTCTTGGGGACTGAGGAAAGGAATTTTCTCCAGAGATGAGGCCATGCCAAGCTCCTCCACAGTGCTTGGAAAGTTCCAAGAAGAGACTGGGAGCACGTACGGTCTCCATTTGATGTTTTTTCCTGGAACTCTGAAATGGAAGTCTCTGCCTAGGTACTGAGGTGGTGTCAATGGGTTTGTATGATCCTTCTTGACACAAGTGTACTCCAGCAGTCATTTTCATCGCTTATCAATTGTATTTTAAAATGAAAGGCCTTTGAAGTGCAGCTGAAGTGTGGAGGGACAGTACAAGTGAGCATGTGCTGAAGTGAGTATAAATTTGAGGGGAGTTCAGTGAGTGCCAGGCTGACCCCAAGGATCCTACCTGGGCAGTCCATGAGCGACTTCTGGTGTATCCATTAACTGCTATCCATCTCCTGCTGGTCTTGTTCCTTCCTTAGCCAAGGCCATCCTGGTAAATGTGGAGCACTATGCTGGACAGCTTTATCCCTGCTTTTGTGAGGGTGGCAGGGGGATTGCAGGACCTGCTCTGCCATCTCCGGTTTCTAGCCCAGGAACCCAGTTAGACATGATTACTGATATCTGCTGAGTCTGATACTCAGATTAGCAAAATAAAAAAAGGTGGCATCTGAGTGACATCTGAAATTCCAACTATATGACTCCAGAAGCAAAAACTCTCTTGTTCTGATCCAGTCAGAAGAAAGGACTTGGTATTTAAACGTTGAATGTTAAATTAAATATTAAGGGTCTGGTTCTTCATTGCATTGCACTCATCTTATTCCAAGATCAGTATTCAAACTGCATCTTTAAATATTAAATTTCTCCTGGCAGGATGGAAGCTGATATACAACCTCTGACACTGGGCTCCCATGCTGTTTCTTATGTCACGGGTGATGACAATTACCAGAAACAGTGACTAGCAGCAGCAAGAGACTCTGCAATATTCACCTTAATTGCATTCTATATTTTCAGACATAATTTACAGTTTTAAAGTGTTGAAAAATGAGTCTCCTGACATGAGCGCTCAGTATCCTGTAGCAAGCCACTGGGAACAGGAAAGTTTTCCTTTCAAGATTCAACAAAAACAGTCCCTTACTGTGTGACAGAAACAAGCTGCACCAAACCTGCCAATGATGCAGCATGTTTTTCTAAATTCAAACTGGGCTGCAGCCTAAAGTTTGCAGTAGAGATTCAAACCCTGCAGGGAAACACCAGAGGCTCAGGCCTTTCTCCCAGCATCCATCACGGTGCCAGGTAGGGAACCAAGTGAGTAGCAAAACACTCTCTGTACTAAAATAGCACAACAAATGGCTCCAGGGCACACAGAGAGGGGCCAATACAAAGCATTAATTGGCCTAAAAGTAATTAGCGAAATATTGCTAAAAAATCTTAAGTGGCACAATTGAGAGCTGGATGAGTTTTTGAACTCAGGAATATTAAAACCCTTGTGCAGTAGCTGTGAATTTGATGCACATTGGGAGGTTTCAGTGACAAGCAGACCAGCTTTGACTGGAAGAGAGAAATACAGTATAAAGTGTAGCTTGCAGTGGAATTAAAGCCTAAAATGAATTTTTTTTCCAGCTCTCACTTAGGCAAGACAGGGAAGAAACAGACATTATCCTTTACTAAAATTAATCACATTAATTGCAGTGAACTTTTTTCTGAATTTAGCTGCATTTTTTGGATGGAAACTGTCTTGAAGTGAATGATTCATTTTTCAAATACTTATATTATTTGAAAGTTTTGGACAGATATTTATTAAATTAGATTTCAGCATGTGGATCGTGCATGAACTATTCTTAGTTTTACTTACCACATTCAATATTTAGTATGACATCCTCGAGCTACGTGATCCCTCCCATAAATCTTAAGTTTTAGAATATTTTCCCATTTTTCACTGCACTTCTGCTCCTGGCCAGTCAGAAATGAAGAATATGTTTATCGTACTTGGCTAAACACAAGAGTCTGTTTAGTCTTCTCTGTTTAGTCTGAGCACTAAATAGAAATTGTGAGTGTCAGAAATGAAACCAGGTTGAAAATTGCAGAACAGCCTGGGGAGGGATACATTTGTATGCCTTAAAATTGCCTAGGCAGCGTGTAGTAGAATTTGTTACCAATATAAAATACGGAAGTGGAAATTCAATTATAGTGATTGTGTAGACATAAGTAGTTAGATTGTGCCAGTACCAATCATTGTGAAAGGTTTTTAAGGAGACACTACACAATTTTTAAGATGGACACAAAGAGTGTCCAGTGGAGATGCCTAATCTAGGTCCTGGAACAGGGAGTAGTGGGTGAACAGAACCTTCTACTCATCCAGCCCTGCCCACAGCCTCTGGAATCAGACAGTGGGAATGCTGAGAATGTTTGATTTGGAGGAGTTTGTTTGTTCCACGGGCTGTCTGCCTGGAGGTCTGCTGTGTCAGGTAGCCCTGGCCCTTCTGGAACGCCATTATCAATTGAATTACGAATCAATGTGTCTTTTGCTATAAAATAATGCATTTACATAAGAATTAATGAAACAATCTTCTGACCCCCTCAGTGTCAGCCACTTTTCTTAGATGTTCTTATTGCCCTAAGAGTGGTCATATAACTTCAACCAAGCAATAGAAGTGTAAGTGGCCATCCAGTGTTGATGGGTCTTCCTGAAAGCAATTTTATTTATACATTTTTGTTTCTCTGGGAAGTAGTGGAATTCGTCAAGGAACAACTGTTTCTTTTCTATGCAAAATCTGGAAATCTATGAGGTACTCAAGTGCTTTGATTTTGTTACATGTTATAAATGCCCAAATGATGAGATCTGAAACAGTATTTACAGTAGAATATACTAGGAGCCAGGATATTTAGATTCAGGAGCTTCATTTAATTTCTGTTGAAACCTAGAGAGGAACAGTTATTTATACAGTTTGTATGTAGGGTAACATTTGGATTTAAATTACCTTCATTATTTGTACATTGAGTTTTCAGTTTACACTTAATCCTAAAAAGTACAACTAAATATTTTTCTGTTCAAAGGTTATTTATTTACATGCGAGATTTATCAAGTCTTATGTGATAATGACAGAATAAATTTTTTTGCTATTTGGTAATTTTTAAATAACATGATTTAAAATATATAGGTTGGAAATTGTAACCAATTTTTACCCTTAGGCAACATTTTGGATAGTTGAAATCCTCCAATGTGTTGTTCATGCAAACAGGCAAAGCACCAACCTATTTCTACCACTGCCTGTCCCCTGTGACCTAAAACATTTTCTGAAAAAGATACAGTGAAAAAATGCAAAAATAAACAAAAATGGTGGCATTGAACAAGGGTTGGGTTTTTCTTTTCTCCTAAGCTCTTTACAAAATGTGCTGAGAAAGCTTGACCTCAAAGCATCTCTCCTTCAGAAGCTAAGTAGAGGTGTTTTTTTTTCATTTGGAAAACATTGGATGTATCTGTCAAATTACTGGAAAAAGTGAAAAAGTGAACAGATTATGTTTTAATTGATGTTGATTCATGTTTGCCTCCACGAAATTCCCAGGTGTCTAGGAAAAAGGCTACTGGGCAAGTCTGAAGTCTCATCCTTCTTTTTGAAGAAATTCAGTGGTCTGACCCCAGTTGTACTCAAGATCAAAACCAACTGTCATTTAAACACCTGAGATGGAGACAGGAGTTGGTGATTCTGCTCCTTCTGTAGAACTGTCTTTTTATTTTGTGATAAGGTTCTTTCTGCTCACTCTAGACAGTTTAAGTGTCAGAAAAGTGACCACCTTTGCTCAGGAGAAATACTTGTCTCTGGCACTATTTAAGCAAAAGCTGGTGTTTAAGGGACTAATAAGAGCCTTGTAACCTCCTTGGAACTTTTTCAGTCCCCTAAGTAAACGTGGGATTAAAACTCTGATAAATTATAAATGGCAAAATAGGATTGGTTACACTTTCTTAAAATAGCCCATCAAGTTCATTTCAAACAGTAAATTTCAGAAGTGTATATATGGGTCCTGCTTTAAGTAGTAAGGGACTAGCAAAGGAAAGGGATGCTGCCAAAGTCATCTCATGAGAACATCTTCATGTGGGACTTAGCTGGAGGTGGGCCTCTTAGGCTGCAATTAAGCCAATTCCAAAGGTTAGGTGTAGAATTAAGGATGGCAGAGAAACAAACTCTAGCATTCCAAAGCTGTGGGTGAAATGGGGATGTAAAGGTGCTGCCAAAGGAGTTGGCAGTCTGCAAGTAGACTTTTCCCTTTGGAAATTCTTCTTGTTGGGGAGGGCACAGGGGCTTCCTGAGGGGCTCAGTCAGCGCCTAGGGTTGGAGCTGGGGTTGGCAGAGAGGCAGAGCCTAGAGCTGCCGTGGATTGGGGCTGCAAAGGGACTGTCAAAGGAAGGAGCAGCTGGAGAAGGATTACTCCTGCAAGAACTTCAAATGGGACTTCATATGGATTTAACATCTAGAGTTCTGTTCCAACCTATATTATTCTATGATTATGTATTGACTCTGGGAAACAATGCAAAATGAAAACCAAAAAGTCTCTGTGGCTGCAATTCAAGTTTCAAAACCAGAAAATTCAGGATTATTCTCCCATGGTCTTCTCAACATGAAAGAGTCAGATGCAGCACTGTGTTGGCTACTTTCCAGTCTAGTTGGGAGGTAAATTGTAATCCTCCTGCTGGAATCCAGCCTTCACCGCCAATGCCCCCGACCCCTCTTCTCCTGGGAGCTGAAGTCAGCCAAGAAGAACCACAAACCCTGCAAGAGACTGACATTCACAAACCAGCTCTCCCACTTCTCTACCTCAACATTTCCCTCGTTTGCTGAATTTCCTTCTCATCCCAGACAACTCCAGGCTAGACAAGTCTTTGCTGTGGCCAACCATCAAACCTCTTTGGGTGCAGAGAAGACAAAGAGCATTTCCTGGCCCCAGCTTGCGAACAGCTGAGACTTCGTCGCACCAAAAATTCAGCTGTTGATGCTAAACATGTGATGCTTCTAGCACATGTGGGAGAGACTGCCTGGGAACTGGGAATGCCGTGTTTTGAATGGCTGAGCTGTCCCTCCTTGGGAAGGCCCTTTGGGAGTCAGCTGACAGGTAATTTTGTGGGGCCATTCAAGAAGTCAGTCTAATGTGTCAGGCCTGTAAAACATTGATTTTTCAGCCAAATTTACTGCTCTCTTTCTGCAAGAATCCTATGTTAGCCCTTAGAAAACATCTCTCATAAGTTTGCAGCTCTCTGTATAAATCAAGGAGTTTGTAGAGATAAGGGCCAGACCATAGAATAAAATATTGCATGGAGTACTAAAATATTGCATGAAGTACTAAGTGCTAAATTTTTAAGTGTTGACCATTTCAAGGGCCAATTTAAACAAGAGAGGATTAAGCTGAGCTGTTTACCTTCCTAACACTGCTCACTATAGCATAATAAATGATGAGGCTGTAAGCCAAGGAAGGCGACTACAAGAATGTTTTGTTTAGACTACTACAATAGCCAATTCAACATCATGAGAGGAATCCAGGATGTTAGGAGCGATCTGAACTAGCAGAACTACCATAAAAGAGATGAGTTACTGAAATTCCAGAAGGCATTGAAGTTATGCTATATTATTTGAAAATTTTAGAAGTAGGGAAAAGATTATCTTTGTCTCTATTTTACTCTGGTTTTTACAACATTTGTTTTACATGGGTATTTACTTCACTGTTTCCAGTTTTCCCACTGGCTAAGTGCTTTTTGAGAAGTCACTTCATTCTCCATACCACTGTTTTTCTTTCTGTAAAACAGCAACAGAGCTTCCTTCTTTCTCTCTGGAGCTTCCAGCTCTCCCATGTCTCTAGAGAGCTTTCATTATATTTTTGTTTTATTGGAAGGGGACCAGCAACTTCAGACATGCACAGAGAACAAAGCAAATTTAGCTTATGAAAACACTTGTATCCAATACAGAGAGAAAAAATTCTCCAAGGCTTATCTTGCTGCAGGCCTAAGGAGGCTCGTGACTGAGGAGGTGGGATGGGAAAAGGAGAAGCACCCTTCTGCTGCACAAAGAAGTGCACCCTTCTGCCAGAACCTGCCTACCTCCTTTATTATGTCAGAAGATCACTTTCTTACTGTTTTCAAGCTCGTTATTACTCTTTGAAATGATTAACAATGACAAAACTGAATTTTCTTCCTATTTCTGATTTTTTTTTCTACCTTCAGCTTCTTCTCTGAAAGCAAGAATGTGGGGGAGGGAAATTAGAAGTATACATCTGACCTGAGGTTTGATATAAGTGTATTAAAACTGAGAGTATTTGGTCACAGCCTGTAAAAAGTCCTATCCTAGTTCAAATATTCTATATCCAAAAGACTGAGAAGAAATTGCATTTCAAATACTGAGGCATTTTGCAGATGAAGATTTACCAATAGAAAGTATTAGGAAAGATTTATTCTGATTACTATTAAGTATGAACTTCTCCCAGCTTATGTCTTTATACCTATATGCATTCATCACTGTCTTCACTACTTCTAAATAATAACTGATGATGGTAGGTTTAGCTAACATGAATAATACCTAAATAATACTTCTAAATAATAACTGATGATGGTAGGTTTAGCTAACATGAATATAAAAAGATTGCCGGTATACACACAACAGTCTCGAAGACCAAAGTAGTTTAGGTGTACCCCATAAAAATCTAATATTTCTTCACTAGAATATCAGTGAGCATCTCAGCTAAATATACTGAGATTTTTTTTCAGCAGGGAGGGGAATACCAGAGGCACTTAAGACTTTCAATGAGAGTGAGATTCTGAAGAAAATAAAGGCCAGGTCTTTAAAAATATTTTGTACTTTCCATTAATTTCTCTAAGAACGTGAGCTAGAAGAACAATTGAAATTGAGATATAAGGACAACCAAAAGTTTTATCCATGATGTGAAAATCTTTCTTTGAACTTTTTTTTGGGGGTCACAGCAGTCATAGAAGAGAAAACCACTGTATTCACAAATCTCTGGTGAAAAATTCGCAGTGTATATAAAATGAATGAATTAAGTTCTCGTTCCTTATTTTTATTGGTGATATTACAGGAGAGACCAGCCCAGTGGTATTTTTACTCTTTGCTTCATTTAGGATTTCTTGTAAAGCTTGTTTTCAATCATGCCTACAAATGGAAAATAAAACAGTTATTGTGGTTAAAGATTCACTTAGAGGTTAAAAAGTTGTTTTAATAGTATTTTAGGGTTTTGGTAACTTTTTCTTGTGTCTCACTTTTTTTTACCACTGAGGTAACCAATTTATCCTTTTTCTACTTCTCAGACTAAAACCTAAACGGCTAAGAAAAGTAAATCCTGTTTATTGTGCTAAACACCACCTTTAGTGACACTAAACAGTGTCTCTGATTACTAACCATTTGTTAAGTACCATAAAATTATAATAACTTTTCTTATGGTATGATTGTTATTTATGTCCATGGAAACTATGGACCCATGAGGAGTTTCACCCTTGGCTGAAATCTTGATCTTTACAGAGCCATTTTCTGCTTTTGTGTTGACAGATTTCTGAGAAGGTCATACAAGCCACATATTGGATATGCATTTTTATTGTGCCTTAAATGTTTAAAAAATGAAACAAATTTGCATAATGTTTGGAAGTATTGTTTAACAATCTGCTGTGATCTCTTTGATTCGTGGCTGAATCCTGAGTGTTCTGTTTTGGTTTTAGAAGGCTCTCTGTATGGCATTAATTGTTCTTCAACTTCCTAAAATGTTCCAGTGTTTATCTTCTGTGTTTATGACATACTTCTACCAGAAGAACTCTGACATTTCATACAAAGCTGGGCTAATAAGCAGCTTTTGAAATCATTAGCCAAAGCAGTACCACTGCAAGTACTGAACAATTTGAAATGGTGACTCAAATCATCTTTCTCTGAGCCCTTTGAAATGAACAAGCACAGTGTTTCATCAGGTCTCCTAAGGAGTTCTCTGTCCTTATCATAAATATTCATTAGTATTCTAATAAAGGATACTCAAATTAGGTTCACACTGTGTTGTGCTGCTGCTCTATGAACGCATTGGAAGAGTGGGACTAATTGCAAAGAACAGTTCACCGTTTAAATAAGCAAGAATAAAATAAGAAAAAAAAAAGTGGGTACATGGAGACAGTAATTTGGTTGATCTCCATCAGGCACAGCTGGGAATACAATTCAGGCCAGGACTTGCCCTGATACAAGACCATATATTTCTGAACAATAAGAATCTGAAATTAATAAGGACCAACACACTTCTGTGATGCATACCTTGAATTACTCCATTAGTCTGAGTGAATATATATGGTTGCTTATATTCAGGCTATTCCTCTTTGTTTAAAGACTTTGTAGTATTACACCAGGTGGTTGGTTGGGGTTTTTTTCTGCAACAGTGTAATGGCATAACTCTGTGTGCAAAGCAGTTCTTTTCTTGCTTTAGTGTTTAAAAGGCAAAAGGTTTAGTTGGTGAACATTAGTGCTTTCTCAAAGCCTGAAGTTACTGTTCCCTTTTCTGTCCTAAAATTATTGTCCTAGTCTTTTAATATTTTTGGTATCTGTTAAAAATACTTGGCCAGCACTATTTATTTGTGGAAATAGTAAGGAGCCTCCCCACATAGACTGGATTAATGTCTTTGCTACTTTGAGGGGCCTTCAAGAGATTTAAATTTGGTTACTTGTGTTGTACTTGTATATAATGCAAAGAAAATATTACAGTTCTATTTTTCTCAGCCTAGTGGATTAATATCACTTAGGAATACTTCATCCTACAATAGCCTTCTCCCTCTGGGCTGCAGCTGAGCTGAAATTGCTGGGACTGCTTCAGCTTGGAATGGTAACTATGCCCACTGAAGAATTTAAGACACATGAGAAGAGTTGCACCATTTAACTGAGCAAGAATCTGGGCCAGAGTGTGCAGGAAAAGTTTTGATACCATGAAGGTATCTGAATTTGTACATGTCCATAGGTCATGTTCATTCACGTCCTGTAAGATGGCACACTGATGTGGACTCACAGGAAATCTGGCACGTAGCCCTTCCAGTCTTTCTTGGCAAGAGCAGAAGTATTTTAACTCGAAAAGAAAGTTCAAGTGTTGTGCAGGATCTTATACAATATTGGTGACTCCAAGTGTGTAGCCTAAGGTAGGAACCCAGCGTGGATAACCTCTCCAGCTCTGATGCTGCTGTTCATTCCTGCTCAGGCCAGACACAAATGTGGATTCTATTTCAGAAAACAGAACAGGGAAGGCATTGTTCAGGAAATAATTACAAACAAAAGGAGGCCTGGCTTATGCAGAAGAAAAACACATTTGTGTTTGAATTAATTATTTCTTGAGTTAAGAGTGTGTTTCTTGTAGCCAAGATACAGAAGACCTGGAAGTTTTTGCGATTTAAGTGCCAATTCCTGAGGATGACTGTAAGCTGCTGCAACTTGCACAACTAACTTTTGGTAAATGGTGTCTTTGTTCTCATAAATCCATGCAGGTTTTTATATCTTGTACATCTTATTCTCACTTTCTTCCTTATCTTGTGGTTTTTCTCATTTACCACCCATGACTTTTGCAATTCAACAGTTTTTAGTGTGTCACATTAATATAAATATGTAGAGTTTTTAGTTGATTCCTGCTTCTTTTGCAGCTGATTTTATGCTGTGCTTACGTAGTTTAATTCACCTGAGCATTAATGCCTGATGTCTTTCCCAATCAGAGCTCTGACAACTATGATCTTGCAGAAAATCTATCAACACCTTTAGCTCTCCTCATTGAAGTCTACAGTTTGTCTTGTTTTTGTTTGTCTTCTGGTTTCAAACTTGGGTTTGCTGAAGAGGACTTTCATTTCAAATGAAAGAAGATGTTCCTGGGTGTGCATTTGACTGCAAGAGCTGTGGTATTTGTGAGAGGAATTTTATGAATCTGGATGGAGGCATGAGAGTTGGCAGCTCTGATCACAGGCAGAAAGGATCCCTAAAGTAAGGAACCAAATGCTGGTTAGCTGTGTCTCCACTCCCTCTACTTTTCTTTTGCTTTTCTGAAACTGTCTAGACACTTTCTTCCAGTAACTTCTATGGGGCAAATAAACTGTAAGTTCAGTGAATTATGGTGGGAAATTAATTTGGAAGTCATAAGTAGAAATGCTAGTGTGTTTCCATGAGAAACCTGGCTGTAAGAGTTAGTAATTTGAGTAAATCATAACATTACCATGTGGTTTGCATCAACGTAACCAGTATAGCACAAATTTGAAAGCCTCTAGTTTAGCTGTTGATAAATTATAAATCAATTGTTGGTAGACATCATTGTGAAAGTAATTGTTACAGAATTAAGAAAATCAATAATGGCTTATGCTACTCCCAGGATAAAAGGCTGCCTTTGCTGAATCAATTACTCTATTATGTGCTATTCTCTAGTATGAAAGTATTTAAAAAAACAAATGCTTAATACAACACAAACCTCTAGGTCCATTTGCCATATGTACTTCATGAAAGAGAAGAGAGATGGAAAATTGCATAAGCTAGAGCTGGTTTCTATAGTCATGGGGATACTTTCATTGATGCCAAATATTGATTGGATAATAGAAAGCAGAATTCTTCCTGCAGCTCTAAGGGATCCCTGGGACTTCTCTTCATTTCCTTTTAGGCCTGTTTTCTTTCACACCAGCCATGAACGTGGACACTGAATCTTTTATTCCCTTCTCTTCCTTGCATCCTACCCAATAGTCCAGAACTGGCTGGCTGCTTTTCTGCCATCCCCTCGCACTGTTCTTTGCCTGTAGTGGTTCTTTGGTTTTGTGCTTTTAGATATTGACTAGAAATTGATCTATTATTGATTGCAAATAACTGCTTTTGTAGTATGATGTGCATCTTGACATAGGACAAAGAAGAATTCATTGCAGGAAAAAAGGTGTTTTATATCTTTTTGGAATAAATAAGAAGGTATTTCTTGGATAGGATAAAAATGCTGAAGATTATAAGTCCTCATGAGAATGCAATCTCATGAAGCATGTGAAATTATGCCAAACATTGCCAATTGTAAGAACAAAATAAATGTACTTTTTGGTTTGTCCTGGTGTAAGAATGACATGATATTGCTTTGCTAAAAAAAAACGAAAGAAACAGAAGAAGCTGGTGTAACGTGACTCCTTCCAGGTGGTGTAGTCATGGGGTAACAAATTATGTTTCTGTATGATACTGTGTGATTTATACCTCTGAAATTTCCATTAAAATGGATTATCAATTTGCCATGACCATTGCAGTCTTTCTGAGTTATTCATACTGACTGATACATCTGCTCATAAGTTTCTGGGATAGATTTTTGCTTGACACTTTCTATGCCTGGCATCAGCTACAATGTCCGGTCTTCAGAAACGCTGAGCAAATTACACTCAACTGTTTTGAAGGCAAAACTTGAGGCAAAGTTTGAGTTTTCATGTACTCCCACTGACACTTCTGTGCTTTTGTAACTTCCACAGCTGCTGTTATAAATCTTGAAGTAGGATTGTTTCATCGTTTTCAAACTGAAGTGAAAAACAAGCTGAAATTCAGAAATGTGGGTTCATTATTTCAAAGGCTGACATTTTCAAATGCACAATAGAATGTCCTTTCTCTTTTTTTTTCTGGTTAACAGAATAATTTAAGATCTTACACATCAACAAATAGTGCATTAATTAAGACCATCTGAGATACAGAGGCAAATTCAGCAAGAGTTTTCTCAAGAAGTTAATTCAACATTCTCAAAGTAGGTGCTTTAACCTAGGATATGTTGATTGAAAATATGTCTTTCAAAGGAAAGTTTATTTTAACAATCACATGCTTAAGTTTATTTTTCTAAAGCCAAATATCTTTTTTTGGCATTAGAACTCAAGAAAACCAAATGCAATTGTAGGGATTAATGCAGTGACACTGAAGTACAGCATATATATTCAGAAATAAAATAGCTTTATTCAGTTTATCATAATTCACTCCCGCAATTAATTAGGATAAAGACATATGTGCCAGGCTGTTTAGTCATTCTACAAAGCTGTTTCAGAGTTTTATTGAGATTATTTTCCAGAGTTTATATATACAAATATATCTTAATTTGAAAAGAGCTAGATAACTATATGGAGCAATTAACCTCTTCTGCACTTTCATTGTTTTGTCTGTGAGGTAACATGAAGTTTAATTGCTGTATCTGCTCCTGTGTTTAGCCTTATTGCTTTTCTTGGTAGTGTGTATCTTACGAGTATCAGCAGAAGAAAACTTTTCTAAAACTACAAAAATCAGAAAAGAGGCCAAGTATATACTTTAAAAAAAAAACTCTAATGGTCTTATGTTTCATTACAGATAAAATTTACATTACTTATGTGTCCTTGGGTTTTATTTCTCAAATAGTTCAGGAGCATGAAGTTACTTTGTGTGGGTCTTGTATTTTTCTTAAAAGTTAGAGAACATAGCTTTTAAAACTAGGTTTTTTACAAGATTCCGCCAACAGCTGAACACTCGGGAACCAGGTCTGTCTCTCAGAAAAGGTTTCTGCCATCCACCACTATATACATTTTTATATATCCATTTTCACTAACATATATGAGCCTTGACTGCTTTTAGATACTTAGAAAATGAACATGGAGTTTTGTAATACTAAATTTCCTCTTCTCCATGTAGAATGGAAGCACTATAATATTTGGAATCCCCCTGGAGTCCATGGTTTGACAGTGCTTGGTATTAATTTTTTGTTTCAGTTTTATGACCTGAAGCCAAGACCAGTAATAGCATCTCTCCAGACCTCTTTTAAAATCAATTTTGTTTGAGATTATTTTTCTTTCATAAAAATGTTTTACAATAAATTTGCTTTCCTGTCTTCCATGACACTCTGTATGCATGCCCATGATCCGTGCCAGTCTCCTTTTAAGTTTACTACTATCACTAGGAAAGACAATATCATTATGGAGACAGCTGCAGGGAAAGCTGACAGAAAGATGGCATTGATCACTCTCTTAGGTTTGGGAATCCTCTGGGTAAGAATATATTCTCACCATCAGCCAGCCTTGATTCAAAGCTTTCTAGCTAAGTATCAATGGTTTGTCTGTCCTTGTAAGAGCACTGTAACAGCCTCACCCATGGTGTTTATTCCTCCTTTGGTAGTTCCTTGTAGGATCATGGTGTTTTTACGCTAAATGTGATTCATGGTACACGTGAAAGCTGAACTAACCAGTGCTAGTAGCCCACCCTTCACTGGTGAAACAGAGACTGAACAAGACTGATCCTTTATCCAAACCTATTGTACTCCTGCTTAGAATTTCCTAGAGAAAGTGGACGTGAAATTCACTCATTTAAGAAAAAAAAAGATGTGCATAAAATATGTCCAGCTCAAAAGAGGGCTTCTGCTGAACAGTGGTGTTAAAGTGCAGTGTTTGCTTCATTTTACATTGCTAATTTTATTTGAAATGCTTTTGTCAATTTTATTCTTTTTACTGTATTGGAGGGATAATTTATGTGTCCTCAAAATTTTGTGGTTTTTTTTTTTTTGTCTTACATCTAATTGTTTCTCTTCTTTTCACCATTTCACTCAAAATCTGTATTAATAGAGACATGCTAATAACTGAGAGAAATTGCAAATAGCCTATGCTCGATACCTGCCTGATACCTACCTCAGTTTGAACAACAAAGAGGGGAACAGCTAGTGGTGGTCATGAGTTAAAACCCTCCCAAGAAAAAGCGTGGCTTGGGTGCTGGTTTTAAACTGTTTCTTGTGCTTCCTTTCATCTTCCTCCTGCAGTCTGAGTTGTGTGTATGTCAGATGCTGCTCTTGGCCTCGTGTCTGAGAAATCTGCTGCTTCTGACGTATTTTCCCAAGAGAGTTGCAACTGTTAGTGCTTGTCCTTTGGCAGCCCATGATCAGAGTATTGTAATTGCCTCCTAACAGCTTTAAAATGTGACTGACTAGAGATGCCCCTTGCCTTTCCTTGGCTTCCTTCTTCTGGAAGACAGTCTGAGTATTTTTGAGGTGCACTGGAAGTGACTTCCCCAGTCCTGCAGAGCTCTGTATTTTGCTCATTGCTAAGGGCTATCCAAGGATGAATTCAAGTATAGGAATTCCCATTTGGAGATATTCTTGAGAATTAAAAAATAAAAGAATAATTTTTCTCTTCTTTAATAATGCTGTATTAGTTTGAGTCTGGGCAGGGAGTCTTGGCAGATAAGCCAAGGTGGGAATTCATATAGCACAAGCTACCCTGTCAGAATTTGCTGTCTGGATATTTGTATCCAGTGATTATGCAAATTAGGTACTACCACCATTCAGAGACTGGAATTTTTTTGCTCTGTGGGGCTAAAACAAGAATGTAGTTAGAATGACTATGACAATTCTCTTCCTTGCCTAGTAAACCTTAATTTGAAAGACACCATCACCATTGCTGTTACCTGCTCTGGTTGCACGTCAAGCAATTCTGACAGGAGAATTCATAATAATTGGCAATCAGTTTATTAGTTTAGAGTTTTCTTAGGGAATCGTTTTTTGTTTAATAGGGTTGTTATGATAAAGTTCTATGGTTGAGAAGGCTGTTTTGTCATCCAGGAAAGATTTCAAATGTTACAAGCTGCACCAGAGGTGGAAAGGTCTTTATTTAACTGATGCTGTCTAGCCAAACTTGAAAACGAGACATATTTGCTCAGAGACTGGTGTTTATCAGGCAGAAAGAGTAATTAAATTTGAATTGTGTCAGCCAACTACCTTGAAATGAAGAGAAGTCAATGTATGTTGCTCCAAGGAGAAAGAAGGAAATGATTAGTTATAATTATACTCAGTGTCCAAGAGAATTGCTTCACACCCCTTGAATCTGTTGCTAAGGGAAGAAAGAAAACTAAACAAAGGACCTCTAATCCTTCTCTTAAAGTCTAAAATTTCTTGAGTTCAGGATTCCCTTTGGGAGTTAGAAGAGACCAGATACTACTGAACCATAGTATTTTAAGGACTGACAGAGGGACTCTTGGGTGGATGAGGAATTGGTTGAGTTGTTGCATCTAGAGGGCAATGGCTCACAGGCCTGATCAGGGGCATCAGTGACAAGCAGTGTCCCTCGGGGATCCGTAATGGGACCAGTGCTATTTAATGTCTTCATTAACGACATAGACAGAGGGATTGAGTGCAACCTCAGCAAATTTCCTATGAAGACAGGCTGAGGGAAATGGGATCCTTCAGCTTGGAGAAAAGAAGGCTCCAGAGAGACCTTGTAGTGTCCTTTCAGTACTTAAAGGGGCCTTACAATAAAGATGGGGAGAACCATTTGGTAGGGCCTGTTGCAACAGGACAAAGGGGAAATTGTTTTAAACAAAAAGATTTATACTAGATATAAGGAAGAAATTTTTTTACAATGAATGTGGTGAAATATTGGCACATTGTTGCCCTGAGGGATGGCAGCTGTCCCATCCCTGGAAACACTCAAAGTCAGGCCTAGATAGGGCTCTGAACAGCCTTATCTGGTTGAAGATGTCCCTGGTCATTTCAGGGGTTTGTACTACATGACCCTTATTAGTACCTTCCAACCCAAACAATTGTCAGATTCTATGGGTTTTCAGTAACTGAGTGCAACCAATGAGACTCAGTTAAAAATACACTTACAACAAACTTGCTGATTTTGTTTTTATTTAGAAACTGTTTAACGATAGGAGATCACAAAAGATTTGCATTGAAACCTTGGCTTGCAATTTAATCTGGAAGAGCCTGCATGAATCATTTGTAGGATGTCACACAGCACAAAGTAGGTGGTACTTTGCTGAGAAAACAAAAGATTAAATACTTTGCTCTTAAAATTCATTATAGGTGAAGCTGGCAAAGGTGGCTCTCATTGAAGTTATGTAATACATTCCTTTATGAGACCTTTTCTATGGAAGTGTGTAGTTTGAAACGTGTGGACCTGATTTCTCCATGGCTACCATCAGCCTTAGGCTGATTTTCTGGGGAAAGTTTCAGTAGACGAAGAACAAATTCAAGGCAAAACAGAGTCTACACAATGGTTTTAAATAAAATCTTATAACCACTGTTTTGAGAAGCTGGAGAGCCTGGGGTCAGGAATCTCTGTAAATCTGAGTGTATCACAAGCCTCTGAAAATTTCCTGTGTAGTCTCTGTGAGAGTTTGGCAGCAGCAGTACCTGAAGATTCCATCTGTGCTGGCCATACTCTCAAGCCTGGGGGATCTGGGCTGGATAGGAGTTTTCTTTGTTTGACATCCAAATCTCCCTGTGGCTCCTGTAGTTTATCTGTTCTCCCTTCCTAGCATCTTTGTGGCTCTGTTTTATTCGTACTGGACCAAGCAGCACTGCTCTTAGGAAAGGCAGGCAAGAGGGATTTGCATCAGTGGAGCTGGGCATTCATGGCTCTTTGGGTATCAGGTTTTACTTACAGTGATGCAGGGTAGAGGTCTGGAGTTTTTGGAGGTAAAAAGAGCAGGATCTGGAAATGATCCAAATGTGGGATTTGGAGGAAAGAAGAAAGAAAAAAAGCAACCACAAAGCTTAAAGACCAAAGTGAATTTTTAAGTGACTTTGTGATGAGAGTGAAGAGGGTGGGCTGGATCAATTTTTTATTGCGTCTGAAGGTGTGTTGTCACAACAGAGCAAAAGGTTGGAAGAGCACAATTGAAAGGGGACAATTAGAGCTTGAAAGAAGGAACAAATTTTTAAGTCATTGATGTTTATGAGGTGAAGATAAAGACACTCTTGTCAGTTTTTTGGCCTTCCAGCCCCGGAGACAAGGTACTATATTGAGCCCCACGTTAAAGATTGCTGTTCTTTGTACAAATGCTTGACAAGATAAAACAAGCAGCTTGCCGACCTGTGGGATTCATTGTCAAAAGCTGTGTGCCTTTTATTTCCACAACATGGATTTAAAGGGAAACTGACTGGGTAGTTGGAAGAGATACCTATTAGGGTAACTGTGAAAGAAAGCCACAGGAATCTCAGAAAATGCCTTAAATGGCTTTTACTTGGAGGCTGAGAGGTTATACTGCGTGAGGTGGACTTAGTCTGCCACTCGTATACTCTTAGGATGTCATTTTTGGAGACCATTTTTTGTCCTTGCACAGTGCTAAGGTTCAGGAGCTTTGGGGAGAAAGGGAGAAGACCATTTTAAAGTTTCCCCAGCTGCAGGCAGAGCTCAGCTGAGATATTTAACAAGATTTAAAGGACTTCCAGGGAGCTGTTTGCTGACCCCTGGGTTACCTTCCCGTACTGTCTGGTACTTCTCTATTGTGCTTATTTTTGCTGAGTGCAACTGGTTGGATTACTTATTCATTCCCCTATATACCCTCCCATATAGCATATAAATCACCCTATGTCATACTGTCTTTCAAGTCATGCCCCAAAAATATACATTAACTGTTTAATTTTATTGTGGGAACACAGAATACTGAGAATATTTCCCTGCCTATTTTAAGGCATTATACCCCTCATACAACACTGATTTTGACCTTTGTCCATGGAGAAAATTTCCTAGCTTGTGTGTTAGCTACGCCCACATTTTATAAGGTAAATTTTCTCTCTGAAAATTAGTTTTTCCAGCTATTTCACAGACTCAGAACAAAAAAATCTGTGTTGTTTAGATGCAATTAGTTGCAATAAATTACAGAAAAATAGCACAGTTTGCAGATTTGTTTTGTAAAAAGACTGTTGCAATTTGATGTTAGATGGTAATACTAATAGTTTGGTAAATAATTTATGTATACTCTATTTTTTGTAACAGTATCTCACTTTAAAATTACTTTTATCTTTACTTTTTTTAAAATACTTTTACTTCTTAGCAATGTGGTAGGAGGGAGAAAGAGATCAACTGGAGGAGAAGAATAGGTTGTTCCTCTGGCTCCCTCTTTCCTTGCAAAGAAAAAGGCAGGAGACAGGCAAACAACTGACCTGGTGCTACACATGAGCACCAAGACTGGTACAGAGAAGAACCTGTTGCAATAGTTAACCCAGCAAAACACAGATGAAGTTCAGTCACAAGTAGATTGCTAGTGGCCCTATAATCAATAAAGCTTTTGCTTTCACTATTTTTGGTCACCTCAAGTTAGATCACTGATATAAAATATGCTTCCCTAATAGTTACCATCACTCTGGCCAAAAATCAATTAGATTTATTAGAGATTCTGGTGAAACATTTCTCTCACAACTACAACAGCTGTTCTGTATATTAGTTGTCTCCAAAAATTAGGCCTCCAAAAATTTTGCCCAGGATAAATCATAATTTAACCAGACTAATGCTAACTCTTAATTGAAATGCATGTGGCATATTTAAGAAAGGAATAACTGAAAGTAAATACGGTGAGGAATTCTATTTTGGTCTTGGAAATTACTTGGTCTGGAAATAAAAAAAAATTACGAATGTTCATGTCTATTTTAATGATAAGTTTCCTCATGTCATTTGTAAATTTAAAATTGTTTTCAGTTTTAACTTAGATCTCAACTATTTGATTACATGCCTGCACATCAGAATGCTGTTTGATTTGGAATTGCTATGATTGATTTTTGAATAGCTATGAAGGGAGAAATTAAAAGGGACATGTTCAATTAAACTTCCATTTCTTTTTCAGAGCTGAAATTTAAAACAGGAGATAGCCCCAGAAAATGTTTTACCCTGGATTCCTATTGGCTGTGAGCTACAGATGAACCAGAATTGGTGGAACAAAACATTCACAACTAGTTTAGTTCTTTTCTCCACTTTCACTTACTTAGATTATGTCTGAGAAATTAATTCCTCAGAGGTAACAGTGCCTATAATTTTATTCAAAATATGCAAAGTAGGCCGATTTCCAAGCCAGCAGAGTAGGCACAATAAGTATTTTATAGCTTTCAGTTTAAAGGCTATTGGAGTATCTACAAGTATTTCAAAGACAATCCATTTGGCAAATGTTAAACTCTTCAAGCAAAGGTTTTCCAGGATGGCAATTTCTTAATATCTCCTCAACCCCTTTTTACTTTTCCTCACTGAGAACCATTTGATTTACTATCAGATTCTTACTTCTGCTCTTGCCTTGCCCACACCAGCTGAGGGCACTCCTGGGAGGTAACTGCAGTTACCTGGGCTCAGGATGCACCCTGGGAAAAGCCCTTCATTTCCCTTCAAGCCCATGTTGCAGGGATAGAAGCAACAAGGTGTGTCCTCTTCAGCCATCTGATTTTTCTCCATGGTATGTAATTGATGTTTATAATTGGGGGTTTTTATTGGTTTTGATGTGTTTCTGAAAATTTGGGTTTAATTCTTTAGTTTCTTGGTCTTTTCAGCCTGTGTTTGTTTTGGTGGGCAATGTATTAAAAGGAAATGGAAGCATACTGAGTATGAAATGGTCTGCCCAAGTCCTACTATCTTGTTGCCCTCCAGGAAAAATATATCTTTGCACTTTATGCAATTTGGATGGTTTATACTGCTGGTGTGTTTAAAAGTGCCTTTGAAATTAGATGCAGGAAAGTTTTCTGGATGAAAGAAAGGAATAATGTTCTGTACTCTAAACAATGTCAATCTTCTGCTACAACCTGAGAATTTAGAAGAATACAAGATTTGATGGGATCTCATTTTCACTGGTGTTGCCCGCTGGGATAGGAAACTCACTATTTTTAATTGGAAAAGAGTGAAAAAAGGCTACATAGCCTGAGAAAGGAATAGTATTAGAAAAATAATTTATGAATGAATTTTCTTTCAAGCCTTTCTAAATAAAGTGAGCTTTCTTGTACATGCAAATAGAGAAATGTATTTGTGTTGGATGGTGATGGAGGGGTTTATACTAGTACTGTTTCTGCAACTGATTTTCCATCACAGACATGGAGGTGTGTTGTCTTAACTAATAGTTTAGTGCTTTGAGGACAAAAAAAAAAATTCAATTAGCTGCCTCAGTGTGATTTTTATGTATGCTGAGTATGGATTTGCTCCATGTAAATGGACACACTCATGTGTTTTTCATATGTCAGCTCTGGCCTTCATCATCTTACAAATATGTTTGAAAATGTTGCTAAATATCATGCAATTGGAAAGAACAAAGCATTAAGGACAATAATTTCATGCTTTGTACAGAATAAACAAAAAACCCCAGAATTTTCCAGGCAAGGGAAGGGAGTGTGTCAAATTAATCTATAAAAGTCAGACAAAAGGACTTTGCTTGGAAAAGAAATGCCGAATGGTTTTAATTAACATTTTGCTTCAGGTCATGCCATGTTCTTTCAATTAGGACTTTGGTGTAAGAAAGACTGTCTCGTCCTGAAATGTCTTTTCTTCTTTAAAGGGAAAGACTTGGTCATTTTCCAGAGATGGAGGAGTGGGATACTTACAGTTATCTTTAGTTTGGGGGGAGTAGGGATTGTGATTATTTTTCAATTTTAAATATAATTGAGAAGCGTTGGGATCAAGCATATTTAAGTGTCATTCTAAACTCTTCATTTCTTCTTTCAGTTCAGCTCTCTTTCTTCAGAATACTTTTCCATTGCAAAACTCTGACATAAATAATTTCCCTTGATGCTGTAGTCACTATTTTTCTCTAATGCTCTATATATCTATTTAATAGTTTGTCTGCAGCATATAGCTACGTTGGGAATAGGTTTCTGTGTGTTGTCATTCAGTGTTATGTGTAAAAGCATCTGTATGTTAGAGCTTTAAGGTTTATAAATGCATTGCTTCTTTTTCATTATAAAAACTCCTTTTTTTAATGATCATGTGCTTCCTCTGTCTGTGAGTGTGCCCTGCAGTGGGCCCCTTTTGTTTGCAACCTTCTAGTTCTGCCTGGAATGAAGTACCGAGGCAAACAGGAAGGTTTGCTGAGGGAAGAGTTTCAGGCTAATTTCCCGTTTCATCCAAGGTATTTCCCACTTCCAGCTGATACACACAGAAGGAGCACCACAGTTCCCACCACACCTGCTGAAACCAAAGCTAAGCAAGCAAGAATGATAACCTAATGTGTTTCTGGTTTTGAAGAAGACTGACAAAAGGACTGTAGTAATTTTATTCATGAATATTTCCCATGTCAAACAGTTTAAAAAAGATGCCCCACATTGCTAATTTTTGGGCATTGCCATCCATTGTTTTAAGTAGTAAGACCCATTTTGGTGGGAAAACAGCATCTACATCAGGCTAATGCTACATGAGTTCAGTCACAGGGTCATATAAATATCAACCTAGGTCTTTAATTATGTACAAGATATATTAAACAGTCATGCTTTCCTTAGCACAGAACTTTGCACTAATGGAATGTCATGGCTGTTACTAAAATTTTACTATAAACTGTTGCTTAGCAGCAGTGTGGGATTTTTGTTTTTTTACTACTACTTGGTTTGCAAATTGAGCCCTCAAAAGTTCAGAAGTGCCAAATTCAGAATCACCCTTGCTATATCATTGGGCCACTCTACACAGTCCTACTAGCCTTATGGGAAAAACATTTTGCTGAGAAAATTTACACATGGTCCTCTAATCAGAAAGGATCATAACATCTTGATATAGTGACATATAGGCAACTGTAAATTTATTATTTCCCAGTGTCTGGTTTCACCCACTAGACAGTGAAAATTACTTTTAGAAGTTGTCTTTGAGCTACTTTGTATTTTAGAAGAGAAAAAGAAGTAATAAAAAGAAAATTTCCTTGGCACTCTTGAGCACAGCTGCTGCCACACAAGTGGTGTGAGTCCAACTCCTTCCCATAGTTGGGTCCATAGTTAGGTCCATCTTTTTCTTTTGAGATGTTACCAGCATCTTTTTGTGGAATGGGTGTGGCAGGGGAGATAGTTCCTTTGAACACATCACTGACTTCCAAAATTTAAAAAATTTAGTGAAAATAATGTTGAACATTCTCAGGCAAATGTCAGAGGAAGTTTTAAGACTGAAAGATTTAGACTAAATGGAGGACTCTGCTATGAGATCTTAAAATAAGTGGGAAAAGGAAATAGTCTCAGTAGTGTTATACAATAGAATGTACTTTTGAATGCACTCATTTGGGCTTTGGTGCTGGCCAAAAGCTTGCTAAATACTTTAACTTATTAGCAATAGAAAGTGAAAAAAGTTTGGGTTTGGCGGAAAGGATATTATATACAAAAACAGAAACAATGCCGCCCATCAGCATCAGCTGTCAGGGCCTGACGTAATCTAATAGGCATCTCATAACTCTTCACACTCTTGTACTTACAGACTGACGTACTTAGGGCAAAAGAGTTCAGTTTTTTTTGGAAATAGTGTCTAGAGATGCCCCCATAACTCACAGTATTGAACAGGAATGGTCAGAGCCTACTCAATATGTGTGTAGCTGTGTTCCCTTCAGCTGTGTTTATTCCATTTAAATAGGCATGGTCAGAATTACATGTTGTTGTTCTCTGAGTACTTAGCCATTTACAGGCATTTGCATTCTAAGCTGGATCCTGTCTGGTTTTTACCATTCAGCTGTGGAATACTGACTTCATTGTAAAGGAGACTTGGACATGAAATCGATTTGTTGAAAGTATTTTGTACTTTCTAGCTGTTAGGAAATGCAATATATTTTTGGTGTCATGTTTTCGCTTGTAGACTGAGACAGGTGTGTGGAATTAATTCCAGAAACGTGGATGACTGTTAGCAATGTCATGGCTTCAAATCTGTGTGGATTTGCTTTCAGTTTTCAGACTCCTTGCAACCCATCACATGTCTAAGTTTGTCAGTGCTGGAGGAGGTACCATTAGGTGCACAAAGCTTTGAGTATTACGTGTGCATTTCTAAACAGGCCAGGTACCTGTGGATCCATGTGTGTCTAGGGGACAACATTCAGAATCCCTTTAGCTCTTCTGTCAAGAAACACCTAGGGGGTGGCAATTGCATGTGGATCTCTGGCATTATCATGGCTGGAAAAGGAGAAGGTAGAAGACAAGTGTGTGGTTAACTGCAAACCCAAACACAGGGAGTGGAGCTGCAGGGCCCCACAGGGAGAGGGGAGCTGCCAAGTGGGTGCCTTCCTGGTGCCCTGCAGTAGCCTCAAGATCCAGCCTGAAGGGTGGGAGACAGCAGAGTTGGAATTGCTGGAACGAGGTTGGATCAGGCCCCTCACTGAGAACCAGCACTCTCCAGAGAGCTGAGGGAAGAGATGGCAAGCAGAGCTTGGCCCAAACAAATCTCAGCCCCAGCACTGGGACAGCTTGGCCTGCAGGGAGGCTGATCCCTGGAGATGCTGGCATTGCATAAGAACACTTTGAACCAAACTCAGCACTGAGAATCTGCACAGCTCTAATTGAAACAGCCTTTTGTTGTAATGAAAAGAAAGCTGCAGAAAGGATGGTAAGTGATGAATCCTTTCCTTTATTTGGAGCCCACCATTGGCCTGCTAGTGTAATACTGAGAACGTTCTGCACTCCAAGTCCATTTGAAATGTAGTGAAGCATTGCAGTAAATGATGTAACTCACTGCTGGGAGCTTCTCCAGACCTCTACTGTTTTACTTGTTTGTTAGTAAGGCATGTTTCACAGTGCAAATACTTCCCCCCCCCCCCCCCCCATTTTTTTTTCCTTTCTCTTTCTTTCTTTTTTTTTTTTTTTTTAATTTACAGACTCTAAATTTGCTTTTCTCAAATATTTCCTACTTAGGTTTTTGCTTAAAGCAATTCTAATCAAATGATTGGTTTCATTTATATCCTTTAAATCATGGACTAGGATCTTTTTTGCCATATAATAATGTTCCACATTCATTAAACCCACAGCTCTTCAGCTTTAATAATTGCTTCCAGGCTCTTTGGAAATAAATAAAGGCTGGACTCTTCCATTTGATGCATTACTATATCCTTTATCAGGAGCTGTAACTTTTACTATTCTTTCTAGTCTTCTGCTTATATAGTTTTAAATACTTCTTGATCTCAAGTTTTACAACATAGTAAATTAGCTCAAGGGTACACAACTGAACTTTGACCTTACAAGGACATTTGGTCAGTTGTGTTTATGAAGAAATTTAGGATCATTTGTGGCTTTTGCAAGTAATTAGGGAGCTATGGATTTCTTTTCTCCTTCAAGTTACATATGAACATTCTTACACATATGCTTGTTTCCCTTGTGTGTAAGGGACATGCTTACTGGTTTTATGGGAGAAAGGATTGGATACATTAGAAACACTTGAGAAAATCTGTTCCAGATTTCTCTTCAGTTGCTGCAGTTTTCTACAATACCAGTTAAAGGGTTTTTTTGCTGAGCCAAACCCATGGTTTGAGTTAACTGGAATTTAGGGGCAGATTTAACTGGTTCTTTTTTCTACCAGCTACATCCAGCTTAACCAAGTGGCCTGTGAACCGCAAAAGGGACGCTCCATGGCCTATTTACAGGAGAGCAGCCTTTAAGTCTAGCTTTTCTTGAATGCTGTATGAATAGAAAACTAGCCAGGCCTTAAGTCACTGCTGGTCATGTTTGTGTACAAACTGGTCCCAGCAGCAAAACTTCCATAAATAATCTGCCACAAGAATATTGGCCTGCCTTACCCAGTCTCCCAGCTCCAGAGATTTTCCAGAGCTTTGCTTGATCCTTTTCAGCCTCCTTGTATCTTTTGAAGACACCCATTAAGAGATAGTGGGGCTGCAGCAGGCAAACGTGGAGATAAGAAACCAAGGATTATATAGTCAAGGTGCAATATTTTGCAATGTATTGAGATCTGCAAAGTGTTGGCATCCCTGTAGATACTCTTGAGCACAACAGAACCCAGTCTATGTGTGATACACTGTCTTTGTCTCCAAGCTTCCTAATTCCATGACTGTTATGACAGATACACAGATATTTGCAGTGAGTGGGGTTTTTCTTTAATTTCCATTGGAGTTCAGGCTTTAATTTTTAATATGCTCTTGTCAGACATTTGGATTTTTTTAAAATCATCTGGTAAGAATTTTACGAAATCCACCTGGAACTCAGAGATTTCAATTGTAGACTGTTGAGTTAACCCACAACAGTTCTGTTCAGAAGTGTATGACCACATAGAAGATGTGTTGTGCCCCAAAATGTTGGCTTCCATATGCAAGAACTATTTGTTGTAATGTCGTGTGATTTTTACATTGTTTGAGCTACTAAGAGAACAGATTGGATCAGATCCCATGGGGAGATCCTTGCAGCTGGCTAATAGATGTGATTTGTGACTTCTGGGAAGACTTGTGTCAGAAAAGGGAAGATTTTTACTACAGGTGTCTCTTGGTAGTGTGATAATGCAGGACCTATGTTGTATGCAGATGACTGTCTGCTTTCCTGTGCTGCTCCTTTTGTCTGAAAAGGACTGGTTTGTGTGAATATTATTTTGTTGCAACTGTTGTGGCAAAAAGGGACTTTTCCTGCTGAGCCACAACAGCAAGAGTAGGCCACACAAGACAGGAGAGCCATCCCAGTTGTGCCAAGCATGGTAGCATCTCGACTAACGTCTCAGGGTTGTGGCTCGGCAATTCCAGAAGCTGGTGCATTGAAGGAGTTCCAGATGAGGACAACAAAAGCGGTCCCAAGTCTAGAAGCCATGAGCCATAAAAAAAAGTCGAAGTCTGCTGCTTAGTCTAGAGAATACTGAGGCCACCAGGGTAGTCATTGTCTAATAAAAGACTACTGCAATCACAGATGGTGACTTCTCCCCCACATTTGGGTGGGGTAGGAGGACAGTAAATTCTGTGGGCTGAAACTGCAGTGAAGACTGCTTGGATTAGTCTTTAGGAAACCTAACAGGATGTGACTCACTGGAGGCCTGCAAAGTGTCTGTCATGGGAGGGGCCTTTGAGAACAAATTAAGCAACTGTTGGTCAGGAAAGGCATAGGTGTAAATGTGGTTCTATACGATGTACTTGTGTCAAAGAAACAGCCCACATCACTTTTTAGAGGTTCTTTTTAACCCCATGGTTTCTCTGAGGATCTGATTTTATTAAATGACAAGAGTCTTTCTCTCTCTGGAGATCTTCAGAAGCTGTTTGGACATAATCCTGAGAAAAATGCCCTGGGGAAGCCTGCTTGAGCAGGGAGGTTGGACTAAGATGACCTGCAGTGGTCCCTTCCGACCTTGCCCACGGCAGGTAGTCTTCCAGCATGGCACAGAGGGAACACTGACCCTTGTTGTTGGCAATCTGGTGTGTTTTAGAGCCTGGAGCTTTCCAGGAAAATGTATCTGCTTATTAACCAGCAGCTGGCACTGCCTCCTTCCTGGCTTCTGAGGGAGATGCCACCGACCAAAGGGAATGGGAGGTTCTCAATTCCCTGCTTTGAGCAGCCGTAGCACTCCAGGCTTCAAAGGGAAAGGTCGCTGGAACACTCTATATTCAGATATTAAATATTGCTGTCTAATAAAAATTGACTGGAAACATGTTTCTGAGAGCCAAAATCTTCTGTTGGATGTAGTGGTTATCAGACCATCAGTTTGAGGCTTGCCCAGTTAATATATGCCTGCTTTAGCTTATCTGAATTTAAGTCTTCTCAGAGAACACTGATTTTCTCTCAACCTTTTTAGTATTACTGCTCTTTTCTTCCCAAATAAGGAAGCTTTAACCTCAGTGTGTGCATGCCAAATTTTAGCTTTTTGGAGCTGCAAATCTGAAGCAGGATGCTATCTGTTTTTATGAGGTCTTTCTGTTATTTCTATAATCCTCAGCCAGCCAAGAACCCCTGATTTATCCTCCTGTTCTAATCCTCCAATATAAACAAAAGGCAGACACAGTCTTGGTTCCAACTCAGCTAAAAATCAAGGCAGATTAATGTGTAAATATAACTTATAGATGGACCTATTTTCCAGAAACTGGTATGTTACTTCAAAGAAACTGTATTACAGTCCTCTACTGTTTGAGAAACACCTGGAAAAATGTTACTTCCTCAAATACATTTTAATTTTTGTTAAAGGAGGGTCCAGAGGCCTCACTTACAATTAGGGTTTCATTATGTCAGATGTTGCTGAGCAGTGCCTATGCTGAAGAATTTGTTTACTTTGAAAACAGATGAAGGTTTGTCAATGAAACTCAGAGCATGATAGTGAAAAAAATGAGATTATGTACATAAACACTTACTTGAAATGAAGTCATATTGGTAAAGTCTGTAAGGTTTAAAATGAAGTAACAAAAATAAACAAAAACCCTCACATAAAAATGTTGACATTACTAAATCTCTAATTTGTTTGTTGTGGCCTAGTCTAACATAAAAGGCATCCCAGCATTAATCCCTACTAAGTGAATGAGCACATAGGCAATTTTAAACTCTTATTTTCAAACCAAAATCCCTATGTGGTAGTCTAAAGGTTCATGCTTTCCATAGTTTATCAGTTTGTTTAAATGTAGGGCTTTAAAAAACATGCTTAATGACTTTATGGTGCCAATTATAAAGCCTTTAGTTTCATCAAGAGGATCTTTTGTAAATCCAGAATTCTTGTTTCTTCCCCCAAACCTTAAATGTTGCAGATACTGAGGTGAAAATCTGGCCAAATCAGAAGTTAAATTTCCATTAACTTCATGGGAGATTTTCCTCAACAGAGGAACAAAAGTCACACTGAGGTTTTTGTTCTTCTGTGAGAAAATAAGACTTCCTATTTTTGCAATTAACATGTCCATGAATTACCAAAGGAATCACAAAGCCCACAGTGAGGCAGGTTATAATTTGCCTGTTGTGCATTAGATTTGATTACAAATTGTGTTAAGAACATGAGAAAATTATTCTTATGTCTTGGTTACCCATTGATAGTGCAGTATTGTGGTTTCCCCAGTTTCCTGGGTGGATTTAAGGAACATATCCTTTTCTGTGTGTTTAATGTAGTAGAAGGGTATAGCTGGTTTTGTTTTGCTTTAATCTACAAGTGACATTCCCCCTGATTTAAAATCACTGATATTGCAAAGCACCTTGTTACCATGGATTTGTAAATGAAGAGTAGGTATGATCTCATACAACTAAACAGCGAGGTTGTATGAAAAATGTAAAGCAATATAGTACATGAAGCAGCATCCTGGGAAAAGAGCATAAAAATAACTGAAAATAAGTCTTATAAATGAGGCTAATTCTTATATTGAGAAAACAGCTTGGAGATAAATGATATTCTTAATTCTTTCAAAGCAGGCCAAATAGAAAACCATCTCAATAGTGAAAACCTTGTAAAACTACACAGAGTCAATTGAAATAATCAACATATGAGGAACTTGGAATCATTTGATGGCATAATATTTGTCAGTGATCAGTAAACCCACTTACTCTGCCTTTTGAAGAGGTTCCAGAAGCTGCACAATTTCCATAGTCTCTGACATCTCAGGGACAAATGTTTTCATTGGATCTGTTTTCTCCTCTTCAGTAAGACTTAAATGAGTATCAGCTCAGACTTAAACACATTTGTTTGCTCACCTTTCTTCTTAAAGGCAGAGAAACTAATCTTTGTCCGAAGAAAAGCACTATAACCTTGCAACAACTTTCATCCTATGCCAGTTGAAGCCAGCAAAATATTTGAAAATTTATGGATATTAACAGGTCTTAAAAATATAAAAATAGTTTTAAAAGTATTAAAACAATAATGGCAAACTGGGGCCCACAAAAAGAATTAAAACTGGTTTGGAGATATCTGCTGTTTTCTGAAATCAAACCAATACACAGATCCTACCTAAATACGTGAATGAAAACAGAATGAGAGCCAAAGCAACTCAACAATGAAACACTAGAAAAGGCAAAGAAGATGGGTAGATAAATCCACAGAATAAATCATTAGTAAAAGAACTTGCCTTTTAAGAGCTGGACTAATTGCAAACATTCCTCGAGCAAAATGGAACCTGACTCTGAAAATGTGACGCTTGACAAAAAATCAGGACAAAATGAATCCAAAATATCAATAAACCTATTAAGAGCCATGTGAGAAACTAATCAATAGGGCAGGCAGTAGGGCACAGCTGCTGAACAGTCCACTTTAATGCCATCAATAGCCCATGGGGACAACTCAGCCTATTGGTTTGGGATCAGGAAAAAAAGATGAAGAAGAAAGAAAAAAAGGAAACAAAGTAAATTCAGTGTTTTGGGGGGAAAGCATACTCCTTGCAAGAATTTAATTTATTTATGATTTAAGAGAAGTATCTGGTGCTGATTTGAGAGATGTTTATCATCTGCACTGAAATTGAGAAGGGAATGATGGTAATCTTAAGGCAGATTGTTCAGAAGTCAAATGGCTGAGTTCTGGTCCTCTTCAGTTTCAGTGGCAAAAATCCAAAAAACTGCAGTTAAGGAAGAAATGGATCGACACTTGGCTCTGCAGTGCTCCTTACCTTTTTTTGTTTCCTTGTTAATTTAATTGTCATGCAGCAACATTGTGGGTTTCTTTGCTAAAGCTCTGTTGGCAATTTCCATGTCTCAGAATACAGAGCTTGCATTTATTTTAAAATCTTTATGGAAATATTTTTGAGGCAAACACACTGATGGAGATGGAGGGCTTGCCAAATAGCACTAAAGTTGGTCAGAAAATGGGCGTCACAAACATGGTGTTTATCAAATGTCTCTCTCTATGCAGGTAGTTTCTATCACTGCCAGATGCTTTGCTCCAGAAGTGTCTTCCTTGTAACTCCACAGGAGCACAATCCAAACCTTCCCTCTGCCTGTGAGTTCTGGCAGTCCTGCAGCTATTCCATTACTGTTCCAAGATGCAAAGCTCTCCCTGTGCAAACTGTAGATTTAGAAGCAGCTGCCATACATCCTCACAACTTTCTTTAGTTCTGTGTTGAGCATCTTCCAACATTAAGACCACAAAAGGATAGTTATTTACTCTTTGCAAAGTAAGGAGGGAGGTCAACAAAACATCTGTCTTGGACTTCCAGAGGATGAACTTTGGTCTGTTTAGGTCACTGGTTTGGAGAGTCCCTTGCGAAGCCGCCCTTAATAACAAGAGGCATACTCTAAGAGAGAAGCCTTAAAGGTGCAGGAGCAGCACATCCCTGTGTGCTGAAGGAGGACCCGGTGGGGAAGAAGATCAGCCTGGCTGTACAGGGTTGAAAAAGGCACTTTAGAACCTTTGGGAGAAGGGGCAGGCAACTCAGGAGGAGTACAAGGATGTTAGATCATGTAGAAAGAAAATCAGAAAGCCTAAATCTGACCATCACAAATCTAATATAAAGAGTCTTTATAAGTACATCAACAACAAATGGAGGGCCAAGGAAAATCTCCATTCTTTTATGGAGGTGCAGGGGAACATTGTCACCAAGGATGAGGAAAAGGCTGAGGTACTTGATGCTTTCTTTGCCTCAGTCTTCAACAGAAAGACCAGTTGTCCCGGGGGCAGCTGGCCCCCTGAGCTGGTAAACAGGGAAAGGGATCAGAATAGATCCCCTCACTTGCTGTGGCACTTGGACACTCGCGGGTCTGTGGGCCTGGATGGGATTTATCCAAGGGTATGGAGGGAGCTGGTGGGAGAGCTCCCCAAGCCACTCTGCATCGTTTATCACCAGTCCTGGCTCACTGGGATGGTCCCAGGGGACTGCAGTGTGACACCCATCTGCAAGGAGGGCTGGCAGGAGGATCCAGGGAGCTACAGGCCTGTCAGCCTGACCTCAGTGCTAGGAAAGGCTACAGAGCAGATTATTAGGACAACCAAGGGATCAGGCCCAGCCACCATGGGTTTAGGAAAGGCAGGTCCTGTTTCACCAACCTAATCTCCTTTCCTGACCAGGGCACCTGCCTACTGCAGGAGGGAAAGGCTGTGGATTTGTCTACCTTGCTGTTTTAGTTCTGTACCTCTCTTGCTGGATCCCACAGCCTTCAATTGTAAATGGTCCTTGTTTATCCCACACCTTTGGCTTTACTGGCTTGCCTGAGGTATTGGATTTTGACCTGTCATGGCTCTGCTGTTTTCTTGGGCAAAATCCCACAGATGCTGATTTGAGTAGTGTAACTTTGCTATCAAAATTTTAAATTTGCTGTTCTTGGTGACCTTTTCCCCCCTCTTGCTGAAGAAATGCTTGGGACACACCTTCTCGCATCTTCATTTTCCCCATAATATTTATCAATTGTCTTCTGACACCTGGATGGGAGCCCTTCTGCTAACTTTGTGTGCATCTTTCTCTTAAAAGTTAGTGTAGGATAAAGGATGTTCAAGACCATCTTAATCTCACATCTGCATTTCTCTACCAGTTATGATTCAGTTTTAAGTCTTTGATTCCCTCTGAGCAGCCTCAAATACTACTGTTGAATTTATTCTGAATTTTGCTTTTATTATTAAACTTTTTAATTCATATACCAGTGGCAATCAACATAATTGGCACTGTATTCTGTTTTTTCAACCATAGAAAGAGTGATACTACTGGAAAGCTAGCGGTTATATGCTTAATGAGCTAATGCTTATTCCTGCATTTTTATTGTCTCCCTCAGGAGAAATTCCCAAGTTCTTAGGCTTAGAAGATGACCATTGTAAAGGAAGTTTTTCAGGTTTCTATTTTTCCAAAGTTTTGGAAACAGAATCTGGAGGAAAAAGGTTTCAGATCACTTCATATTTGCTCTTTTTGTACCTAAATTTATTTTACTTTATTAGGGTTTATTTCAAATGAAAAAAATCTAATCTCTATGAGTATCAGAACAAAGCATGCTGAAATTAATCTAGGTCATAAAAAATAGGATTTTATTTAAGTTCATTAACCTTTTTTTAAAACTGCAGTTCTTTTATTCCAACAAAAGAAATAAACTAAAAAAATAACTGTAGTTCTACCTTAGTGGATATATATATATGTGTGTGTGTATTTATATATATATATTTTTTTTTTTTAATTTAAATTATTGACCTTGCTAACATGATGTCAACATCTGACACATCTAGAGGTATGAATGTTTCTGAGTGTGAACCACCCCTGACTTTCAGATCATAGCCCAATTATGCTTTTGTGTCAGAGCATACAGCTTTAAAGAAACTGTGTTTTGTTGGATATCTTGGGGTGCTTTTGTTTCAAACAACTTTGTTTCTGTGAGTGTTAGTGTAAAATTTACTTTTCTAGCACATCTTTCCTGAAGAGAAAACTAAGTATGTCTGTCTTGTTTTGTCTTTTAAGTTTGGTTTCCAGGGTTCTCTGTTCTGATAAAGTTTGTTTCCCACAACTGGAAGCTGTGAGTCCCACAGGACTTTACAGCAACATCAACAAAACTCCATTTCTCGTTTGTATGATCTGTATGCCTCAACTCCCCCAAACAAATTCCTCGTTAAATTCACAGTAATTTGTGACCCACCTTACCACCCAGATTTGTGTGTGTCTCTAGCATGAGGAGGATGCAAAAGCCCAGCTGAAGGTAAAAGCACTTTGTGCTGACAGGGCACCCGGTGTGTCAAACAGCAGCTCTGGCTGCTCCCATCTACAGCCTGCTGGCCACAACTGCTAAACATAGCTGGGCTTATCACAGTCCCAGTGAAGGGAGGTGTGGCATTCCCGGGGCAGGGAGCCAGCGCTGGGCACTGCAGACGTGCCTTTCATCACTCTCCTGCACTGGGATAGAAGTGGCATTCCTGTGTCTATCAACTAACATCAATTTTGGACAAGTGCCTGCCATGCAGAGCCCTCACAGTTGTTTGGTCCAATAGCTGCTGAATTTATTGTGTGCTAATCAGTTGTGCTACAACACTCTGCAGGGAAAGAGGCAAAACAGGGCTGGAATAACACAGGAATAACTAGAATTAATGTGTGTGCAGCTGGATGGCTCTAGCACTGCGTGTCACCGTGACCTGTTTCCACTTGGTGAAGCCAAAACGACCTTGAAACAGGAGGTTCTGCAGTGTATTAAAACCAACAACAACTGTGGAGAGCCTGGAGCTCTGAAAGATGGTCATTGTCTCCATCTCCTACTTAATTAAAAAGGGATTTCAAGGTAATTAGGACTGTAACAGAATTGGTGCCCTGTGGGTGATACAGACTCTAAATGCCAAACCAAAAGTGCAACTAATGTATGATTATTTGATGTATTTATTTTTTTAGCATTAGGAAACTTGGACACACAAGGAATTTTACATCTCCCTTTCCATTTGTGCAGTGCTGAATTTGCACTTTCTAAAGCCACAGACAATGTAAATGAATGGCCATTGTTGTCTGGGGCATGTACTGAGGCCCTGCAAGGGCCAGTGAGCACCCAGCCCGAGTGCTTTGATGCAAATACCACTCACAACGGGAGCTGTGTAACTTGTAGGGCAGTGAAACAAGTGCAGGAATGTGACAGGGGTTTCACAAACAGTTTGAAGAAAACCTATGCAAGTCACACTTGACCTCCTTCAATTTTAATATTAAAACTTAATTACAAGAAAAAATTATCCTATTACATATAATTTATATAATATATAATACGTATATATTTAGGGTTCTTCCTGCTTTTCCTGGGTTTATAAATAGCATAAGGGCAAACTAGCTGAAAAGCAGGAACGTGTGTGTTTGAACCCTTGTTCTCTGAAAGTAGCAGTTCTCTGAAACATCATCCAGCAAATACTATTTTCAAGAAATTAATTTCCCATCTGTGCTATTGTGGTACTTCTACTGCATCTCTGCTGGAACCCAGACACTTAAAATTTAAAAACTTGCTTTTTTTTTTTTTTTTTTTAATCTGATAAGCAGAAATTTGTATGGCTTTCTTCTAGATGTAGTTTGTACTAAGGGATAAAAACATGGAAAAAGCTCCCTCTATTATAGCTACCACATTCCCCTGAGAGAATTTAGACCATAAAAGAAAATAGAAAAACAGAGGATTAATCAATATCTAAATTTGACTTGACTCTGTTCTGCTTCTCAGCAGAGAGGAACTGCTGTGGAGAGGTGACTGTCCTCTCCTGGGAAAGGGACTTGGCTGCCTCTCCTGCAGGGGCTGGCTCCTCTCTAGCCACAGGAGAGGTCCTGGTGCCAGCTACAGAGGTCACTGCTCATTTGCCCTCTGTAGCAATGGAAAAAAGGAAACATTGCCAAAGAAGAAGAAAAAAAATGCAATGGAGAGGAGGCAGTGTAAGGCCAAAGGCAGAAGAGTGGGTTGTTGTGGATATGCTGGAGAGGAAATGGCTACAAAAGAAATGTGGCAAATTGAGACATGGACTGAACATCCTGGGGCAGGATTGATGGTCCTGGCAGCCAGGATGTTGACAAACCACCCTCTTAAAGGGAAAGATCTGAAGGGCAGAGAGCAGGAAAAGGCAGGGAACCCAAGGGCAATGAAAATCTTTTATTCTTTAATGATTATCCCTGTATTATACCACAATGGGAATAGCACTGCCAGAGAGGTAATATAATGTTGTTTCTGGGTCTCTCAATACATTATAGTATCCTTAGGCTGTTACAGCCAGGGCAGGAGAAGCTAAATTGAAATTAAGTTGCAAAATGTCTCTTGTTTTTTGAAGGGGAAAAAAAAAAGAGGAACCTCAATGTATATCCAGTATTTAATTAATCTCAAGGAATTGGTTGTTGAAGCAGTAAGATTGTGTGCTCTGGGAAAGCCATTAGCAAAGCTTCTAGTATCTAGCTTTGACAAGGGAAGATTGGGTTGCTCTGCAGGAGCAAAGAAGTGGATTAGAAAGAAATTGGAGAGATAATAATGAGTGGAGTGAGATGAACAGGTGAATATTTGTGTGCCTAGGGACCTCCCAAATACCATTGTAAAGTTTTGTTCTGTAAGATTGGGGTTTGCCACCTTTACTCTGAATATGAAGAGTAAAATTCCAGCTTCTTGTTATTGTCTGCCCACAGCCAGCCCCTGAAGTCCTCTGGATGGGTAAATGCTGTGGACATTGGTGCTGTGAATAAGCTGAGCTTGTTATTATGGGCTAGGTGTTGTTTTGGGATGGTTTGGACTCCATGGTAGCACTGCCTGTTCCTTCTGCTGGCTCCAGAAGGAATCAAGATGACCAGCTTGGTTGTGAGCTTCTTTCATTACAGATACCTCAGGAGCTGCTCATATGTCCCAAATCCTATCTGTATTCAGACTCAAATGTTCTGGCATGCAGCTGCAGCATTAGCAATATCCATAGATATAGATAAAAATGGCAGGGATGGAGGGACAACTTGCACGATTTTTATTCAGCCTTTAGCGACTCTTTAAAGTGTCTTCCCATGGCACAAAAATTAACAACTTTTAGCTAATATTTGTGAACTAGTTTTCATTGAAATGAAACTTCTAGAGAGACTTCAGGTCTGAGAGGGTTTATTCTCAATTTATGAGTGAAGAAAGACTTACAGACAGAAGAACTAGCTTTTATTTTATTTTTTTTTCCCCACAGCTGTGTTGGAAGAGCTGAGCATTGAGGAAAAAGACAAGGTTTTGGGTATGCCATTCTGAAATGAAAGCAATGAACTGGAGGGGGGAGCAGCCATTGCCATGCAGATTGCTTTTCCTATCTTTCTATAATCCTGCCAGTTTTGTGTGACTGTGCTGGGAACCAAATTAGGGAAGAGAACTTGTTTTAAAGTAAGATTTCTGGGGCAGTGGAAAGGAGATGTTCTGTATCTTTACTGAGCCAGATCAGCTCTCCAAACTGGCGGATTAAATGGCCACCCAAAAGATAGCTAGTTTTGGGAGACATCTGGGAGGAGAAAGTGGGATGGACAGGGCAAGAGCCTCTCCAGCTGATAGTGCTGGCTAGGAAATGTCTCATTGGACTTGGCCTCAACTCAAATGCATTTCTTTCAAGGCAAGAGTAGCTTATAAAGTACTTGGTTCCATCTGGTTCCCAGCTCTCCTTCCTGCTCCCAGACTGTCCCTGACATCAGTGTTTGTAGAGCCACATGTTAAGCAGATGTGAACTGAGTGGAAAATGCGCTTTCTGTAAGGATGAATATATGTGAGTGCTAGGGAATGGAAAGAAATAGGAACTTACCTTTCTCAGGGCTCACACAGGCACATCTGTACTAGAGACAGCTAAAAATTGATAATATAAACTCTACCTGCTGCTTCTGTCACCCAGCCTGGAGGATCCTGCTTGTTCTATGAAGGTTCCCAGAGGGATAGAGAAGGAAGAACTGCAGAACAAGCAGTTAGAAATGGAGGTTTTCTATCTCACAGAAATCTCTCAAAATTGGTTAGTCAATCCTTGCTATGCAAGTATCAGAAAGATGATCTTTGAGAGAACCCTGAAGTTAAAATACAAGACATCTGAGACATGAGATGAGCGGGAATAGAGTTGTTTTTTCCTGCTGTGGTTGGATCCTAGTGGCAATCTTCACTACAGAAGTGTTACACAGCAAGGATTACTCAAGAACTTGCTTTCTGTAGCAATTTGTCGCTGCAGCAGGCCTCAGATAATGGCTGCATGAAATTAACCTTCAGGATGAAAAATCAATGAGACTACACTGTCTATTTTGAATTCCAGTGTTAGTAGCATGTGTTCCTTAAACCAGTAATCATAATTAAATGGGTGAGAGGGAATTTTCATCTCTGCTCCTGTGTGCTGGCTTGTGTTAATGATTATAAAGTATTTGAAATAAAATCAAATCTATGTATAAAAGGACTGTTTTTTGGAGAGACCCAAAAATGTCTGATTGAAACTTGGATGGTTCTCCAAGCCTACAATTGCAGATTTATCAGCTATGATGTTCACTTAGTGTGTTTTATTGCTAGCCAAGCACTGTGCAGTGGAAAATTAGACCATTATCAGCACAGCAAATGGCTAAATATCAGCCACATGAAGGGGTGAGGATGTGTCTTGTATGGCAAGTTACCTGTTGGCCACGAACCCTTGATGATGCCTGTCTGCAATGTGGAGGAAAGGAAGGCACTCTCTCTCCCTAGGAAGCAAATGCTTGGCATGCCTTATTAACTTGACTGTGAAAAGATGCCACTTGCTGTTTAGTGCTCCTGAGACTCACCATGGAATCTTAAGAAGCACACAGGCTTTTTGTCCCACTTCCCATTTCTGTCTTGTAAAGGAGTTTATTGATTCCTCTTAATTACAAAAAAAAGCTTTTCTTTTTATTGCCCTTCCTAAAACTGTAGGAGACTGAAAATGAGTAGAAGGTTGGTTTTTTGTTTATTTTTTTTTAGCAGGGCTCCAAAAACATAACAAGGCTCTGAGCTTTTTCATGCATACATAGCTGAAACAGAGAACCTGAAACATACTTTGCCTTCTAGCCTGCTTTGAGCTGTTTTTCTCACACATTCCCAATTTTCCATACCTTCACAGCTCCAGACAGAATCGTTATATTTTTGATCAAGATGAGAACATACGTTTCCATTTGCTGTTCTTCAAACGGGCCTTTACTGACTCAAACTCTTATAGTACTGCAGTGTTGAGGTGGGAGGTAACAAGGCTGTTTCTGGGTCAGAGGAAGAAACCAGAAATGTTGTGGATGAAGTTAGCACGGGACTGAGCCCTAGAAAGCATCTTCTAGGGGCAGGATTAGATTGCATCAACTTGTAGCAAGCTCATGTCTGTCTGACAAATACTACACTTCCAGAGATGGGAGCAGGAACAAAATGCACAAGGTTTTTCTTCTGAAATGTAGCAGTGAACTGAAGAAGTAACACACTGGTAATTTTTTAATGCACCCTTATGGCTATCTTCCATGACTAGAGTGAGTTCTATTTGCTGGTGGCTAAGCCTGGATTCTGCTTCCTGTTCAGACTTTAATGGAAATAATCATGCCAAACAAAGGGGTTTTGTGCAATGTACTTTAACTATCCAAAACTATAAATTGAATACAAGTGTCAACAAAAAAAATTCTGTGAGGATTCTCTATCAATGCTTTCCCTCAGGCATGCTCTAGTATTCATTCATTAGCTTTATGATAGATAGTTGGTTTATATATTCTGTGGATTTTTTGTTTGTTTGCTTGCTTTTTGCTTGGCCTGTATTAGATTTGATGGTTGACAAATATGTGAGGTGTGATACTGAGCTTTTATCTGTGTTCCATGTTTCCACTTTATATTTCCTTAGGAAAAGTCAGTAGTTGACTAGAGACTATCAACTGCTCAGCTTTTGGGGAGTGTTTGCACCTGTTACCTTAATAAGTTAACTAATACCTGGTAAAATATATAGCATTTTCAGGAGTAAAATTGTGTAAAGATGTTTTTAAAAGCTTGATATTCACACTCAGTTCCTACTCGTTCATCACTGACATCATAGGGCTTAACTCGTTTTTGAGGAGGTTGTTTAAAAAACAGAACAAACCAAAGAACAAAATGAGCTCTGTGCTTTTCTGTATTCCCAAAGACATGGCTCTCAGCCATGGCTCTGCAAAAAAAGTGTGATTCAAGGTAAGGAATGAGATGGTCAGAGAATGTTCAAAAGGAGGAATAATGGAAAAGTGGAACTTGATCTATAAACCTGGAACAAAGTCAGAGGATAATTTTTACAGAATCACATAGTCAAGATCAATATTTATAGAAAATTTTGTGGGGAAAGAAGGTTTCTGTTTTGTAGTAGTTAGAATGGAATACACCCTGCTATGAACATCTTACAGACATCTCCAGAGATGAAAGCAATAAAGAAAAGAAAATCTCTTCTGAAATAATGAAATCTTAAAAAATGAGAAAATGTCTAGAACAGGAGAGCTGTTCACATACAATGGCTCTGTTCATGGCAGAAACCTCATAATGACCTTTAGAGTTTTGGAGCAAAATTCTCTGTGTGGTTGATTCTCTGTGTGAAAAGGTTGGCCACCTTTTCTCTGATTTTTGACATTTCTAATATTAATTTACAATATCAAACTGAATTGAAAGCAGAGTTTTCTCTTAGTTGTGAAGATCTCTAGTGTCTAATTCTAATCTAAGTATTCAAATAGGGTAAATGATTTCCCAGTTTCTGAAGGACATGTTTTCCTGACTGTAGGAAGCAGTAAAATGTGATACCCCCTGCACTTTCAATATTTCTATTTCAAAAAGGCTATGAGTAGATGCAAACTGAGATTGATGTGCTCTTTTCTACCTTACTTGGAAAGATGCAGCTTCTTTTTGGATGAGGATATTAAATATTTAAATGAATCTTATAACACTCTAGATGGTAAATACTTTTCTGGCAAAAAGGTCAAAATTCTTAGAAATAACATCTCAGCTGCTGTTAGAGGATGTTTCCTGTATGTCCCTCTCACTGCTTACTCATCTCAGCACAGACGTTGCTGATTTACAGCTGTCCACTTTGCAGTAACAAAAAACCCTTTCCATGGAAAAATCTCCCTTTAAAAACCTCCCCAAACATTCCTGTGAGTTCAGGGAAACTTACTTTGAACTCAGAAGACAAGGTGCTGCAGTTCCTAAGGTCTTAATGAAACATTTGAAGTATTTGCCTGTCTCAGACATGGGAGCGAAGTCTTACAGTTTCACAAGGACACTCCCTTGATTACAGTTAGGCCGTGGGCTTTAAGTATTCTCACTGGTTTGTGTGTCTATTAAACCATGTTCCAGCTGCTGCCTCTCACTTTTGAGACTCAGTAATGTTCTTCTGCCTTTAGGAGCATACTTAAGAGAGAAAAATGAACTGTTTAAAAAAGGCTTTAAATTAGGATGTGAGGTGAGTTGGGTTTTTTGTTGGATTTTGGGGGGTTTCTTTTTCAGGTAAGGTGGCATCATTTCTTATTTGATCTGACTAGACATGAACTTCAAAGCTCTGTCAAGATAAGGAATGGGATACCCAGATTATACCAAAAGAATGTTTGCAATAAACCGAATTATTCAGTGCAGTCACTCGATCACATACTCTCTATCTCTGCCAGAAAACCCTCTGCACAGCACCCTGCTGATTCCCATCTCCTACAGAGTATGCTGTTAGAGTTCACACATGATAACATGCTTTTTTCCAGTTGATGAAAAAAATGGTGATTTTGACAGGTTAAATTAGTTTCCTCAGCTTTGAAATGATGTTTCCACTTTGAAACACATTTAGGGCTTTTCTTTATACTTTGAGAAGGAACCCTTTTATGTATTCTAGGGGATGGGGCCAATGGTGGCTCTTAATACTGTCTTCAGCTACCTAATGAGGACCTACAGAGAAGGCAGAGCAGGCTCTTGCTGATGTTCACAGGGAAAGACCATGCAGAATTAAAATGTCAAAAAAATCTCTTAGTGCTGTCTTTCTTTACTGATACCGCAGTCCCTCTGCTTCCAAAAGGGTTTGCCCTGTAACTGTAGTTTATAGTCTAGAAGTTATGAATACATGTTGGAATATATAAATTTAACTGCTGTATATCAGGAAGAAAAATCTTAGTCTGCTTCTTAATCTAGCCTGTGTGACTAACACTGAGGGGAGGGCAGCGTGTCTAAAAAATCATGTAGTTAAATCCTGAATGTCCTGTGTGTGACTGATTAATTTTAAATTGTTTTCATCACCCTGAAAACTGGCCTGGTCTGTTCTGGCGCAAAGAGGGAAAACAGCTCAAATTCACAAGATAAGTCAGTTGTTAAATGGTTGGTGTGGGGACTGTGGCTTTGACTCTGAACATAAATATGCTTTTTTCCTCATTGCTTAATGCTGTAAGGGCAGTGTAGCTGCTCTAAATGGGAACCATGTGGATGAGGTTAAGGAGGCGACTTCTAATCTGACAGACTGATTTGTAGGTATGTGATGATGTCTGATGTCAGCCAGAGTTGCCCATAGGTATTGTAGGGTAAGGGTGGTTGGGTTTCATTTTTTCCCCCCTTTCTCTGGGTCTGAGAATGCTGCTTGTGTTGTTGCTTGTTGTACAAGATTACGAGGAACAAGAGAGTTCTTTTTACTGTTTTTTGTGACAATACCTGAAAATATCTTGGTGTACTCTTTGCCTTATGCTAGCAATAGACTTCTGTGAAGTTCTTTGGCATGAACAAAATTAGGGCTGGCAGTTTTGGCTCAGTGCTTAGAAGATAAATTCCTGAAGTTGCATACCTAGACTTCCCTTGTGTTTGCCTTGATTAGCAGGCTATACATAGCACAAACCAGAGCTACTAACCAATGCAAAGAGATCTGAAACTTGCCTAAAACTTGATTCCTGCAAGTGTCTTTCTTATAACTTTCAAAATTCTCCTAAACAAGAACCAAAATGAGCAGGTTAGTTGGTGACTCAGATTTAAGCAGTGCTGCACTTCAGGGAGCATCAGCAGAGAACCGCTGTGTGTAAGAGACAAAACATGAGGAGTGTGGTTATTCCTCCTTGCTTTTTAAGGACATTTCCTAGGTGAAATATTATCTGGAAGTATTTATTTTCACTGGCTCTCAACTCGTTTTCACTGCCAGCTATGGAAAGTCGATTGATTTCCCTTCAAAGTTTATAGCCAGCTGCTTGAAAGGAAACGTTTTGAAAATCTTAATAATACCAAAAGGGATTCGCTTCCTGGCTTCTCGAGAAGAAAATGTCAACAGTGGTAGAAACATTATCATGGAACTGCAGTTTTCCCAGACAGAATTCCTGGTAAGATGATGGCCTTAACTCATAGGGTAGCCCATAAGAATTCCTAGCACTGCTCCACTGCCCAAATGCAGTGTTAAATTTCTATCTTTCTGCTTGTTACAATAAGGCAGGTTAAGGGACACAGTCCTTGAAGCTTGTGTCCCCACAAATGAATAGGTAACTTTGTCCCAAATTTGCATGTGTGCCTAATGAACAGGTAAGTTGTCCCATTACAATGGCCACTTAGGCATCTAACTGCACCATGGATAACTTGGAAAACCAGAAGGATAATCTTGGAATGCCCAAATTGCAGGATTTAGTGGAATTTTTTTTTAGCATGCGTTTTGAACTTGGGGGTTTCCAATATCCCTCTTTAAATGGCTACATTTGTGCAGTGGTGTGGGGGGAACCAATCACAGGAAAACATAGTTGATTGATTATGAAAAATGCAGTTGTTTGAAATCATGAACACGTCAGAAGCATTCATGACATCCCTGAAGGAAAAGTTGGGGTAAAAGTTATTTACCCCAACAGTGAAATACAGAGGTTTCAAAGGACAACTCAAGATCTCCACGCTCTAAAGGCTCATTTTCTTTTCTTAGTAAAAAGTATTGTGAGAGGCCCATGTAGGTGGAAGTGATACATTAACACTCAGAGCTATGAGTTATGTAACACATTTTACTTTCAGCAGTTTGCTGCACTCATTGGTTGTTTATATTGTGATAAGGCCTAGAGACAACGTGTATTAGACATGTGAAAGTGTCTCCCCACCCTTAGGATTAGCAAGGAATGAGAAATAGCAGATGTCCAAGGCAAATATGTGTGTCAGAATACAGAAAGTCAGAATAAGAAAATTACCATGATATACAGCATCTTACCTGTCAGGCTGGAACACCACAGCTCATCCCTCATCATGTAATGGTCCCGGTTAATTGTGTCTCTAATGGAAACTACAAGATGGAGTTTGAGAGTACCTTTGCAACATTGGCTCCAGTAGAAGAGCTGTGAGAGAAGTCATGATCCTGCTTCTTAGGTGAATGTAGAAATTTTTGAACCTCGTTTGAGGTGATAAACCTCTGTCAGGTGTCACAGCAGGACTTGTCACCTGGGGCTTAAAGGAGAATCACCTTGTGTTGTGTTGGTCTAGACTGCCTCTAGAAATGGATAAGCCAAACTGGCTTTCAAAGAAAGGTTTCACTAATGACCTTTTCTACCCACTTGAAGCAGATGTCCCCTGTGCACAGTTTATCTTCACAGCTTAATTCAGTCCAGATACACAAAGAGAAAGAAAATAGGCCAATAGGGTCATAGTCAATTGTTTTTCTCATGTAATAGGAAAATACAAAGGAATGCCTACATAGTAAGATGAAGGAAAAATTGTCTCTTGATAGAGTTTTTCTGTGGTTAGGGAGGCTGAGTCCTTTGCTTCTTGCTGGAGTTAAAAGATCTTTTCCTTATGTAGCTCTGCTAACCATCTAGAGGTGGTATTTTCAAAGGCTATTTTTTCCTTTTAAATTCAGTTTGTTCTGTTTAAATGAGCCACTGACACAATCCTCTTTTGTCCTTTTAATATATGAACTGATGATATAGAGCAAAGACAAAAGTGTTCTATATCTTTATTCCTAGAAACGAGTGCCAAAAGTGAAATTCAAGCTGAAAAGAGAAATAAATTAATCTCCCAAATTGCCTCTTCAATGAGACGAAGATATGTGAGCTATCAAAGGGCTGAGATAGACATGTCATGCATTACATCCTGCAGGATACACTGCAAATTGAAGTTTAGAATAGGTTTGTTTGGGATTTTTTTGCTTTATTTGAACAGTTGATGCTTATTCCTTCTGTAAGTCTTCAGACAAACATCTCTCTACAAGTGTTGTATTTGGTTGTCCACCAAATAGGAAGACTGAGCTTATGTTGCCTTTTTTTTTCCATTATGTTGAAATTAGAATAGTATTATGGGGAAAATAGAAAACTGAAAAATACAGGAATAGAATATTTATGTATTTAATGCATTGGTCTTTCCCTGAGGGCTGATTAAGGTAGGTGGTCTAATAGATATACTAATGTGACTGGGCAGCATACAATAAATGCATACTTAACTGTATGATTAAAGAAGAACTTCACTTTAGTTTCATTCTCTAAAAAAAAGAGAGAGAGAGAGATGATGGTGATATCTTACTACTTTTGCCCATTTCTTTAGTTAGGTTTCTTTCCAAGAACACTCTTTTACTTGTCAAAATAAATAAGCACCTTGATAGCAGCTGTGATAAGAGGTAAGATCAGCTACAAACTGGACTAAATTTAGTATGGCCAGAGAGAGAATAGAACTGAGCGTTCTCCTTGCTCTCTGGATTAAAGCCACTCTTACAGACACTGGTGTGATGTCTGCCTGACATCCATGTCAGAATAAGCACAAGACTACAGGTGCCCCATGTGTCTTCTATACTCCGTGACTCATCTTCAGAGGCACTATCTAGAAAGTGAGTTGGAACTCCTTTGGGCTGAGGGCAACACTGGCTTTGAGTCTCCACTTTTTGGGGAGAGCTTTCTCACCACCCACTTGCTCTCAAAGTGATCTGGCCCTTCACAAGATTAATGTGGTTGTGTTGGCATCTATTTTAGCTGTGACCTGTGCACAGTGAGTGGTGCAAGCCTGTTGGGGATTCAAGTGCCATTCTGCCTGATGTTGGCATCTGACTGCTTCACACACCAAAATTTTGGTTGGATATTACTGGGATCGTACATACATGGGTGGAAACAGAAATTGTCTGCTCCTGTCAAACTCTCATAGTGACAATAACCAATGTCCTCCTTGTTTATGCCTGTGCAATGATTGCCAGCCCAGTGGGGATGTCCAGAGCAAGCAAAGGTGAGTTTGGTCCTAAGCACTCACCACAAACCATTTGGGTCACTTGTTTGTGTACAATATGGATTTATTCACTTACCCAATGCTATTGGCTGCCTATTATACAATTAGAATTTCATGGCTAATAACTGTCAAGTGACTAAGTGATTTTCATTAGCATAAATGCTTTTTGCATTTCTGTCAGAGACCTGCTAACCACTTTGAGACAGCTTATATGGTTGATCAGACTCTCTTACAAATTACTTATTCCCTTTTCCCACCTCTCCAATATGCCGTTAAAGGATAATATTTTAATGCAATTGCTCCATGTGCTCGCTTGCTCTGATTCTTTCCATCAGTAATTTTTATTTTTGAAATTATGATCATTTTCTCTGTGAAAAGTTTCAGAAGTGAGCCTCGAGGAACTGAGAAAATAGTTTTGGGTTTTTTCTGTTAGCTAAAAGCTGCCTAGCAAAATGTACCTATTTATTTAAATAACATCAGGGACTGAGTGAGGGAACAGCTCACAATGTGTATTGTACACATTGTGTTCCATTTTATATAACTACCACAAGGCTTTTTGTTGGTATAAACAACACATTTCCTTCAAAACATTGCTTTCTGAGTCTGAGCTGTAAATTATTTATGAATATTATTCCTGGCAATATGCATAGGCAATCATATGGGATGCTGCATCAGGAGCAAGATACCAAAATGTGACCAGATATGCAATAGGTAGGACAGTACAGGATAAAGAAGAGATGACTTCACAATGTGCTTCTGTTTCATTTGTCAATATTAAACAAGACAACTAAACTGGAAGTTTATCCTTTGTGGTGGATAGTCAAGGGAAAGTATTACAGTAATACAAAAGACTCTTCAGGAAAGTACTGACAGTGTTATTTATTCTGTCCAAGGTATAGCCCATCATAAGAGTATTTGTTTCATGGAGTTTGGCATCCTCTCTGCAGAGTAGCCAGAGAGAGAAATAAGCTTTTTGTGACATGTTTGAGCCAGACCCCTCAATAGTTTACCCAGCAGAAATGTGTTTGCCTCTGCTGTCCACCCCTTGGAGCTCCTAGCTTACAGTAAGCATTCCATGGGCAATCCCATAACCTCCCGCTGACATAAACAAAAATGCTTCCTTTGAGCAAAAATGCCAAAGCATGACCTCACTGACTGAATATTTATAGAAAGATGCTATCGAAAGATGAAATAAAGAAATTAAGAAAGAGAAATATTTTTGGAGGAAATTTTAGTAATATGTCTTGACATTTGGCAACAATTTGGAAAACATACCATGCAGGACCTTAGAGGGGTTGCTCATAGAGGTAGAAATATTAATGTAGTTCTCCAAATTTGCCAGTGTGCCTGTTCATGTGGGCACCCACTGCTGTTCCACTGAAATCCTGGCAAGAACGTGAGCCTTTATTTTAGACAGTGTTTTTTTAGCAGCAGATGTTAGTGGGGTACATTCTCATCTTGGTGTACACTGGGAATGATGACAGATGCAATCTGCATAATATTATTCTATTTATTCTTACTTTCAAACCAAAAAAGTGAATATCTCTCTGCTAGTGCTGCTGCTCACAGCTGAGCTACAGGCAGAGGCCTTTTGAAGGTGAAGAGGAGACACAAAGTGGAAAAACTGTTACTGAACTTACATTTTTTTCCTTTTTTTAAAGGGAGACATGTCAGGTTCCCTTTCTTTATATACATTTCTAAGCAAGTAGAGATGTTTGGTTTTTTTTTCCCCAGTACTGAGCATATAATTTTCATATTGAAAATTTCAGCCTAAATCCATCTAGTAATTTAGTATCTGAACTTTATAGGCTATAAAATGGACTTTATGAGAGCATTTGAAAGTAGGATCAGGAATAAAATAGCACTTGTCAAAATGAACAAAAATACATTTTGTTGCATAATAGTCTGTTTGGTTAGTTTGCTGGGGTTTTTTCTTAATGTACCTGCTCACTTAAATGTTGATTTACAAAATTTATGTGGCTCACAATAAAACATAAAATCTGTGTCCTGTAGAGGGTTTTCTGAAGTAATGTACTGTTCAGAACAGTTTAGAAAGGGGACATCTGTTTCTAATCTCAAAAGTAATTGCAGAATGACTCAAGGCTTTCAAACATTAATTTTCAATAGGTTGCATATATTTTTCCTTTTACTGCTTCTTAAGTGATGGACCTTTTCTGCCACAAAACATGCATAAATGAAAGTGCATGTGAAAACATGCTTGCACTGTATGATGCATGCATTAGTGCTTTTGGAAACAAGGCATTCTTTTCCTGGAGTCAGATTTCCGAGGCTTGCCCCCTGACATGCACAGTTCACTTCCTGCTCTCCAATTCTCAGGCAACATAAAGCTGGGATTGGACTTTTTTTTTTCCTATTATTTTAAATGAACCATAAGAAAAGTGATACCATGTGATGTGAAAACTTCTCAGCATGGCAAATATACTTACTTCCTTTGAGCTGAAAAGGATTGAAGTTAACATTTGTTTCAGATTTCCAGCAATACCATCACTGCTGTGTAATAGCTGAAATGGTTCCATCCATCCCATTGTGAAGATACTTTACTTCTTGACAAGAAGACATTAAGTACAAGGCAAATTGGGAGTAGGGAGAATGAAAACTGTGTGAATTGTTTAACCTTCCACCACAGTTCAACAAAGTTTAAAAAAAAAAAAGGAGCCTTTGGCAAAATGCCTAGATTTTGTAAGGCCACTCATGCTTTGTGAGCCCCCAAAGATCACAGTGCTTCTGGCTCAAGGCTGAAATCCCATTGAGCCAGGGCTGAAAAAAGCCTTTCAACCGTGTTGAGTAAACACTTCAAGAAACAGCTATTTGTCATGATGTTCTAAAATGGTGGATGTGAGCTGACTGCCGCATCTTGGACAAAGATGAACAGTAATCATGAATATGCTGTTTGACATCAAACACTTTGAGAAGGCATAGTTGCATTCAGTGCTAGATGGAACAGGGTGTCTGTTTTTTCTGTTTAAACTATGTGCTGGAAAAAGGAGCAAAATGATGAATTTGCTAACTGAACACTAATAACCCTTAAAACTCAACTGCATAAATCACCTTGAAAAAAAAAATGGAAGCAAAAACTTCTCCCTATAATAAGATTTCTGAATTCTAACACTCAGTTATCTACGTAGGAGCCTAGAAGAAATCAGGTCTCCAAGAAAAATACTTCATTCTGAAAAACTGGGACTACTAATGAATTCAGTTTGGGGGTCAGCTAAGAATGCAATTGGTGGTCTTGTTTGTGTGTATATGGTTTTGGTGATTTTGTTTTGTTTTGGGGTTTTTCTGTTTGGGTTCTCTTTCCATGGGAGAGTTTGGGGGTTGTTTTTCTGGTTTGTTGAAGAAATGCTAGAAAACTTGGAAGTAAGCACTTTCAGTGTACCCAGTTCTGTGGGCTCAGGCAGCATCCACAAGATCCTCTCAATCTATGCAACAGTTTACAGAGCTAAGACAATATCCTTTTGCTCACTGTGATGTCTTCAGACCCCTGCAGTTTTATTTTAGCTGATTAATTTAGAAACTAGAAAAAAAAGTTTATGCCATATTCAGTGCTTGAGGGCAACCAGGAGCAATGAAGACTGCTCTAAATCTCATCATCGGATGACTGTTTTGATATTCATTTACTTAATATATTTCAAGATATCAAGAAATGGGTGGTCATCAAGTTACCCAAGCTGCAGTGACACCTCAGTCTCATGTATGCAGTAGCATGAGTAACAACAAGCTTAAAAGTGCTGCTATTTTTTCCTACTGAGGAAAAGATTTGAGTACTTACATGAACAGAAGCTGTCATCTCCATACTTTTTCATACCTAACTTTGGATCACATTTAGTGGTGAGCCTTAGCTCACATTTAGTAGCACCCCTATCGTGGCTTTACCTTTTATATGGTAATTTTATAAATGGATTGAGTCTCTGTGCTCTGGAAATCTCTATCAATCTCTCTTTAATTAGAAATACACCACCTTTTCCAGATAAGAACTTTGTGTCCTATTACAATTAAGAAGCGTGGGGATTTGTGAACTTTTTGAAATTTTTTAGAGTTTGTTTAGGTTGCATTTCAGGTTAATATTCAAGATGGGGTTGAACATAAGCTAATTAAAATATTATGGACACATTCCTTTATATCTTGCCCAAGGAATACAAGGTTGTAATGCTGGAGCACATAACAAAGAACAATGAGAAAAGGAATGAGATTATTCTGCTTGGAATGGAAGCACCTACTTTAATGTTTGATTAATATGATGAATTTTCAGTTTTATTTTAAGCTCAGATTTATTGACAGATTTATTGTAACCAGGAATAAAATTGTCAGATTTGTTCCTGCAGCATCAGTAAAAGGTATTTAGTTACATTGCCAGACAGTTTGAAAAATAGTTTGGCCAGTTTAGGTTCAAACAGCCAGTAAAATAAAGCAAATGGTATGAACATTAAAAAAAAAATAGCAAAATGAACATTAGAAGCTTAAAAACCTTTGAGTTTTATTCATCACATGGAAATTATGCTGATTATATATACATATATATATATATATATATAGTGAAGTGGGGTATTTGATGCTGTAACAGCTACATAGTTTGGTACCACAAATGTTTGGTTTTCAGACTCACTCAGCAAAACATTCTGAATCCTGCTGCTGTAACACTGCAAGACACACCTTGCCGTGTGTTTCCACTTAAAATCTGTGTCACTGGACAAATGTTTGTTATTATTTCTACAGATGAATTTCACCATACATTTTCTGGTTCCTTTCAATTTAACAGCAGTTTTATATTTTGCCCACAGGCTAGAAAGCTAAGTTTGTGTCAGAGACTCCTACTTTAGCTATCAGAGTCCAAAATGAACACTTTGTTTTAAAAAGAACTTGGAAGAATTATTGCAAAAAGGAGAATGTAATTTATTTTGACATTAAAAAAAACCCTCTAATAAACAAATATTTGATTTAGACTGTACAATAAGTATTCAGTTTCACAGCAAATAGCTGAAGATGGGCTTGACAAAGTGCATTGTTTTTATAGTAAGTTGTTCTGGTGGTCATAGCAACATCAAAGTTCTTTGCTTCATTTTAACTATTTTGTGTGGACTGCAGTCCAAGTTTGTTTTTCTGGATAAACTCTGTAGCTATTATGATTACAGGGAATAATTCTGACACCCAATGGCACCGTAGGAAAGTACTAAGTGTATAAAAACTGGTCATACCTTAGAAGTGTTGTCAAAGATGTGCTGAGTCAGACACTTTTACGTAGGGTTTGCAGTAAGATTAAATATTTTGTCTGTAAACAAATAGTGGAGTGTCTCAACTTCATACTTAAGTAGTGACAAAACTGATTTAGAGTGTGCAACTTTTTCTGGTTTAAGTGGTATGGATTAAAACTTCTGATAGATGTGCACAGAGGACACGTCAAGTTTATGACAAATCACTAAGTTTTGATCACTAGGGATTAAACATATGTGCACAGTTAAAGTTCAGGGCAGGTAAGGTAATTAATTTGTGGATGTTAATGTAACTGATGCACTCTGGAAGGCCTTTGTCCTCATTCCCATAACAATCTCTGACACTTTTTGAGATTTTTCTGCTTTTGGACTAAAGCTTCTCATGTTTCATTTGAACTTTGATTTTTGGACAGAGAAAATGGAGCAAAGGGAATGTAAATGGGCTAACATGTTGATATTCCTCCCACACATCCCTTCTTTATAATGCTTGTGTAGGAGGGATGAAGAAAAAGCTGTGATTTCCTTTACTTGCTACAGCTTTCATTTCCTTTCCCAATGTGGAGGCTGAGACTGTAAGAAATAAGAAATACTCTGCAGCATTTGCTGGGATTTCTTGTTAAAGTTTTAGTGTGGGGGTTTTTCTTCCACAAAACATGTTGCTAACTTTCCTTATAGAAAACACATGCCCAAATCTATTCCTCCTTAGTCACCAGTCTCATGCAAGGATGTGTGACTAGGAACAAAGCTGAACATTTTGCTGAGACTTTGATGCAAGCCTAAGTCTGTGCTTGGGCAGACTGGCAATTTTATTAAGACTTCATTTGCCTAAAGATAGAGCAAAAAAAGAAAAGATTTACTGAAAAATAGACTGAAAGTAGAAATGAAATCACAGACAAGGCAGGCTGTGGTGTAGCTGTGGCATTCCTGAAAACACTTCCTTCATCTTTTCTTGAAGACTTCTGATGCCTGAAATTTTATTACTTTTTAGGTGATCTTTTCCAGGCCTTCACTAATCATGCCATTAAAAAGGTGCTCTTTTTTCCCCCTATATGCCTGTGTGAGTCCACTATTTCTTTTCAGTCTGCCATGGGCACAGTCAACAAATTAATCATTTTATTCATTGCAGCAGCTTGTCTGCTGTTGAAGATTGTTATCTTGTCTTTGCTAAAATACAGGCTCATTATTCAAAGATTTTTCCAGGTGTTATTTTCAGCTGTTCCCAGAGTTGTACAATCTCTTCTTAACTTCCATCTTTGGTTCTTCAGGAAGGATGATGGCCCTCTTCCAAACAAGTAAATGTAGGAAATGGATCAAAAAGTACTTTCAATAAAAGAGGGTAGAGCAATCCAAGAAGACACCTGCCATCCAAATAGGTATGGCAGGCAGCCATCTCGCAGCCAAGTATGCTAGGTCCTAACCCAAGGATTAGAGGCCAACAGGCCACTGAAGAGGCCTCAGAGAGCAAAAATAAGCTCTAAACCCAATGTCAGTTAAGTCAGAATTAACTTGTATGGAAAATCTTGTAAAATTCCAGTAATTATATCTATTTAGTTTAGAAAGAATTAAGTTATAGAATAGAAAAATTGGCCTGAATGTGTTTCTTCTTTGTAGTAGAAGGGACTCAAAACACACAAACCAATGCAGGACCCTGAATTTTTTGCCGAAGGTCTGTTGGCAGGTAAAGGCACGTGCATGCAAGCATGTCATAGTTAAAATGACCCCCTTCAGTTGAATTTTTAGTACATTGTTAAATTCTTCATGATAGTAACTCTTATTTTACTCATCTGGCAAGATGCTGAAGCACATACATAATTCCAACCATGTGGCTAGTCCAGTTAAGTCAGTAAATCTGTTCATGGTCTGTATTCTGTCAAACAAACAAAAGAAAACCCAAACCTAGTGGGTTTTTCTTAGGAAAGAAAAAATAATTTAAAAAGACCATAACCTCCTTCAAATACACCTCCCTGTCTTTGTAGAGAAAAAGAAGCCATCATTCAGGAATCTTTCTGGAGGGCCCTATGGACACTTATTCTTCTTCCTCAGCTATTTAATATGTAAAGCAACTAAAAGATAACAAGTAAAAGAATGGGAACGTCTAAGTAAGGAAACAGATGGAAAGGGATCTGGAAACGGGATCAGGCAATGATTTGGATTGCCTTGGTCTGAGCAACCAAAAGATATTTCATACAACACAGCATTGTTTAGGAACTAAGATTGTTAGCTGAATTTCTGTGTGAGATTTCTCCTCCAAAGCAGTAATTTTATGTACCGTGCACTCCAGGCCTTCCTCAATCAGCTTTGCTGAGGTTCCAGGAGGACTTAGAACAAATGTGTATAATAAGCAGTAGAAATTCTTGTAAGAACAAAGTGATAAACATTACTGTGTTTGGTGCTAGTTCAGCCACTATTGGAACACTGTGTAAAGGACTGGAAGCCAAACTTCAAGAAGTATTTCCATAAACTGCAAATGGCTCAGGGAGAAAACACCAAGGTAACTTGACAGATTCTTGTAGCTTGAAAAAGGTGTTGGCTGGTAAGTGGTCACATTTACACCAGTCCTGTGGAACAGGACTAGACAGTCAGAGGCTCTGTTATTTATATGATTTATTTCTCCTGTCAATCTTTTTCTCTCACTGGTTGTGCTAGATTTGATCCAACAAGGTGTTTATGTTATTTTTTTTTTTTTTTTTTGGAATCCAGACAAGGCTGTCCTTCAAAGATAGTTCCTCCTTTTCATAAACTATTTCCAGTTGTGGAACATCCCTGAGCTTACCTTTTGATGTCAGTCCTTGAGCCATAACTTGATCCTGCCTGTTTTGTCCTGCCTTCATTCTACTTTCAGAGAATTGAAAAATATCCACAGAAAATTGTCTTAGCCTTCCCAAGCTTGCATGTATTCTTCATCTACTTCCACTGCTTTATTCCTTTTTCCCATGCAAGTTTTCCCTTAAAATGGTTATGGACTTTTGCTTTGGTTCATCACTGTTTTCATTATTACAAACCTTTTTTTTACAATTTCCAGCTTTGCATCTTTTTTGGATAACTTGTCTCTGTCCTTGTGCCACCCTAATCCTTTAGCACATGCAGTTCTTCTTTGTTCCTAGAACTTATTAGAAGTTATATCCTGTCATCCAAGTTCCAGTTTATTAGGATAAACAAATTAAATTAATCCCCTTCATTGGGCTTATCTTGGTAGCATGGATGAGATGGGTTTATCAGATCCTTTATCAAAGACTTACTTGTGCAGAAACATTCCACCACCCCATATGAAAACACTAGTCCTAAAAGAAAGCATAAAATATATCAAGGCTTTTTACACACTGGAAATCCAGGGTGTTCATTGACAATATTACTGGCAAGAAGCTTGCTGCTAGGGGAAGAAAAATTACTTGCTTACAGTTAATCTGTGCAACACATGAAATCCAAGGTCCTATGTTAATACATGATCTCTGAAAATTTGTTGGAGAGGGATTAAGCAACAGTTTTTAAAAAATAATAAATTTGCCTTCAAAAAGGGCAATTTTTTGCTAAATGGTAAGTGTTTGCAGCTGTTAGTTCCTCCTAATTGTGGGAAGAATACTGAAAGAAGTGGTATTTTTCATTAGACTACCCTTTTTTCTCCTTAAATTCTCAGGCTCATTGGGAGAAATTAATGTTTTCATTTCCAGGAATTCTTGCCTCAGACTTCTCTCATGTATTTGGAGCTGACTTAAGACCAACAGAAGTCAGAAACAACAGCCTAATGCAAGTCTGTCATTGTTCAAGTAAAACTATTTTTTGAGAGTATATTTTCTGGAGCCTTGATTGATTAGGCAGCTGGAAGAAGGAACACTGGAGTAAAAGATCAGTTCTTGCTGTAGACAACATTAGACCTGTGTCACTTCAACACTAGGCCAGCCCAGCTGGGGAAGGAATTCTTGCTGTGGATTCAATTTCCTTGACCACGTGGTAATCCATTGAGCCACTGCTGACCATTCCCTCTCCATATCTGAGCCCTTCTTTGGCAGTGTCCACGTTCACTGGCACTGGGTCTGTTCCCATGTGGATGTTTTAAAGCTTTCACTCTCCTGTATCTGTGAAAGTGTGGGATCTTTTTACATGAGGGTGTAAATCCTAGGATAAACTGGGATGCCGAAGGCAGTATTACTGAAAACATAGCTAGAATTAAATTATTTCTGTAATTTAAAGAAAAATAAGTCTTATGCCCTTCCTTTTTACAGAGATGTGTACAGAGCCTCATAAAACATGTAGACAAAGTTTCAGTTCAATCAGTAGTTTCCACTGCAATCTGTAGGAACTTTTGTTGATTTACTCAAAATAAAAATGCTTATTTAACCTTAAAAATATCAAGAACATCAACTCATGACTTGTCTGTTTTTACTGGAGATTCCTCTGGATGACTGGAAAAAGTTGTTCTGAGTTAAAAAAAGAATAACATGGAGAGAAAGCCAAGCTAATGCCAGAGGACAGTTTAAAACTGTTGAGGACAGATGTTTTGTGTGTTCTCTGGGTCACTTTGGAGAAAAATATGCTGCTGCAACTCCTCAGAAACTGAGTTGATACTGACAATCTGGTATGTTTCTTCATAAATAGAAAAGCATCATATCAGTTACTAGTAGTAGTGGTATTTAAAATTTATCTACTTAGTTATGATTAATTACATCATTAGTTTAGTCAAGATTTAGCTAAATTGTGAGTAATCAGAAATAAAAAAGACAAAAACGGAAAGCAAAAGTAATCCCTGTAAGCTGGGCCTTATTGAACTGGATGAAAGAAAATCAAGGAGTACTTAGAAGTTTTTTACCAGGATGGAAAAGTGTCTGTGAAAACATTCAAAACATCACCTTTAAGGTTGTTCCGTTAGGCTCTGCTCTAGCATGGGTTGGACTAGGAGTAAGAAGTGTGGGCAAAGAGTATGACTGGAACAGAGAGAACCTTGGGGCTACCCCACAAAGAGCCCTGTATTTTAATCATGTACTGGAATTGGTAATTGTCAGCCTCCAGAGCAGTGTAGGTTTAGGAAAGTTCAAAGTGTGCTGCCTTCAAGGACAACAAGCATTTTAATGTCCCTATGTGCTGTTCAATATCATTCCCAATGCCTTCTTTTCAGTAAGTGCCTGGTCTTTCTGGGTTCCACTGAATCATCTGTGAATGACATGAAGGTGGTAAATCATCAACTAAGTGATGGCAGAGTAACTTAAGCATCATAGCACTAAGAAGAAATCAGTAAGATATTTGTATTTAAAAGGAGATGAAACAGTTTTTACAGCTGGAAGTACACACAGGGAGGGGTCTGTCACTGAAGGTTTTCAGGGTTTTTAGCAGCTCAGAGGACTTGAGTTTGGCTTGAGTTCCTCAAGGGGCACCCTGTGAAGAGCCAAAAATATTTTTGGCTTAAGTTATGGTGCCTGCAGAGCACTGATTGATTGTCGTGGGTCTTACGGAGACTGGGAAACAAGGCTTGGAGCTGGACAAAGAGGAGAGCCTTCAGAAAGGATTTTCTGCTCCAAACAAATGCTCTGGGCAGCTGCACCTGTTGGGAATGAGGGGAACTGCTCAGTCCCTGAGCTGAGAGTGATGCTTACAAGGGATTCTGTCTGCCCCGTGGTGTCTGTGTAGGTTATACACAAATGGGGACATTGCTGCCCTGTATGGGCTCTGCATGTGGAAGAGGCATGTGGTGCTGGGCAGGGCAATCCTGAGGTAACTCTTTAGTGCTCAGTAACAGTCCATTATGTGGCCTGAAAAAGTCTTTGGTGCCTATAAAGCAAGTACCTGTCCCAAAACCTGACTGTAAAGATTCATTGCAGTAGAGTACTGATCCTCTAGGATAGCATCAGCTCTCTGAATCCTACTGCTATGTCCTGAAACATTCAATCTGTGTAAAACTCCTCCTGACATTAGTCTTTCCATACTTGTTTGAAAACACTCTTGCTAACAGTTCTTGGAAGGCAGAATTAATGAAGAAATGAGCTAAATTTTCTGTCTCATCTTCTGGCAATGTGGATGAGCATCTGCTGCAATTGCACCTCCCAGGCCAAGTGCACATCTGAACAAAACCCATCAGGGAAACAAAGGTGTAGCCCCTATTCCAAGGTAGTGGCTGTCCCATTGACCTGGAGGAAGGAAACGTAGAAGCAAAACTTTTTTACTATTAATGCAAGTTTGACAGCTTGCACAACAGGGCAAGAAGATAGCAGAACCCAAACAAACCCAACATAACCCAACATAACCCTGCCAGAGCAGAAGATGCAGCTCATTCCCTATGATTAAGTCTATTGTTTAATGATTTAGTGAAGCTTCAAGTTTTCCTGTTTAGCCTGAAAAGTCCAGAAACTCCTATATAATGGTAGGATATAATCTAAATACCATGGCTGCAAAAACCATCAGCACCATTTTGAGGTCTGCCTACATTGACTTAACCAGTTCTTTTAGTTTTCCTCAGACAAATTATATGAATGCACAAAGGGCGAAAGCAGAGAAATTCTTCAGCTTTCTCTAACAAGAATGTGGGAAACTCTTCTTTCACATGCAGCCTAAGGAAAACAGATAGGACGTTAAGTAAGCTACCTTTCTGTCCTTGCACCTGTTGTTTTTCACTGCATTGTTTTGGGAACACTAAGACATGTTTTGGATATGCGTGTCTTGCCGTTTGACCTATCACCTTTGGGAGGTGATGGGTCAAGAGGCCAATCATGAATTTTCTCTAGCGAGCCATGTTATAAAAGGTAGACTTTACATTAAAGCTTTGCTTCAGCTATATATTCCTGATCTAAGTCTGCAGTCTCTTTTATGCCTCTACCTGAGGTCTACAGCAACAAAATGACTCTTTTATGAACATGTCATCTTCAAACTGAGGCAAAGCACTTTCTGGACAGTTGTTGACTAATGCAATATGAACTTCAGAGTTAAATATCTTCTGCTGTAGACAAGAGTATAGACAATACAGACTTTGCCTTAGAATAGAGGATCCAAGGAGAGTTGTTAACTTGTTGATTTTACAGTATAGGGCACAGTTACCACATTTGTTCTTTGATTTGACATTCCGGATATCAACCACTACCAAGAAGAGAAATAAGTGTAAGAAGCTGATATTTATAGTGATACACTGCCCTGTCCAAGCAGCAGGTTCCTTTGTCATGGAACAATGACCCCTGCTAAAGCAAATCACTCATTGCTGCTGCATGAAATAGTAGCTTCTTCTGAAATAATTCCAAGTGCTATAGATGAACTGTACTGAGATGAGTTAGCATAGGGAATGCCATACCTGAGGGAATACCCTTCTTTCTCCATGCAGTGACTGTGGTGTGGGGATGCCCTTCAGAAAGCCTAATAAGAGTTTCCTGGGGACAGTGTGCAAATCCGCTTTCCCACTGGGTGACATTTGAGCACCCAGAAACATTTACAACAGTGTGAACACTGCAGATTTCCCTTAAACACTAGGAAAAACGCCTTGAAAGTGGTTTATTTGCATAACTTGAGAATGTATTTTCAAAGGGGGAAGACAGCTCACAGCTGTGTATTCTTACTGACCTTCACCTGTGCTTAGCACAGAGTGCCTGGTCTGTCCACCAGTGCATATAAATAGAGTCCTGTTATTCCAGAGCACGGCAAACACTCCAGTGATATCAGTACTGCTGTGATTTTACCCCTTAGCAAGCAGCTCAGTTGCTTTTATTAATAACCAGACATTGTGCTTAACTATTTCACTTGCAGTGTTGCACAGCTCTCCTTTGAGGGACCATCTCCATGTTTTCACAGCAGTTTTACAGCCTTAATTCAGAGCTGGTGATAAATAAAGCCGTTCCCAAACTTAGAAATGCCGAGAGCCAAGAATCACAGTTTCTCAAATCTCCAAAATAAATAAGTCATGTGTAAAACTTGCCTATCCATTGGCAAGGGAGTGCCATGAACACTAATGTCTGATTGTTGATAAGGGAATGTGGATGTTGTGAAGTGTTGAGTGATATAGCACTCAAGGGAATGGAAAAGAGAAAGTGGTGGAAGATGCAAAAATGTGTCAGCTGATATCTCAGTAGGGCTTTTTTTTTTTTCTGGTTCAGTGAAGATACTGTCCTGATGGGTTGCAGAGGAGAATAACTATCTAACTTCCAGCAAAATCAGTTTTAGGAGTTTTATTCTAGTGGTTTTGTGGTGATGCGCAGTCTGAGTAAGGTGGAGAAGGTCTTTTAAAGTTCCTATCAGGTCTGGTACCCTTGGCTTTCTTTTTTGTAGTTATGGATGCTTTTCACCTATGATGAATTATGACCTTTGCCATCTTGATTAGAACATCCAAGAGCTCATGTAACAGAAATTATACTTTGACTGGTTCTTTACTCCATTTATTTGTCTGTAAATGAGGGCAATTGAATTCAAAAGGAGACTTTTCCATCTTTTTTGTTTTGTTTTGAGTACCTTTCCATACATCTCAAGGTTTCTCTTTTCTTTTTGGTACTTCCTCTCTAGAACTGTACTTCTTGTTCTGATAGGATATGTCAGTCACTCATTCTGTTGCCTGTAAATCCACCAGGATCATTTCCAGTAACAGAGGCCAGTGTCGTGATGCACTGGCACTGGTATCCCACAGCTATAAATAGATTCTTCCATGGACCTCAGAAGGTCCAGAAGGGTAAATAGACGTTCAGGGCTGCTGCAGACATACAGGAGAAGAATAACAGCTCTAAAAACTAATGCCAGGATCCAATGTTTGGTTATTCAGAGAGCTGCTTTTTCTCTCAAAGGGCTTGGCTTGTGTAATTCTTTAGACATTTTTAATATTTTTTTTAAGTTTTATTTTATTTGCTTTCTTCTGGCACGTGGGCAAACTGCTGTTACCCAGCATGTGCTGTAGTGTTGTTATTAGTTTCCAGGAGGAAAAGAAAAGGTTTTGCTATTATGGTCATTTCTGGTTTTCATGTGTCCTTTTCACAGCTTCTGTCTCCACATCTGCACAGATGTGTGATGCAGGTGTAAGAAGCTTCCCTGCATTCTGTGTGTGGGAAATCTGCTACTTGAATCAAGCAAGAACCATTTCAGTCAGAGGGACCCAGCAAGTATTTGAAAATGCTGGGCTTCCTTGAGTGCAGGAGTTGTTGGTAGCACATTAAGGATTCGTGTCCTCTTTTTAAGAAAAGCAGTTGTGTACTGAAAACTGCTGTGAAATACATGCTAAGCCTAATTTCCCTCCTTGCCATCTTCTAGGAGACAGCAAATCAGGTGGATGTCTGTAAAAATTTCATTAAGTTCTTTTGATTTGGGGATTTAACAGACAACTTCTGATGCATCCTGATATTGTACCTTAAACTGTCTCCTTAATCTGCAGCTCTCAGCTGGAGGCTTCTTCCTCTAAGCTGAGTCAAGGAAGTCTCTGCTGTTGTAATGTGAAGCATTTTAGCTTTAAACAGTAATGAAAAAGTATGTATCCCCTTCTCGTAAATCAGATTTGGGGGTAGTTGATTTGGAAAGATGCAAACCAGGACTGGTAGAGTTGTGTGACTGGGGCTTAAACCATCACAGCTCTGTTTGCCTTTTACTAAAGCCTATGACAGGATAAGCCTCCTAACCTTTGTTCTGGTACAAAACCAAAAAAAGAAGCAGAAGCCTCACTGACTGTAGGGATGATGAATTAACACAGGGCTCACAAACGTTTGGTTTTGGCTAACGAAATTTCCTGTGTCACACTTTCAGAGTACTTGATCTCATGTACTAATGGAGGCATTATATTGGATGAATCCTCAAAAGGTTTTTGTCATGTACTTAATGTTTCCAAGGACAACAAGGACAATATCAAGGACAATTCCAGCAAGTGAAAATTAATTTCTTTTTAGAAATTTTGGGTCAACTTGCATGAATGTAATAAAACACTAAGTAGTTCATATTTAATTTGATCTCCTTTTGTAGCCTGTATACGTTCTGGACTAGAACAAAAAGTGACCACATTTTGCCTGTGTTTGCCCAGCCCTCCCATTTGTAAGGCACTTGTTTCAACTGATTATGACATGCCAGCTTTAAACCATTTGGCCTTGGCATTTCCATGACATGTTTTCCCAGTGTCACTATTAGGCTGAATGAAGCTTTCCAGAAACAGAAAAAGTGATTCAGATTTCTGAAATAGAAAGGTGGAAAAATACATTTTGCCAGTGTGTCCAGAAAATACCTCATAGTCTCTTCAGTAAGTGGTACTTGACATTTGTTTGTTTGTTTGTTTGTTTGTTTAATTATTTATTTTTTAATTATCTGACATGTAAGGTGTTATGGTGTTAAAGATTTAAATTTTTTTTCTGAAAAAGCAACTAAACATGTATCCTGACTGGAGGCTTTTTAGAGTTTGTCATATTAAATTGGCATCTATGGACAAAAGAGAGGATGCTTTGGAATGCCTGAGGGATGGGATGTTATCTGAAGGGACCTGGACAAGCTCAAGATTAGAACCCATGGGAACCATGTGAGGTTCAACAAGGTCAAACACAAGCTGCTGCACCTGGGTTGGGACAACCCCTGGTATTAATACAGGCTGGGGGATGAAGGGATTGAGAGCAGCCTTGCCCAGAAGGACTTGGGGGTGCTGGTGGATGAGAAACTGGGCATGGAACATGCATTTGCCAATTGTAACATAATGCAAAAAAAAACCAACTAAAAAACAAAACCCCAAAAAACTACAACTAAAAACCAGCAGGTCAAGGGAGGTGATTCTGCCCCTCTGCTCTGGTGAGATCCCACCTGCAGTGCTGCACCCAGCTCTGGGGTCCCCAGCACAGGAAGGACATGGACTTGTTAGAATGGGTGTGGAGGAGGCCATGAAGATAAGAGGACTGGAGCACCTCTCCTATGAAGACAAGATGAGAGAGCTGAGGTTGTTCAACCTGGAGAAGGCTCCAGGGAGACCTTCTAGCACCTGCAATACCTAAAGGGGCTACAGGAGAGCTGGGGATGGACTGTTTAGCAGGGTCCTTTGGGGTAGGGCAGGGGACCATAGTTCCAAACTGAAGGACGGTCGGTTTAGACTAGATTTAAGGAGGAAGAGTGGTGAAACTCTGGAACATGTTGCCCTGAGAGGTGGTAGATGCGCCGTCCCTGGGAACATTCAAAGCCGGCTGGGACGGGTAACCTGATGTAGTTCAAGATGTCCTTGCTCATTGCACGGGGTTGGACTGGATGGCCTTTAGAGGTCTTTTCTGACCCTGCAGCCGATTCTGTGACTGTGGCACCCGCGGTGTCCGTGCCTGTCCGTGCGGCACGGCGCTGTCCCCGGGACGCACATCCCGGGAGCGGCGCTTCCCGCGGCGGGCCCTGAGGCGTGTGAGGCGCCCCGTCTCGCCGCTAGATGGCGCCGTTGCTCTTCGCCGGATTTTCGGCGCCCTCACAACGAATTTCCAGGGAACGAGGTGAGCCGTGGAATCCCGGGGTCTTCGGGGCTGGGAAAGACCTGTAAGACCACCGAGTCCAGCCGTTCGTCCAGCACAGCCGGGTCTGTCACTAACCCGTGTCCCCAAGTGCCGCATCTACACGTCCTTTAAATAGCTTCATCAGTAGTGACCCAAACACTTCCCTGGGCAGCCCGTCCCACTGCCTGATCACCCCTTCAGTGAAGAAATTTTTCCAAATATCCAAACTTAAACCTCCCCTGGTGCATCTTGACGCCATTTCTTAGTCTTGCTGCTTGTTATCACGGAGAAGAGACCGACTGCCTCCTGGCTACAGCGTCCTTTCAGGGAGTCGTAGAGAGCAATGTCTCCTTTTCTCCAGGCTAAACACCCCCAGCTCCCTCAGCCACTCTTCACAGGATTTGCTTTCCAGACCCTTCCCCATCTCCACTGCCATTCTCTGGACTCACTCCAGTGATGCCTTTTCCTGGTCTTAAAATCAAGAGTCAAACACGGTTAGAAGGGAAAAAGGGGTTTTACCTTGGTATTTATTTTAAGGATCCTCAGATGCACCACGTCCAGGTAGAATGCACCCCAATGCACACCACAGTGAACACCCACAGGAGATCTGGTACAACATTATAGGTCTTACTAATTAGCATACCTATCAAAAATTCCCCAATGAGAGGCTCAAGTGTGCCCCCCTTCCCAAGGAACCTTCCCTTGGGTGGTTCCATCTTAGTTTACAGAATGTGCTCTGGAGAGGCCCTGGGGGTCTGAGGCACACTAACCCCTACCTACAAAGCTTCTAAAATGTTTAGTCTCCCAGCTGAACAAATAAGTCCAAGAATGTAGGCAAAAAGCACTAAGAATACAGAAGTTATAGAAGGGGTATAAAAGGAGTATAAAAGAAAAGGCAAAAAATCTTCATGGCATCACCAGCACCTTCTTGTAGTGAGGGGCCCAGAACTGAACAGAGGATTTGAGGTGCAGCCTCACCTGTTCCAAGTACAAGGGATGATCACAGCCCTGGTCCTGCTGGACAAAAGGAATACCCGAAGAGCGAAGGTCCCATACAGGCTCCAGCTGTGTCTGACACAAGCATCTATGCATGGGGTGGATTTCCCAGAAGTGCAATTTTTATTGGTTTTATCTAGAATTGTAATTGTCTAGAACTGGTTTGGGAGGAGTGCTCCTTCCTATGGATAAATCATCTAAAATCCACATCCTCCACAGAGTTCACTATGCCTGAAAAACAGAAGTGGAAATAGTGGACTTGCTTGATTCTGTTCTTACTGGAATGAATTACGATTGTCTCAATGCCAGAAAATTAGTCAATATCACGTAATTAAGTTTATGTTGACAGAACTTTATGCTGCCGTTTGGTCTAAAGTAACACATCAGGTTACAGTTCCCAAACTGGTACAGAATCATGGAATTGTTTGGGCTGGAAGGGATTTTTAAAGATGACCTAATCCAACACCCCTGCCATAAGAGGGAAAAAAGGGTTACACCTTGATTCAAATTTTGAGTCTTTGTCTCTCCTATAAATTCTGAATACAATGTATATGAGTTTAATGCATATTGCATTCAAAAATCAGGATTAACAAAGCATTATTAAAGCTGAAAAATCAAGACCAGATGTTGAATTTAACACTGTCCACACATCCTGTGTTTTCTCCTCTCTACAGAAATAGAAATTACAGTGTCTGTCTATCCAAACACACACTATTTATTTTTGCCATGTCAGTGCATCTTCGTTTTCAGTGGGGATGGTCTTTACTTCACAGCGTTCAATTGTTTTATCTCCATTGAAAAATATAAGCTATGATATTCATATTCTATCATCATGACCGAGTTAGTAATTTCTTGCAGACACTTCTGTAATACTTTGCAATATCCATACAAACTCAAGCAGTGTAACTGGGCAACGTGGAAAGTGGTGTGAGACAGAGTTTAAAATTGCCAAACAGATATTAATTGTGGTGGTCATAGTGAGACGTCTTGAAAAAGCTTTTCAAAGCACTCTGCGTTTTTATACTATATTAGGCATTCAGAAAACCACTAATACTTTAAACTTTGGCAGAAACTGTGAGTACTCAGCAAACCTGGCCAGATATTTCACATGGGATGTGTAAGAACTTAGAGAATTTGTGGTCATCAGGTTAGTTACGGTTTCTGCTTAGACCTGCCTTGTTTTATGTACAGAAGCAGATATGGAATCTCATTTTTTAGGCAGCATTCAACTGTCTTAACTGCCTTGACCCTATAGTGATTTCCTGATTTGCCACCCATCTTCTGCATTATTAAAAACAAAACAACAACAGCAAAAGCAACAGAAAACATAAAAAAAAGATAAAAATTTAAGGATAGTAATAAGGACAGTAGCATTTGTTATCACTGTAGAACAATGTGAACCACAGGGAGAGAGTACAATAAAAAAGAACAGCCATTTTTAATCATGATACTGCTTATCTTAATAGTTTCTTTACTTGCAAACATAATATTGTTTTTAATACTTTGTGTAATTCCCTAGGTTTCGAGAAAAGCAAAGTGGAAACACTGAGCTAGGTTTTGAGGAATCATAACACCCCCCACAGGGGTCATCAGCAAGATGGCAATCTCTGGATGCCTCTGACAGCCATCTGCTGCTTGAGCTAACAGTGTCACTGACAGCAGTAGCAGGGACTTATGTTTTATACTGTCTGTCAGTGGAAAGGAAGAAAGAGTGTGCATCCTGTGGATTCCTTAACCTCTTGCCAGGAGTGGAGAAATTTCCCCATCCCATCTTAGTCACTGAGAAGGAATTCTTGCTGGTTGACTGGATTCTCAAAGGCTGAAGCTTTCTGTCCTTGTCTGACTACTCCTCCTTTCCCTGTTTCAGCCTTCCATCTCATTCTCCTCCCTGCCACTGGATTTTGTCCCGGTATTCACCCCTGAATCCTTCATCTCATTTCTCTTTATCATTTGTAGCTATCTCAGTGCTCCCTTCAGTTTCCTGGCTCATTTTTGGTTTAGCTCTCCCTGGTTTACTGTCTTCCAAGCTCAGCTCTCTCCAGCATTATATTAGATTAGCTGATATCCCTCCCAAATCTACAAGTTTCCTGTTACCTCCAGATTACTCCTGATGACAGGCTCTTACCCCAGGTAGTGGCACACTTGCCTCTCTGCTTGCCATTTTCATTTAAATTCCTCCAGCTCCAGTATCAGTTTCTCTCACCCCATCCTGCATAACAGGGTCCATTCTAATTCTTGGACCATAGAGTATTTTCCTGGATAGGGCCTTCCCTGCAAGCCAAGTTATTATCCTGCCTGTGTTTAAGTTAAGTAGGTTTATCTTCAGATCTGATAACCTTTACCCCCATTCTTCAGTGTATTCTTTCCTAAAAGCAGTTCTCACAGAAGATGCCTTCATAGCTGTTTGAGTGAGAAGGGAGCATAGTCAAGGACTGTCTTAGATTCTGTCTCAAATTTTGCAGTTAACTCATCTTGGTCATTTGAAAGGAGACAGAAAGGGGACAGCACATCTTCCAGCTCCTTCCCTTCAGTGCTAGGTGTCACAGTAAGTCCAAAGGGGGCAATCAGAACATCTTGTTTTATTCTTGCATGCTGCTAGCCTTTCTATTTCACTCCCTTCACATATATTGGAGCTGATAAATTGAATTTTGACACTGAGATGATCATAGATCCTTGAACAAGGATTGGAAAGCCTGAGGATAAACACACAGGCTTGTCTGAGAAACAGTGTCACTGCCTTTGTCAATATGATGGCATTTTTCTGGGAGCTGTCATGATGACAGCGTGTAATGCAGTCATTAATAGATTAAACAGGTGATGTCATAGCATGTGTATGATGCTTTCTGTCTCATTTCTTGTTGCAGGGATTTTTTTTCACTGTTTTCATCTATTTTCTTCCAGTTCATCAAAATGTAAAACGTGAAAACTCTGCTAATACTACAAGTAGTGATGCGGGTTTTGTATACAAGCAGAAATGAGGAGCAAACTTCATTCTCATTAAGCTGAATTTTATTCGATCCCCACCTAAGTAGAATTGAGTGACATTTAAATACTCCATTATAAACCTACAGAAAACAAATAATGCCACTGAGGACATTCCCTGAAAACACAGAGGTTAAGAATTGTGATTTGGTTAAACTTAAGTTACTCATTTTTTGTCAACTTATATCAACAATAAGAATATGGGTATTTGACTTGGAAAACTCTTATAATATTTAGACATTGATGAGTGGGGTAAGTTAATTTAAAAGGCTCTGATTTATATGGTTTTATGCATCATGCCCAGACAGTCTGTCTAATTTCCAGAATTTATGTTCTCTTAAAGCTGTATCATGCTCAATTTAGAAACATTTCATAAGTGCTGGGTGCATTAGTCCCCACCATTATCAGTTCAGGATCTGAGTTGTTCAAGTATTTTTGTCTTTGAAATACCCTTACATTTATGAACTCTTTCAGATGCTTTCATTTTGAAAAATCCTCTCCTGAAACAACTTTGAAATAAAGAAGAACCACACAGAAGTGTGCTGTCTTTGCAAGAACAACAGAATTTGCATCCAAATTCTACATAGGCCTGGTACATTAGATGGACAGAGGAAGGTGATGACTGTGTTTGAGTTAATATTAGGGCTCTTTTGAAAGAGCACCTGGAGACCCCATTTGTGATCAGCTGCCCAGTGAGTGTTGCATATCCCCATTACAGCCCCAGGTATGCAGAAAGTCCGATGAGAAGGTGTTCTAGTCCTGCCTGGCCTCAGCCTATGAATAACAGAAGACATTCTCTGCCCTGTGTTTGCAATGAAAATAGACCTGGCAGATGGTGAGGAAACATGGAGGTACCCTGAACTCCCACCTTATAGCTGGATAACAGAGACTGGTAGGCGACTTGCCCAGTGTCACAGAGAAAGTTGAGTTAGTACCAAGATTTAGACTGAGCTTGGCCATAAGCCTGGCCTTTCTCTTGCAGTGTCTCATAAAGGGATTGATCAGCGCAAAGGCTGGATGCAATTGCCAGGTCTTTAGTTCCCTGTGAGGAAGGTACACTGCTATGAAACAATCTTAGTTGTCTCCACCTGTGCAGGATGCACCAAGACCCAGCCTTTGGACTCATGTAAATGTGGTGGAGGAGGAATTTGCAATTAACTTCTTCTCTGAGGCCTTAATGAGGGCTGGAAACAGCCTCATGCTAGGCAACTACATTCATAAGTGCATTTAGCAAGACAAATAAGCTAACTTCAACAGTGATGGTTTCAAGTGTAAGTTCTCATCAGGGACTCACTGTTCACAGAGGTGCCTGCCCTTTGGACTGTCTTTGTCCAAATTTTATATCTTTGCAGCATCCTGAAGGATTCTCACGGTACAGGAAGTTGGGGGTTCTCTGCCCGTCCCAGCTCCTGTGCTCTGCCCTCTGCTGTTCTTAGAGCGGATGCAGTAAAATACACGAGAGAGGGGAGAAAATGCTGCTTCAGCTGCTCAGTGGTTCTGATATTTGCCCAGGAAAGCTGGGTTGTACTAAATGTGGCTAAATGTGTCCTGTGTCCCAGAAGAATGCTCTAGTTGCCAGGATCTAACTCTCTGGGATGGGACTGTGCTGACTTCCTTTTATTTGCCAAAAAATGCAGTGGGGTTCCTGCTTATTATGCTGGGCTGTTTTATTTGAATCTCAATTCAGAGAATCCACATTTCTCCACACACTAGCTTAAGGAGCACTGCAGCACTTCACAGGGAGGACCATGTAACCCAGGACTTGTGGCTTGTGCAGAAAATTTTCCATGCCTCGGGTTCCAAAATGTGAACTAGAAATGACGCACCTTACGGGGGGGAAGGCAGAAAAGAGGAATGTTTATTATTCTCCCACACATATGCAAATCTAGGGAAATCATCTGGAGAAATGAGTGCTGTTAAAATAACTGTACTGGCATTGTTTTTAGGTATTTCACATTGTCTTGGGCTTGCAGAGGAAGAGTTGCTGCTTTTTTCCTCATTTCAAACCCTAATCTTATGTGATGCAAATCTAAATCAGGCTTTTTAGCAAAGATTTCTGATGTAGTGAGAAGTGAAAATGATGGTGAAATTTTCCAATACTTCCTCATTTGCTTTTTCTGGGTCCAATTCTACTTGTTACTGCCTGAGTTGTGAGCAGACTATACAGCTGGTTTTCCTCCTGTGTAGTTGTGATCTCTTTAATGTTCGTTTCTGAAGTCCCTGGGCATACTGCAGAAGTTGAGATGTAATTATAAAGGGATGTTTAAGGCTAACATTTCTTTTTGAAACTCTGCATGTCCCAGACCACAGAAGTAATCAAGACAAAAACTTCTTTCACAGTTTTTCTCAAAATATATTTTCTATTGCATTTAAACCATGGAAAACTCTCTGTGTCAAAGTAACAATGGAGTCACAAGCAGGAACTCAAATGACAAAATGCCCTAATTTTCACATTTGAGTATTCTGGGTATGGGTTCTTTTTGTAGAACATTCGGGTTTGTTTATTTTTGTGTTTTTCTGGTTTGCTCTTAGTCAAAGTGCAGGACATGAACAAAATCATGTAGTAAAATCATGAAGTAAAATCAAACCTTTTTCTTTGAGAAATATTTGAAGAGTTTTTTTGCACAAACAAAAATTAATTTATTTTCTCTGCCTGTGCTCTCTACAGATGTTGGTCTTAATGCATGTCAGAGTTTGGGATTTCTTGCTTGTTAAGAAAATTTTGAATTTTTCATGTAATCAGAGGCAAATAAACATTGCACTGAGCTACTTGTCCTTTTTGTGTTTCCTGTTTGCTTCAGTGGAAGCATTGAGGTTGCTTTATGTTGTTATCGTGGAGGTTTGCACCTGTAACTGATTGCAGGTTTTTATCTATGTCCCTACATTAGGGACATAGATAAAAACAAGAGTAGTTTGAAGAAGACAAAGATAGAGCTGCATTATGTAGAGGCACATTTATTATGGGTGTTTTACAGTTTTGATATGTTAACTCCTGCTTAAGACGTGTGAGTCAATCATTGCAAAGCTGGCACTAGTTTTGGAGCAGCAATTTAAGGTTCACAGACTGCTGTTCTTTACTCTTTTGGAATACTTTTGGGAGAACACTGTGCTTTCAAGTGACTTGTGTCATTTCAGTTGGATTCAGTCAGTGCACAGTTTATCCATGTGCTTGGATGTCAAAGAAATGTGGGCAGGAGATAAGCATTCAATTAACACATTTTTAAAACCCCCAACTTCTTAATCTAATTAATGCTTAACTTATTTTGACTGGATTGCTTTGCTTTTAAAAACTGGGATGAAATTCAGCACCAGACAGTTTGAGGGGTATTAATAGTTTTTAAAGTTGTGTGATGTTGAGTTTTTGAAGATTGCCTGGTTCTTCAAATGTTTAAAAAAAAAAAAAGTACAGGAACATTATTGAGGATGTATTCCATTTCCAGGGGAAGGGAAAAAAAAAAGAAAAAAAAAGAGGAAATCTATTATTTAAGACAGAAATACAGCCAGTGTGATAAAAGTGCCTTCCCACGTCTTGTGGCCAGGTGCTACGTGCATATAAATGTTTCACGTTAAGCTTTAAGATCAAGGAAGAGTCTGTGGGGAACCTTGTTTCCTGGAGATCTGCTTGCTGGAGTGGCTCCCAAGTACTGCCTTCCCATTTTTTATTTGGTTATTAAGGATGAAAGGCTACATCATTTTCTGGAATAGCGTTCCTTGCATGCCATTATCTTTGTCCACAGCTATGAAACATGCATTTCTATAGGTTCATGTGGATGCTTAGCCTCACTCACCTTAGCCACCGTGACTCCTGCTTTATGTAAGTTTAATTCAAAGGATCACCTTTATGTCGTCCTGTAGACTGAACAAAAGATAGATGGTTTCATTAGCTGGGAAACTCTCTTTTTTACATACAGCTGAGTATCATGGATCTCCAGCCTGTGTAATGCAGTGCACTCTCCGTTACTGCTAAAAAGAAAACTTTGAAAGTCTAATTTTCTGCCATGATTCACTCTGGGCAATGTGTGTGTATGTGCAAATTGCCATTATGAAGTTTTGCACACTACCAAACATGTACAGAACCAGAAGGAAAAATGTGATTGCAATCCATTTGTAGTCAATTTGCAGCAGCAAATCATCCCTGGGATTAGAAATTCCAGCATTTACCTGTTTATCACAGCTGCCCTGCATATATAGCCTTTTGAGAAAGTCAAGACTGACTTTTTTTAAAAAAGACTGGTTGATTAACACATATTTAAAATATAACAAGTATAGCGATTTTGGGGGTTTTGATTGAAAAAAAAATCCTGATTTAACTACTGTTTTTTTTATTTAGCTAATTATTACATTTCTAGTAAATGCTATCAACGTGAATGTTTTTGAAGTTAAAACCAAGCACTTGCACTGCCTCTTTAAAAAAAATCGTCTTTAAAAAAGACTGTAATAAAAATTTTAATCTAAGAAATTACTGCAAAATATTAGTACCCATATAAATGAAAGGAGTTAAGCTCAATCAAATGTAATATGCTGCTGTAAAATGGTAAATTATAATCATTATATTGAGGTGACAAGGAAAGCACAAGAGTTGCAGCAATTTAGAATGAAATAAAACCCTTCAGTGAGCAAAACCTGTTAGTTTACTGAGAGTAAGGGGAGTAGGTATAGGTTCTTTGGGGTTTTATGGGGATGAAGAATCCAACCTGTAGATACTGCTTCTACTCTGACCCATGTGCTTCTGTCTCACTCTTCAATGTAATTGAAGGTACAGAAAACAGGTGTCAGGGAGTTGCTTGGGGAAAAGCTAATAATGGCAATCTACTGTCTGGAGAGTTTATGCTTGCACATTTTCTCTAACATGACACTCATATCAAATATAAACTTAACAAGGACTGATCTATATTCTGTACTCTTCAGATGTTGTTACTGAATCCGTTTCCTGATGACTCTGGGGAAGAGTAATTGTGTTGCTCAAAACCAGGCATGTGGTTGGTATTACATAGAAAGGGAAACACATTTTTTGCCTAAACCCAAGTTTTTCTTTGTGGAACCAAGAAGCTCATATGTGTATTTATATATGTATGTATTTATGTATAGGTCTGAGTGCATCTATATATATAAAACCCTTACTTCTTAACCCTTCTGACACAGACATCCAAGTGTTGCCAGCTGGGTTTAGTTTAGAGGATAAACACAGATAAAAGCATAGTGAGCAGGGACCTTCTCTGCTTGGCAGAGGAAGGAGACAGATACTCTGCATGGTCCTTTGCCAGCAGCTTTTCATTGCAGTGAGTACTTCAGTTTGAATACTGTTTTTAGAACAGTTCGGTTAAGTTTCTGAAAACAGTGTAGGAGTGAGAGCTCAAGGATTTCTCACAGATTTCTAAGACCTGGAAAGGAATAGAGCCCATCTGACACAAACAGTAAGCACTCACACTTAGCTCCTAATTTGAAAATACATTTCCTACCTCTAAGGATATGTTTGAATACTACACTGAGGAATATACATAAGCTTGTGAATACCTTCATTGAGAGAAATGATCCTAAGGGTTGTGTTATCAAAGGAGCTTGAATTGAAGTCTCCAGTATCCTCTGCTTTAATATATCTTTAGACAGCAAGTCAGTGTCAGCAAAGCTAGCAGGAATAAGTGTTTTCCTAACTTCCCTGTAAAGAATGGGGGTACAGTTTCTGAGCATTTTTACCTAAAACACCTCTTTTGTAGGACCCTATGATACATGTTCTACTTTGCTTTCTGCCTCAGACACTTTATTTTGGTTCAGTAAGCATTTTGTTTGTTTAAACACTTGTTACACTTGTTACATATTTCATGGCCTGACATAAACTGAATATTTGGCGGGCTTTTCTGATCTAGGCTTCCATGATATGGCCCTCTGTGACTGCAGGGCAACTGAATTGGGGAACAATGTGAAGGCCTATGTCCTTGATTTACCCCTTTATATTTCTCCTTCCCTCCACATGCATTGTCATTCTGATTGCCTACATTGTCATTCTGATTGCCTAGGTTTCTTCTGGTTTGTTTGGGATTTTTTTTGGTTTTTTGATTGTTTGGTTTGTTTTTTTTCCTTCAGGAAGCTTTTCCTTTCACCATGGATGTTTAACATTTTCCTTTTTTCCCCAGACCTATGTTAAACTTAACAGATGTATTATTACTGCACTTTCCCTCTTTTTATTGTTTCTAATCCTTTGCTTTTGATTCTATTTTCTTGTCTATCGCATATTCTGTCATCTAACCTTTATTTTCCTTCTCTGTATCTTCTCTCTCTTAATTAAACTTTAGTTGTTCCCATAGTAGGGTGTGATCTTTTTTTTATCCCTCCAAAATATGGTATAGTTCTATTTCTATCTTTTTTTTATTAATTCAAACCTGAATATATATCTATATGTATACTTATGCCCAGCTAATCCTTCTCAATTTTCAGATTATAGAAGGCAAGGTGGAGTGTTGTACTTCTGCAAAAGGATGTACAGTTTGCTGGCATTTGCCCACAATGAGGAATAAGGACCTGCACTCAAAAAATAAAAAATAAAAATCCAAAGTGAAGGATCCTGGAGGAGCCCCTTGAGAGCTGAAAACCACCTACCCCTGATGTGAAGGACATCATTTATGCTGTTTCTAGCAGGTCACCAGTGCTGTAAGGTAAGGCTTGTTTATTGATAATATTTGTTTATTAGTTGCTAATTTGGCAGTGGTTTGGTCTGTTCGTAACTATGAATTTCAAAGGTGTGTGTTGGAAATGAAAGGGAAGTTTTAAAAGTAGTGCTCCTGCTTGGGGAGTGTATCCTGACAGCCAGAGCTTGGATTCAGCTGGATGCACCCTCATGCTTTCCCTGCAAATGGAAGTGCCTGGTCATTAACACAGTGAGTCACAGTAATGTGTTATGATCTGATCTGGCATTTATAAGGAAATAGAGTGCCTAGCCTTGGATACCTCTCCTCCAGGTCATTTGTCCTAGTGATAAAGAGAGTGCTTGCTCCCCAGAGGAAGCAAAGCTGCCCATTATGTCAGCTCACACCCTGGAAAAGGCTACTGATTTCGGTGCCTCTGTTTGAGATGTGCTCTCTAAATGGGGTCAGTGTTATAACTGGGAGGAGGGAGCAGCTTCAGCTGTGAGTGAGTGCTCGGAGAAATGGTATAACTGACTCTGTCAGAGATGAATAAAAAATGTAGACAAGCGGGCTTGTTTTATATTCACTTTTTAAAAAAAATTACATATATAATGATTTGTTTTTTGGATCATTGATTTATATGTCAGACAGATGAAAAGCAAAATTTCTATGATGCCTTTATCATTATTCTGACAAGGACTGCTTTTAAGTTAAAGAGTGATAAAGAATGCCAACTTTTGACATTACTAGAACAGCCCTATCAGCTTTAATTTTCTTTTGTTTTCTTCTTGTCAAAGGAAGGCCATTAGGGATAAATTATGATCTCAAACTGGTTAATCTAGTGACGTGCATTTTTTTTCCATAAATTACTCCAGCCACCTTATAAAGTGTTATGTAATCCTAAAGAGAAGCAAGCCACAGAAAGTAGAAATTGCAAATATCCAACGTCACCCATCTTTGGGCCAGGGGTTCTGAAACTCAGGGTGAGCTGCCCACACCTGAGGCTTTGTGCCACATTGCACAGCTGGATGTGTGGAGCCATTTGTTCTGTCTGCCTGGACTTTTGTGTGCAGAGTTTGTGGCATGCCAGGGACCGCTAGAGTGTGCTCAGTTACAGCTCTGATCGGGAACACACACAGTGGAGCACGAGGAGTCTTCAGGGTTGCTCAAAGTTTATTTTTTCCACTAAATTAGGGAGCTAGTGCTCTTGTCATTATAGATCACAGTTAATTGACCTCATGCCATTAGCATCAGTGTACCTAAAGCACAGAGTTTATACATAAAGCTGGAGAGTTTCATTTTGACCTATGTGTCTATGCTGGTTTTACATTTCAAGTGAGGAGTAACTGTGCAGACTGTGAAGATTTCATGCAAAAGTTAGTTTTCTTTGCATCACACTCGGGCTTTGTCTTTTGCTGTTCCAAAGCTTTCTTTTCCCCCTTTTCCTTTATTTTTCTTTATTTTTCTTCTTTCAACCAATTTTCCAGTTTGATGAGTGTTCAGCTATGGTGTTTTCTATGAAACATTATTGACAGCTAATAATAATTTGCACCTCTTTAGCCTGGCATAGTCTGTGTTTTCAAAGCCTTTATAAACATGACCTGAATCAAGCATTACCCAATCAAGAAGGCCAATATTATTCATGTATTTTGACAAGTAAACCAAGCTAGAAAAAAAATCAGATAGTTTCCTTGAGACCACAAGACCGTGCAAAAGCCAAGAAAACAGCATATATCTTTTAACTTCTATTCCTATGCTCAACCATAAAATGCTCATTTTTTTCTAAATATGTGTATGATTAGCATTATGATTAAAGGGTTATGATTAAAATTCTTTTGGGAATAGGTAATATGACTTCTTTGTATCTATACTAGAAGCTTTCAAGTGTAGTATGTCATCCTGTTATAATAGGACTGACAAAAACAGAGAGTACACTAAAAAAAAAATCCTTCCTGCATCTGAGCTGGATGCTAGCACAGATATATAAGGCAGTATGTGAAGTGTAAGAGACAAACAAAGAATTGGCTAGAGAAGATGATGGTAAAATCAGCAAAAAATATGGAAAATGACAGGGAAAAAAAAAGGAGAAAAAATGTGAAGAAATGTGAGTCGGGTTGGATTTATTTATTCCCAGGGCTAAATTATATGTTATAGATACTATATGCAGCATAGAATAATTAGATTTATTTAGTAAAATAAGGACATAGAGCCTAGAATCCCCTAAGTTTGAAACAGAAATAAAAATCATGTTTCCTATCACAATATGTAGACTCTGCTGTCAGTCTACCCTATTTTTAATGCATAATGGTAATGGAATGGAAAATTCTGTATGTTTCACTATCATGATGTGATATATCAGTGTGTATCATAGCATATCATGTCATATATATGTTATAAGAACTGAACTATTTGGAGAGAAAATTAATTGAGCAGTAAGTAGTAACATACCTGTAGAAAGACAGCGCCCCAAAATAGCAATACCATGCAGAGAGTTATTATAAATATAATTACCCTATATTTTAGCTTTCAGATTGTGTTTGCAATATCCTCTTTTAAGACTTTGGTATCACAGAATAACTTTTAGTGTTTAGTCACTTTCTGCTCCAGTGATTCCATCTGATGGGGATTCAATTGATTTTTCACATCTCAGCATAAGAAGGCCCAGACTGTGCCCTCTTGCCTGCAAGTCTTTGGTGGCACCGGCAGTAAGGGATGTCAGGAGAAAAGCTTTTAGGACAAGAGCAAGGAAGATGGAAATACCACAGAGAGATTTAAGGTTTCATGGAACTGCAGGCATTTATCTGAGCAGTTCATGATGTGGATTTTACATTGAAAGAAGCTTTGCCTTGTAAAATCTTGCCTTTTTACTTTGAACATTAAGAGAGGATGTTACTGTTGCTTAGGTTGAAGGTGTATTCATTTCCTTTTACAGTTGCATTTAATACTCAACTTCTTAAGCATGAAATTAATTCATATTATTTTCTTAATCCTGTTAAAAGATACTCCTGAGCAGTACATCCTTCCTGGGAAGACCAGAAGGTTAGGGACAGATGTGGGACCAAAGCAGTTGATGCTATGTTGAATGAGATTTTACTTTCTGAATGTATTATACCACCAGGCTGTATATTTTTATTAAGTGCATTTAGTTGCTGTCAGGGCACATAAAACTTCTGAACAAACTGAGAAGAATAATATATTCTCCCTGTGTCCTTGCTGCTCTCCTTTGCACCCCTCTGATCTCAGTTTCCTAAAGTGAAATGCAAACAAACAAGGCCATTGGGACTGCAGTGGCATTGTGTGTTAGTGAAATGAAAAGTGGGACTACCAGGAGCAGCATGTTGAGAAATATCCAGGGTTTGGAACTGGATAATAATATCCATTTTGTGAGGTGAAGATTAAGGGTGGGAAGTAGTAGTGGAATGTGGAATGTGATCATGGAAGACTTGAACTTAGCCAAAGACCAAAAAATGTCCATTGAAAAACCAAATATTTAAATACTGTAACTTCTTTTTCCAAATTTATTTTCCAATAAAGTTAGATCTTGGATATTCTCTGAAGTAAACTAAGGTAAATTACTTTTACCAAACAATCAATGAATTAGCAAAAAGTAATGACATGTTATGCATGGTTTCATAGAATAGCAAGACTTAAGGGTCTGGACATAAAAACTAAACTTAGAGTGGGTTCAATTTTGTCCAGATCTCTCTCTGAGAAATGTAAAAATAAAATCCACATTTCTGGGGCCTTAGAATGGCAAACTGAAAATCTGAGGTTATTTAGTGAGTGCTGGGAAGCATCTATGTTTGAATGGGGTGGGAGGCATATCATAACTCTGAATCAAATAAAGTTTCAGCAGCAAGCAAGATGATATTATTAAGAAGGAGTATAGATCTCCCTGGAATGAGATTCATCCTAAACTGTGTGTTAAAAGTAAGAAGAGAACCCAGAAGGAATGCAAAAGGGGATTGATTAGGAGGAGGAAGTATGCCCTGGAGGTTAAAAGATACAGAACTGAGACAAGAATGGCCAAAAGCTGTGTTAAACCAGACTTTACTATTCATTTCAGTTCCCTGCAGAGCTCTTCAGCTTTGCAAACAAAAATTGAGCAAGGAGGAAAAATTCTCATCCTGTATCTTTTCCAAGGAGCATGCTCACACTAAATAGAGAGATGTGTTGGTGGCTTTAAACAACACCTCACATACCTGAGAGCAGATTCCTTATTATTGAGAAGTGCTAAAAAAAGGGCAATTGTCACAATACTTCCTCATGCTTTGTCCCTTTGCCAAAATCTGCACCACAGTATATTTTGGAAGAACCTCTTCAGGGGGCTTGTTTTATTTGCTAGAATATCAGTAAGTGAATCTTAATACAAGCCCTCTGGCTTGCCATTCAGAGAGTTAGGCTGCATAGGACTTGCATGTAGCCTTGCTGTTTCAAGGAGAGATTTTGAGACTGAAATACTGGTTTGTGTCTGTGCCAGGTGACACACTTCGACTTCATATCCATAGGGGCTTTCTGAGAATGAATCTATGGGTATGGGCAGAATTAATTGTTATTGCAATTAATCTAAGGCACTAATGAAAGCTTTGCCACTGAAAGTATTAGTTTAAAATTTTAATCTTTATTTTATCTAAAGAGTTTTTAAATTACATTGTAAATCCTAGTAAAGGGAAAATAAATTAGTAGACTGCAAGATTTGATAAACCATGAGCAAAAAGAGAAGCTACCACTGTTGATATTACATATTACATCTAGAACATTGTGCAAGAATATCTTCATCTTGCTCTTATTCACTCTGCTGGGTGAGTCCTTAAGTTTCCAGCATGATTGTAAATATTTTTAAGGACAGACCAGCACTTCAGCAACTCCCTGGCTTCTGTGATATTAGCGCAGTTTCTTCTGCCCTGGTTCTTGTATGTAATGTGCTCTTGCTGCATGTCTGAAGGAACAGTGGATTAAAGTGAACTAGAACTATAAAGCATGCTTAGTAAACAGCATCATATCAGCAATGCTGCTCATAATGTTAAAGAACAGAACTAGGGGGTTGTTTTTCTTTGTTTTGTTTGGGTGTTTTGGGGGGTGTTTTTTACGAAAAGGATGAGCTTCTGAAATGATAGGAACACAGAATATTCATAGATATTCCAGCACATCTGCCCTTGCTGAGCTCCTGTTTCTCTGAGATTCATATAGAATTTGACTGAGATTTTTTCCCCTTTATTTTCTACCCTTAAATATTGTAAATCAAACACTCAACACATTCAAAACATAGCAGTCCTTTGAATCTTCCTGGAAGACTCCCTACTGTGCTCTCTGAATTTTTAAGCCTTTCAGCCTCTCATATGACAAGTGTGTTTTCTTCCAATGGACACGTGCACTGCACAGTCTGTCGGATTTTCCCCAGTGCTGTCGCTCACAACAAACTTCAGCTTTGCTCATATCAACTTCTTTGTGAACACTGGAAGTGTTCAGGTCTTTCTCAATGAATCCTGGAACCGTAATTTTTGCACTGAAAGAATAAATGCAGATTGCTGCAGCCCCTTAGTTAATCTTTGCTCGCATTCAGCTTTGCTTGCAGGCTGGAGTCACCAAGGCAGGCAGTGTTTTTTGTTTCAGCCTAGCTCTGTGTGCTTCCTCCAGTGATCCAGCCACGTCAAGCACTTCCTTCTGAGGGGGGAGAGCTGGAATTTCCCAGATGCCTCACAAAACGTTTAATGAAGTGTGTAGCACAACCATTTCATTACAACGTATTGTGTACTTTTGCCTTTAATAACTGCCTTCCTCATCTAACATGTCTCTATAGCTTTCAAAAATGAATTACTGTGGTATTATTTTTCTCAGAATATATTTTTCCATGACAAGAATAGCACTTTCCTAAACTATTGTATTTATTAGCAACCAGTTACCCTCTGACACTACTGTCATTTTCATCAGCTTGATAAAATGAGAATCATTTAAAATCTCTTTAAAAATTATTAAACCAGTTTTAGTGTTTTCCTTTCTTTTTTTTTCATTTCTTTTTTTTTTTTTTTTTAATTCTGATGGGATAGCAGTCAAAAAAACCAGATTAGATTGAGGGTGAAATAATTTCTTAAGGTGGGTACAGAGGACTCACACTGTCCTGGTGAAGAACAGGCTGAATTAGAAGGTGTTGTCCATCTCCAAGCCAAAGCATGAAGCTCTGTGCTGCTCTACTGCTTCCACTTCAGGAAGAGTTGCTGGTTTTGCTTCTTTGCTCCTTCATTGTTTTTGCACATTCCTTTCATCTACTGCATTTTTCTGGCTACTGAAGATGTGAAGATGGGGATCAAGATTGTATATAGATGGGGAAGAAAAACTTGTTAATTAACTAACTTTGTTCATGACAGATGAATTTTACCCTGTTAGAGGTATATCATCGAATCAGAAAATGGTTTGGGTTGGAAGAGACCTTAGAGGTCAGTTCCAGCCCCTCTGCCACAGGCAGGGACACCTTTCACTAGACCAGGCTGCCCAGAGCCCCATCCAGCCTGGTTTTGAACACTTCCAGACATGGGGCATCCACAGCTTCTCTGGACAACCTGTTCCAGGGCATCACCACCTTCACAGTTCAGAATTTCTTCCTAATATTAAATCTAAAATTACTCCCTTTCAGTGAAGCCAATCCCCTTTGTCTTGCCCCTACCTGCTCTTGTGAATAGTCCCTCTCTGTCTTTCTTGTAGGCTCCTAATGATGGCATCAGAGAATTTGTCCCTGGAAAGAGAAAACAAAACATAAGAAACATGATTACTACATTGCCTCTCTGTACCTCACAGTATCTCTGCTTTAAGTAACCATTCCTAATTTAATAAGCAAGTTTTTGAAAACAGTTAAAGAGTTACTGGTGGACAGAGCTGTGAATTAGTTTCCACTGGCACCTCTTAGCTAGGTTGTGGAATTAAAGGCAAAGAGATTGAACTGCCTTTTGATCCAAAAGTCATCCTTCTGAAATATGCTCTTACATCTTTGGAGAAATCATGTGTGACCTAGTTGCAGTGGACAGGGATAGGATGCATACTACTTCCAAAGAGGTCCTTTCAGTTCAATCCCCTGTAATAAGTGTCATTATGAAAAGCCTCACCCACTGTGTAATTCAAAGGAATTAGAAGAGTTGTGATCAAAATAATTTTTTTTTTCTCATATAGCTGCATAAAATTCTTAGAACAAACTATTTTTTTTTTTTAAACTTTGGCTTTATTGCCCATATCTTAATTCTGTCCTTGGAGCAGCAACCAGCAATTCTACATTGGAAACAATCTATAGTAAAAGCAATGTGCAATTAGCCTGATAGCAAATTTTGTCCATTGCTATTGTTCATCAACATTTCCATACTTTCTGCCGATGTCTCTCTCTCAATTAATTCTGGCAGTTGAAGAAAATAAAAACCAAACAAACAACTTAAAGTATTTCCTATCATTAGGCTCAAGCAAAAAGAGAAAGTAAGCAAGAAAGCTGTATTTCCTTGTGCAAGTCAGAGACAAGGGGGATATGAAAGCTCTGGAGCATTCCAGGTCTACCAAAAAATGTGAACTTGCTGAGTGGATGGTTCACATCAGCTAGAAATGAGCATCTCTAGAGACAAATAGGCATAAACTGCAGGAAACAGCAGCTTTTTCACTTGCAGGGATGGAGGTAACAAAGCTGAAGAGATTTCTGTAAGCCATAAAGAAAGATGATAATGTATGTGATATCTGCACATTTGAGGTTTTTCTAACCATTTCTTTGAATACTTCAGAAAAAACTGAAACCAAACCAAAAAAAACCCCAGTTGCTGGATATCAAACAGAACTGGCCCAGCAAACAAAAACACTGCAGAAATCCATGTGAAGGCTGTGGGCTTCAGCAAGGGGGTAATGGAGGGGAAATTCAGAAGGAAGGCTTGGTAGGAGTTTTAAAATGGATCTGAGCACAGCTTCTCTATAATCATGACACGGCTATTCAAGGCTGCTTTTTTTTTTCAATTTTTTGCAAAATGAAATTGTATCACTATCTCCCCTTTCCCTAATTGAATTTCCCTATATTAAATTTCTTTTCCCTGAATGAACTACTTTTTTCACACTCTTTTTGATCTGACCAGTAGTTTTACGTTTTTAATCTGCATTTAGCATTCTTGATGCTTTGCCAAAGGTGCTTGACATTCCTCTGCAAATCATACAGTAATTAATATTGAATCTTCCCCCCTCATTTGTGACCTGAGTCCAGAGAAGTTCTAGTGGAACCTAGAGAATGTGAAGCCAATGTTTCCATGTATTTCAAGTAAGATAAAGGTAAATTTCCATTTTACTGTAAATCTAACCTTGCACTCCAGCCCTCCCCCCAAACCCCGAAACCAGCAAATAATAAAATAACAGAGGAGTTGATCTGAAGAGTTACATCAGTCAAATGGTTCTCCAAAGCAAGGGAGAAGCTCAAATACAGTTTTAGCACCTCTGCCTTTCAGAACTCAGTTGGATGTAATGTCTACATCAAGGAACTGACAGAATGAAGCTAACTGGTGTGAAAAAAATCCACTCCTTCTGAAGAAGCTTCTAAATACCAGTTGTCTAAATCTATTGATAAGCAGGGATGCATTATTAATGAAGCCTGCAGCCTGCCTAGTGCTGCTCAGATGGTTCAAGCATTTAGTAGGAAATATTTCTGTGAAGTGCTGCACAGAATAATGACAGTGTCTGTCTTAAATCGAACAAATGACTGTAGCAAGCTCTGGGGAGGCTCAGAGCAAGCAGATGCTTTCCAAGTGAAAGGCAGTGGGGTACCACCTGCTGTAGGCAGGCAGGCAGGAACAGTCCACTAAATATTGACTTGTTAATAATTCAAGACAACAGGAACCCCTAGCTCTTCCTGCATGGCACTGCCCCTTCATCATGTGGCTTTTCATCACCCTAATGAGCTACTTGAAGAATCAGACACTGTAATGTCTTGCAGACGTTCCCCAAAGACTGGGACTCAAGCTGCCATAATTCTGAATAAGAAGTTTTTGACAGTACACAAAATCAAGACAATTTTAAAAATGGCAGGATCAGTGCTTTAGCTAAATATGGCTGCTTGCTGTGTAGTGACTCAGTCTGTGGCTTGTGCAGCTCCTGGGGCAGAATATCTGCCTTTTGTGACATTTCTGTGGCTAAGAACAATTGACATTCCAGTTTATTAATGGTGTATTGATAGTTTTATTTTCAACAAGAAAAATCTACAAGAGATTACATGCAACAGAGATTCTCAGTTAAAACTCTGTAAAAATGTATTACTATGTGTTTGAGACTCTTCACAATTCCTACCTTCACCATGGATGTAAAATCAGCATTTTCAAATAAAGACTCTTCAATTGAAATTTTTGAAATTGAATAACCTGTTAAAAATGAATAACCCAACAAAAGTCAGCAAAGCTTCTATGCAGGCTTTGTGGGCTTCTTGGTTTGCTATTAACAGCAGTCTGTCCTGCTGGAGCACTGCAGTTTATGATGAAATGCAGGAGCTCCTCTATTTGCAGTATACATCCAGGTGATTGCTGCTGTTGCTTTTCTTTCAAGATGAAACCTTCTCAAAACCTGGGGAGGTTCTGTTTCAAGGTATTTTTCTCCCCCAGATATATGTTTTGTTTCATTTGGAATGATATTTCTTGTATGCATGATTTTCCTAGCTGTTGAAGAGTTACCATTCAGCCACCTAACTTTGTGAACATCACTAGTTGTTTTGCTGCACTTAATCAAGCTGACTAGGCTTCACTCCCTGAGCAGTCTTAATAATTCCAAATGGGATATGGTAGGATCTTTCATAAAGCAAGTGTTTAACATTGAGGAGCTTAACCCTGAGGAACTTAAAAATTACATCAAATTCACTGGTGTTGCTGCAGAGTGCTTCCTCTGTGTCACAGTCAGTGAAAGTGTCTCGTGGCTTTCCAGCACGGAGCACAAAGCCATGAGTGTGTGGGACTTTCCCTGCTGTGCTGCTGCACATCTGCTTATGGCTTCCCAATATTTTGGTCATCTATATGCATTCATAATGTTCAGATTTGCCAGGACTCAGAAAATGACCTGGGCTCCCTTACTGACTTAATTGAAGTTGCCTCTGGGCCTTCAAAAACATCATGGTTTTGTCTGCCATTTGTGCTTTTAGAATATTTTAGCAAGTTGTTCATTCAGTGGTGGCTGGGGCTTACTGGACCAGCTGGAAGTGATGAGTGTGAAATCATTCTGTAAAGAAACTCCAGGAATTTAAAACTGCAAACTGTAGTTTTTTCCCAGGTATTGATTGTTTATTCTTGAGAAGTTCAGTAGGATAGAAAATATCTTTAAATTTCTTTCTAAGATGAGAATATGTGAGGTTTATTTCAAGTAAAACTAACAGCTTAGGAAAGCAGTGTGTAATGCATTTCTCTTTCCTTTGCCTAGAACACTGCTTTATATTGTGGCTCTGTTTGTTTATTTCTGTTTGTATCATTATTTTAGATTCTCTTCTCCACTTCTCAGCTGCAGCTGTTGCAGATAACTGTGACAAAGTCCATACATCTTAAATGATATAGGGAGATGAGAGAACTTACTCTGCAAAAGCAATGTTGCCAAAATAGCTGGAGGTTTTTGGCAAGGCTCTGCTGTTCTCACCCCTCTTTTGAGATTGTAAGGAGGTAGATGTTTTCAGTGCTACTGATCCAGTTACTGCTGGCAGATCCTCACCTCCAGTTCTTTAACAGCTACAGGACTGGTTGGTCTTTTCGTCACCCTGTGTCATTTCCCTGACTTGCCCAGCATCTTTCCCTGAGTGAGGACATCAGTGTTAGCAGTGCTCCTGTAGTGCTGGATACGCAGCTGCCATTGCAACACTGAGGCAAATATTACCCTTCCTTCTGCCCCCAAAATGCAATTGTTTCTGCTATGGAAAACTACTGGTCTTGGTATGCAAAGGAGAAGCAATATGAGCTTTTACTGAAGTTTGATGGTTTTTTGTTGCTTAGACAAAAACCTGTTTTACAGTTGATCAGTTGTCTGGTCAGACATTATTGCTAGAGAGTATCATTTCTTCTGCAGCTTAAAAATCTCTTTATCCTGCTTACTAATTCTGGGATAAACTTGAAATTCCAGAGCATTGGCCTGTTGGACTGTCCTAGATGTCTCTTTCTAAATTTTGCTAAGTGGAAATTACTGGTACTTCTAAAAATGGTGCATATTCTTAATGACCTCAGATAAAATAAATAATAAAAAAAGGTCAAAACTTCTCATGAACAGATAAATATGAAACCACAACAAGATGTGTGTTGGTATGATGTGAGTAGCTGTAAAAGTTGAAGATAATGGCAGATGAGAATGCTAATTCTTATGTATTTGCTTGCATGTTCATTTTGCATGAAAAATATAGGGAGTATGATTCAAATCTTTTGGAGGTGGCCACAGGTGCTAATATTTTGTAATTTGATTTTTGCTTTTTTGTATTTGAGAAAACCAAGTATTTAAAAGCCAAGGTCAAGGTTTAGACTACAAGAGAATACGACCATTTAACAATAGGTCACAGACCCATGTAAGAAAGGGAACTGAGTTTAGCTGGTGTCTTTCTCAGAGCCAGTTTTCTTGGTGGGGGCAGCTGTTGCCTTCCTGTCCTTGCTTCTCGAATTTGAACCAACAGATAGGAATTAATTCCCATTAGTAGGCTGCAATATATCTAATTTTTATCCCAACCTCCTTCTCCCCTCTTGTCAAGAAGAGAAGTTCTGTTTGTCATACTGGCAAGGACAAATAATCGTGAAGGTTCCATGGACAAATTGCACTTATATTTATATTCAGCTATTTTGTTCAAACATAGACAAAATACTATAGACCTGAATGTTTTCATTTTATGCTAATAAATGCAGTCTGGATAAAACACAAGTGAGGAGCTGTATGGCCAGTCATCATTTATGGTGAACCACCTGGCATCTGCACAGAATTGTTTGGATACATCCTGCCTTTGCAGACAGGAAAACAAAGCAAAACTGGCTAGAAATTTTCAAGTCAGAGATTGAAAATTTTGTCCCAATTTTATTTTCAAATAGATGTTACTTTCAAGGTATATGACTACAAAGTGGCAACTACATGTTTTTCTTGCTTACGATGATATTACTAAACATTGATCACTTTTCAACTTTCTAAATTAAGCAGTGGGATAAACAGCAATCCAGTTTTCTCAAAATATTGCTACATGTTGTCACATCCTGAGATGTCAACAGAATATGTGACACTGCAGAGGAGCTCTGTGCATGCAGTTTGCATGTTTCAATATGCTTCACGAGTAGAAGTAATAAATTGCCGAATTCCTCACCAACATTTCCAAGCAGACAGGATTTAAGGAGGAGAACATAATAGTGTGATTCAGGAGTGCCTTTGATCATGGGAATCTTAAGCTTTTGAAATATCTTGCAACTGGCTAGCTTAGAATGAAATTTTTAAAGGCTGCAAGGATCTTAAAGCCTTCAAAGGTGTGCTTTCTGTCAAAAATGGCTGTGATTGCTCTGCTGTGTGAGGCTTTGCTAGCAGGAAAAATGCTTGCCTGGTACGTCAACATTAGCATCTCTGAATGGCAGAAGTGCTGTCAGTAAATGAGTTTAAATGCCCATTGAGCTGTGTAGCCCTGCCAGGGCCCCATCAGTGCACCTACCAGACAATATGTTGAGGTAGATGCTGCAAGGGTCTGGGAGAAAGCACAGTTGGCAGACAAGACTCTGTCCAACACTGAGTATCTGTTTGGAATCAGATATGGCATAGGCAGGGACATAAGGCTGCATGAGGCATTTCTTAAAATGCTTCCCTGTGTTTTTAACCAAGCAGAAAGCAAAGCCTTCATTTTCCAATAGCTTTAGTATGATCAGAAACAACACTCCAAAAATCTCTACCAAAACATCAGAGGAATCCCAACATGCTCTTCACAAAAGGCAAAGTTGCTGAAAAGGGAACAGAGTAAAATATGCCTTTTTATTAATTCAAACTTCTTCTGTGATTAAAATTGTAACTAGTTTTCCTCTACAAAACCAATTTTGCTTCATCTGCTGTTACTCATGTGAGTGCTCCTTTGACAAAGGAGAAAAAAATAGGTGGGAATTTTGCATTGTGGCAGTGCATGAGATTGCATCTCCTTGGTGACACTTGCTGCCCTATTGTGGACTACAGCTGCTGCTCCTTTTTAAAAGTCTCTATCCTGCCCTTCCTCACATCTCTGCTGATTTTATTACTTTTGTTTCTCTCTGAAGAGAGAATAGTGCTACAGAATGCAGTAGGTAAGGAATGAATATATTCAGTGCCGCCTCTTAATTTGATCTCATTTTTCTTTAATTATCTGGACTATCCAACTCCAAAACATCCTCAGAATTTATGCCATTAGACATGCAAATGCTTGTGCTGATTTTGCAAATGGGTTGACTAATAGGTTAAGGGGCTTTTAAATGTAAAAGGAATTATCTGTTCCACTAGGACTGCTGGAAGTACAGCTCACCCTGTTGCTGATCTGCCTGTGCCCTGGTTCTACTGCTGACTTCTTCTTGTGGTCTTGGGCATGTCCCTTCCTCTCTTCCTCTCTCAGCCTTCCAGGTTTAAGAACTCATTAAAATTATTTCCATGGACTGAACTGTTTAAGCTGAAATGCACACTAAGGTGAGAATCTGATTTGCAGACTGAAGAAATGAATCACTAAGTGTGTTAGGCAGGGCTGCTGTAAGAACTCACTGAGAGGATGCTTTGGAAGAGCTACCTACTCTGGTCTCATGATCAGGATTCTCTATAACTTATAGAACAAAGTGCAGTATTGGCATCAGAATCTACACCAATCACTCCTGCTTATCATCTATCTTTTTCTATATATTATATTATTTTAGTCTTTAGGCAGGAGTAATTTTTTAAATGTTGATTTTTTAACCAGGAAAGAATTAACATTGTTCAGTTGTACAACAGTGTGGCAGAATGGTACAGCATCCTTTGGAATGTGAGACAGCACAGGAATGGCAGTCCCTAGGAATATTGCTTTAACAATGCCTGTTTCACATTATCTTCACTTAAGGCAAGAGTGTCAGACCAAATTCTGTCACCACAAGATACTGCGGGGCAGGAAAATAACACCCAGGATTCCTGACCGATGCAGATATACCCACGTAGATGGAGAGTTACAGTCTCAATTAAGTTGGAATATTTATGTTCAAATTCACTTTTTTTCCATATTTGTTAAACAGTAAGAGTTCCTGGATCTCTTACTTATTCAGGTAAGCAAAATGAAGCACAGAAAGTTATGTGGACTAATACTCTTGGTACCAGGATGTTCTGTGTAACAACCTTCGCAGGACTGAAGCTCTTACCTCGTGCAGCTTTGCAAGAGTGTAACATGAGGAAAACATGCCAGACACTACTGCACCCACAAGGAAGCAGACCTTCAGAGCCTTTGAGCCTTGATTTGCTGGCTGACAGAAGTCTATGGAAAGAGCAGGAAGCCATTTCCACACAGGTTTCTGTCAAGAGAGCAAGAGTGGGGAGCATGATGCGGTGCAAGCATCGTACAGAATACTTCAGCTCTGACTATAGCTAAATGGTGTTACAGCTGTAATTGTCTTAAGACAGAAATGAGTCAAGGTTTTAGGAAAAAGAAATCTCTTCCATTAGGTGTCCATACAGAGCAGCTTTCAGGTGCGTGGATCTCTTCCTCATACTTCTCTAACAGGGTAGAACCATTACCTTCCCCAGCAAGGGCTGGAGCCCTGACAGCTGCTGGCTAGTAAGGAACTTCCTCTTTTAGTGAGGCCACCTTTGCTCCACTAAGAGGAGGAAACAGCAAATGGACAGAGTCAGGAGTCTTCCATGCTAAAGGAAACTGAAGCTCTTTACTTGGAAAGCTGATAAAAGCCAGGACATATGCTTTAATAAAAATAATTTACATTTGAAAAATTTTAAAAGTCTTAGGAGATTTTTGTTTACAGTGGCTATATAGTTTAGTGTAATTGGTTAAACAGTCTATCAGCTCAAAATCATGTTGTTTTGGTTTGGGAAATGCTACTTCCTGTTCTAGAAAATGACTGTTATCTTTTTCAATCACTAGCGAATGACTGCTTTCCTGACGCCTTCCCCATCTGGCTTTTCAACAGCTGATTGGTTGCAAACTACCTTATAATGAAGTGGGAAACTTACTGGCACACAAAAACATGTGGAGTACTCTTTTTGTGATACAAGAGATATTCTGAACTCATTATCATTTTTGTTATATTAGACCTGAGATCACACTGTGTTAATTCTCTCTCTTTCATTTTCTTTTTTTTTAAATTTCAGCTTTTGCTAGGGATTGTAACTTTACTGCAACTTTCAGAAGTGTCTGGGTGCTTATTTCAATGAAGTGATCTTTCTAAATTATCTATTTTAATACTATTCTTCCTTTCCTTAGCAGGGCATTGATGCTAAGGGTATTTGATGCTACATTTAATAATAAGCTGAGAAAGTTTTAATAGCAATGGCAATTGGTCAGTGAGAACATGGCGATGGTATTTAACCTGGTTCCATGTTCTGTATAAAACATTCTTACCAGAAGAGGGAATCTTACTCCTTTTTTTCTCATTTTCCTTTTAAAGAACTAGTGCATTTTTAAGTACATCTTAAATAAGTTTGTAATTTTTGGCATCTTAAGGTGCCAGAGCAGAGAAATGAACCATAAATGAGAAACATCAAAAGTAGCTTAGAAATTTTTTTTAATATTAAAGCAATGAATCATAGGCCAAATTAACAAGTAAAGGAATCCACCTATAATGAAATCTTTTTTTCTAACATAACACTTCATTATAAAGGGAGTTTTTCTGTAATAGTAGCAAGTGTAATTACATTTTTATATATAATTAGGACATTATTATCATTTCACCATATCAAAGTTCATTATAAGACATCTCCAATGCATTTTTCATAGAGCAAAAATAAAAGGAGAACAGGGGTCCTTCAATTAGACTGGTATAAGGACATCCACAGAGACTGAGGGAAGCTGATCAAACAGCTTAGCCCAAAAGGGACCAGGTAGAAACTCAATGCTGCTCTGGCACCGGGAAGTTGTGTTTTTACATATCCTACTTGTTATTAATTATACTTTTCACCCTTTTCATCTACCACTACATTGTTTGAGAGGCAAAAATGCTTTTAAATTTGTAAACTAACTGACCTGAATATGGAAGGTATGAAATACCTGTATTCTATGAATTTGAGTCTTGAGATCCACCTTCTTGTGCATGTGGCTGTTATGCTCAGGAAGGTTCACCTCTGCCACCAGAAGGAGTTCCAGGTGGAATGCATGGGAGGTGATCCACTTTCTAGATTAGTTTCAAAGTGTTTATGTTCTCTTTGTTTTCTAGTTTGAAAAACAATTGGACCCTTTTCTCTTTCAAAAATTCCTTTCTTCCTGAGTAAGGTGAGGATTAAGGAGCTACTGACAACTGGCACAAGGACAGTCAAATATCGTGTTAAGCATTAGTTTGTCTGTTCTTCAAACACTGATAAAACTATGCATGGTTTGGCTATGCTCCACTTACTTTCCTACTCCTGCAGGACTTTGNGTTTACCTTCATCTCCACATTGCAGAGTACAAATGGAAGGCTGAGAGACAATGTGGATTAAATTTTCTGTAGAAGACTATTAATGCTGCTAGCCAAATGTGCTAAAAAGGCTCCTTCAGATAAGTATCCTGGTGATCAGCATGCTCAGATCTAATAATTTGAAGTTAGGGGACACTCAAGGTAGATCATGTCTGCAACATCCTCTTGCTTCTATGAGCAAGCTAGGTAAGCATAACAAAAATAAGGGACAAACAAGAGAAGAAATGACTGCTAACAGTGTTACACAGGGGTCACTTGCTCTCTGTTATAAGTATTCCCTAAACCTGGAAGGGCTGAAGGAACATGACAGCCACCCACACCTGAAGAATGCCTCCTTCCTAGTGAGGAAAAGCAGGCTGAGAGACTTTTAACATCCATAAGTTTTCTGAACTGAATTGTTCCCCAGCATTTAAGGTGTGAGTTGAACAAAGATGCAATATGGACACAACTGCTTCAGGTTGGTGCATGCTGTATGTCACCCTGGAGCAGGTGACCAGCTGCTCCATGCCCAAATGCTGGATTCAGAAGGTAGGGACAGACAAAAAACGTGATGCCAATGAGAAAGTGTCTGTAACACTGCTACTCTAAAAACAACACCAGGCAGCTTTCGTATCAAAACTGCTGTTACCAATGCAATGAAAATTATGAAAGTAATGAATTGGCTTTTTTAATACAAAATTTGGTCAGTTCGATTTTGGTGTTTGGCAATTGCAAATCAATTTGAAAATGAGTGTGACTGTCAGAACTTTTCTTAAAACCAGAAGCAGATGGCATCAAAATGCTTTCAATGCATCACTTGAAATACCCGTGTTACCTTTGTGCCCCAATTTAGATTAATCCAACAAGGAAAAGATTATGGAAACAGCAGAATTACAATATTATAGAAAAATACGTCAAAAGTTTTCGATCTGCAAGAAATACAAAAAATGTATAAAGTCTCTCTGTCAAGAGACAGTTTTAAAAGCAGCTGGAAACATCCAAAGATGAAAACAAAATAAACTGTTTGTTGATCTGTCAGTCTGGCCATACAGCAGGAGCAAAGGACCCCATGTACACAGTAAGTTGAAAGAATAAGAATTATCCTGGAAGCTCCTTGTAATACCCAGGCCATTGAAAACCTGATCTCTGAAAAACAAAACCAGCTCTCAGATAGAAGCGTGAGTGCTCTGGAGTCAGAACATGCTGCCCAGACATCCCCCAGGTTAGCAGTGTCCCAAGAAGGGAGCTTTCCCATTATCAAAGCAAAAGCTGCCAAATCTGTGCTTCTTTCTGGTGTCCAATGCATAAGACAAATATGACAGCAGGAAAAAAAAGGAATCAGACACGAAGCATGTGAGGTTTTGTATCTAAAAAGGAGGACTGGACAGATTATTTCACTGTCCCTTTGCAGCCTTGCCTTCAGTAAGAAATTTTTGGTTCTCCACTGTAAAACTGTTTGTGTATATTTTATTGTAACCCTAGGTTTGTAATTATCATCATCCATGGAGCCAAGCTGACATTTCCAAATTACATTTTTTCCCCCAGTTATCTGAACAAGTGTGGCAGTACTGTTTAGATTAGGTTTGCTCTGTTTCACCAGGATATTTTAGAACAATGCGATTATGCATAGTTGCACCTAGCTACTACTATCATGACAAGTACAGAAGTTAAATTATGAAGCAAACGTAAGCTTTGAAGAAATTTTTATTTAATCTGTATTCCCCTGTTTCATCTGCTCATCCATCCAGCACAATCTGCATCATTATTAAGCACACCATATTTCTAAAAAAGGAGTATAAAAAGTAAGACATCTGTGTTATAGCATTAATATATTCAAAGGTTTTTACTTTCATCTTCCAGGCATTAACACTATGTAAGTGCAATGTAGGCGCAACTTACAGCATCGATGAGATACCACAAGAAAAACGTACTAAGTGTCAAAAAAGAAGGAAAAGAAGATACAAGTAGACCGAGTATTATGTAAAAAGAGGACTTTTATTCATAAATAGAGCACTTTTGCCTATTGCTCCTATATACATTTATTTCTAATTGCTACCACAATTTTTAAGGCACTGAGGCAAGCCTCCAGCAGTGTGCTGAAGGTGTGTTTGTGCTGTTATGCCCTCTGGCTTTGCTGCCAGCCTATTCCCTTAGATCAGAGCCAGAAGGCAGACTGTTTTCGAATACCGATCACCTCACCCGGACCTAATCCTTTGAGTTCTCTTTGGCATCTATTCCTTCTGCCAGTTTCCTCTTCTGTTCCTCTCTTTTCTTCTGAAGTTGACAACAAAGACATCCTCAGGGCCCTCCTTGATGTAAGACCACTCTTGATGTTGTTACAGTGTGGTTTTTTTTTTTTTTTGTACCCTAAAGTACCCTAAAGTTGTGCTACTTTTATATTCAGCTAGCACAATATTTGCACACCAGAAGATAAAGAAAATGAGAATATGTTACATAGAACGATAGTTTCTTTTTATTCGTACACCTAAGTCCTTTCAGTGGAAACCTTTTTTTTCTTTTTCTGTCATTCATCTACATACCTGATCAAGAACCTAAAGGTATCTTTTTACAGGCTGTGCTGCTTATATACCTTAAATTGGCCTGACCTGCCACTTTTAATTTTAAAAAGATGGTTGTATGGGATGTGGATGAATATGGAATTTCTATGAAGCACAAAACTTTTGAACGGTTCCTGTCCTCTGTGATAGTGAGTTTTAAAAGGGAAATCTCCAAAGAGCTAATTAGTAGACAAGTAGAGCTCAGGCTGAACAAAGCTGAAAAGATAGCAGATAACTAAAAGGACCTGGCCATAGCTGACAAAAATCAAAGCACTGACAGAGAGCTGGCAGTAACCTTGGGCTGCTAACTGACAGGGACAATAAAAAAAGCCTCTGAGTGTGGCACAGAGTGACAGCCACAACCAGAGGCTCTCTGAAGAGCCTGAAACCTCCACCAAAACGAAGATATAATCTTCTGCCTGGCAGCACCATACATTTTCCCTCCAAACTGGGCAAATTGGAGCTTGTCTAAATAATTCTGCTGCATGAATGTGAGCCAAGAATGGAAACATCCAAGACTCGTGTGCAAAGTTTAGTGGCAAACCTATGGTCTGAGGGGACAAGTCTGCAAAAAATGTAAGTCTGATTGGGGGGTAGTGAAGGTTTCTTTGCTTACTCTGACACTTTTGCTGGAGCAGCCACAGAGTTGCTTGTTTCTTACCCTCTGTAAACCTTCATGAGATAAACATTTAGAAGAACCTGTGAAAGACATTTAGTCACCCTATGGTCCCTGAAATGTAATATAAAATGGGAAACAAAATTAGCTTCATTGCATTTGGTGGGGTAGGGGGAATGCTCGTTGCTGCATCGTGTTCATAGAGGAAAATTCGCTTGATTTGATTCTAGAAGTTACTTAATAAATGGTGGCAAAGCTTTGCATTTGTATGCCCCCACTGATTGTAAACATTTGCACACTGTGGTCAACAACGTGTGAAACCCTGTTCAGCAAATGATCCCTCACAAACTAAAATATCGAGGAAGTGCACACATTGGACCAGCAACCATGCAAATGAGTTATACAAAAAAAGCCATGGAGATCATTTCAAGAGAGAGAAGAGATGGTAACTGCAGGGAAACTAAGGCTGCAGAGAGCATTTGTTGCTTCTGGGCATATTAATTTTAAGACAAAGATTTCTAAGACTTGATTTTCATATCTTGGTGTTCTATCTGCGACCATAGAGTGAAACCATGACAGACAATTTTCAAAAGTGGCCTGTTCCTTTTATTCTAAATGTTACAGTGAGCATTCTTTACATCAACAACCCCTCTGAGTCTTTGATAATTGCAACACAATTGCTTGGGAAATTTCTCTTGTTTTCTGCAAGGAATGGAGATGATTTCAATACTAAAGAAAAGCTGAAATTTTCTTTATGGACTCCAGAAAATCTTGTTATCTCTTAACAGTCCTTGATTTACCCAGCCCTAAACGCATCACTGTGGCCCACTCTCTTGGATATGTGTCTTTAACTTGATCTTTCAGATAAAGGCTCAGTTATGAAATGTCATGCATGTGTTTGAAGCATTAAATAAGGGTGAAATATAATATACACCCTAGATATGCAAGAAAAAAATCATATACCAAAGTATTATTATTTCAATTTGCTTAAGAGCTTAAAAACATCTTTTCAGAATTAAGACTGCAGTTCAAAAGCTTCCATCTATCTGCAAAATAAAGCAAATCCAAACTCTTACAGAAATTGGCTTGCAGCTTCTCATCCTCATAAAAGAGATCACCTTTTGCTTATACCCATAATATTCCTTATTATACCTGTAATTTTGCAGCTTCAAGACTGGGAAATTCTTTTATTTAGAATTGTTGAATATTAATATTTTTGTAAATTCCACTCATTCTCCTTATCATCTATTTTCATTCTCGGTTTCATGAGACCAAAATACCCTTTGACTACGCTGCATTTCTCCTTCTTCTAAACCGTGTTCTTCCCTCTTAGTCTTTGGCCTGAACCGTCCCTGTAAGATTCCTTTTCCCCTTCTTTCATGCTACATGTCTTACAGTCTCTTTTCAAGCCTTTGAGTTCTACTTCACGACTCCCACTTTCTTCTCTGCAAGTGTTCCTTGTTCCTTGCCTACATATATTTCACTTGCATCCCCTGCACAGGATACATTTCCCTTGCCTTTCCCTCAGAAAGGAACTTTACTCTTCCAAGTATTTACTCTTTATTCATTTTTAGACACAACTCTGTAAACACTTATGAACCAGAATGGCATGAAAGGGCCAACAACAATATGGCCATCTCCTTTCTTTCTCAAACTTCAGTGTTTTCCTCTGTTTTACTGCACTGTGTTAGCAACTGCCCTCCCCTTACAAAAAAGTTCACAGCTTCATCCTCTGTCCTTACACAGCTGAAGAGAAAAGCTTTTACAGTCTGTTTTTGTTAATCTTCGTGCTTTAATTCCTCACTGGCTGAAGGGCTGGTACAGGTTAGCATGCTAACACATTTCTATGCTACAACTCTTGTAAATTGCTTTTGGAAGGTAATACTGTGCTGCATTATACTCAATGCATGCAAAATGAATACAGTTTGTAAGGGTGACATTCATTTCTGGTAGCAACTGAAACAAAATTGGACCGGTTTAACTGAGATTGACATTAATATATCACTGAGCAGTTAGTTATATCACATGAATTAGATATTACAAATTCAAGAATAATTTGTTACGCTTTTAATACAAATTTTCCTGACATAAGTGAGATAGAGATAAATAGCCAGTCACAAAGATGTCATTTGGTCTCTTGGGGCTATATTGATGATTCCTGCTGAGAAATTGTAGCAGTAGTTTAGCATGCAATAAAATGTTGAACAGGTATCCATGGTTTTAGTAAGGGTCTTTTATGATTGGCTCCTCTCTTTTTAGTATTGATTTTTATGAGGAGTGTGTGTGTGCACGTGTGTGTATTGGCAGAAGAAACTCCACTGAAAAACTTTGGAGTCTCCTCCATTTAACTAACATTAAAAGAAATGTCATAATGTAATGATGAGTTCTACTTTACTTCTTTCAGTGGCAGGAGAACAACTCTAAATAATGAGGTTTTATTTTGGGAGCTAACTCAGATAAATCTCTACTTCTCTCTGAACTATCTTGCATAACCCTTCTGGATGTCAGCATACTCACTGTTCCAATATTTACCTTCAAACCGTCAATACCTAAAAAAAAAAGTTAATGCTTATTGTTTGCATGTCACATTACATTTTTGTAGATAGCTTCATGTATTGCTGTGTATCATTACATTATATTGAACTGCTCAAAATCTTTTCTCCCTGTGTTTGTGGGAAATTAGGAGGACATTCAGAAACGCTGCCTTGTTCTGTTTTGAGGCAAAAATTCAGAAATGACAGAATTTTCTCTTGTATAAATATCTAAGCATAAGTATCTTCTCACGTGTAATCCTTCTCAAGTACAGCTTGGTGACTCTGGGTCTTGTGGGCAGCACTTGTGTCCAGGGAGCATTCCTGGTGCTTGGATGCAGGAGGTAGGGGCTGTTTGTCTGCACGTGTAGATAGCAGCAGCAGGTGCTGTTCTTGCAGCACACTGACTTCATTTCCCTAAACAAAAATATCCACTATTCAAAAGATGTTCGATGACCATCGTGCCCATTTAGAAACATCCAAATGGAGATGTGCATTACAGATCAGCTCTTTTTGTTTCTTGTATCCTTCTTGTGAGTCCTTCTTTAAGGCTGCTTTTTCCTCGGGTCTGCAGAGTGGCAGTGTGGCCTCTCTGAGGCCGTCTGTGCACACAGAACCCGTTGCGTTGATGAATAACTCGATGCTGCTGTGAGCCTGTGAGGACTGGGGCCTCCTGGGCCTCATCTGACTCTTCTGAAACTACTTCTACATTCCAGTGATGTAAATGAAAGCGCCTCTCTTACAGCAGCAAGAAGCTTGAAGTGTCTTTTCATATGCACATTCCTTGAATGCTGTCTGAAATGACCAACAGCAGAATGTAAAAAAAAAAAAAAGAAAGCTGGAGCTCCTTCTGCCAATGCAATCCCAAATCATCTGTTACGGCAAGACTGAATATTTGCTGAAGAAACATAGTCACAAAATGAAATTAATATGAGTGCCGCCAACACAGCCTCGCAGAGGAAATGTGGAGAAATCTAAAAATCTCTTTTCTCCCAGTCATACTACACTGCATATCCTTCTGTAGTTTTTTCTTTGTACATATAATAAAGCTATCAGACCCTGCACACATATTTTGGTCCACCATACAGAGATTTTCCAGGGCTGTCATTAAGCAGCACCTACAAGGGATTATTCTGTGCATATCTGGTTCGTAAGAACTGCATCTAAAAAATGAATACAAAATTTTCTCTTGTCGTTATAATTTTGAAGTAGTTACTGTGGCATTAGGCAAATAGGATCTTTTTCAGTCTTTTCACTAAAAGAATTTCCTTTCTTCTTCACCAAAAATTTTATTTTCAAAAAAATCTTTCATTTTAATGAAAATCGATAAAACCCATATCACAACTATTGCTGTTAAGCGCATTTTACGGAGACTCTTATAGTTGCTAGAGTTTGGCTTTTTATTATGAGGAAATGGCTTCTGGTAAAATGCAACTGATGGAAAAGACCTATTTTTGCTGGAAATGTATGCAAAATATTATTTTCCCTATTTTTATGGACAAATAGTAATATTTGGAGCCAAGAGTTCTTTCTTCCTTCATTCATTTGGCAACGAGAAACACAAATTTTCCTTCTGGAGATTAATCTCCATGCTGTTATGCATTCAGGCTGAGCTAAATCTGATGTCTCTTCATGTCACATAGGATGTGTGTGCCTGCTTGCTGTGGTGAGATTGCAGCTGCTTCCAGATTGTTTCCAAACACAGGAGTTTTATGGTTTGAGGTACTGATTAAAGGTCACTTCTCTATTTGTATTCTACTTTGACACTTCAGATGAGATGAAATTCTTGAATTATAAAGGTATTTAAGCAGCTATGAATTGTGCTGAGCAGTGAGAGCTCAGAGTTCAGCTCCCTGCTGACTGAAAAAGACACAGATTGTTCCCCTAGAAGCTTCAAGGGCTGATTTTTAGAAGAGACTTTGTTGAGACCAAAACCTGCAGTTTTGGAGCAGTCTTTTAATTGACAGTGGCTCCATTAGTCCAATGTATTTTAATATCATACATGATCTTAATCTCATAACCATATTTTATAAATCAAAAGGGAAATGTTCTACTGTATTTAAAGCCATTAAAGAGAATACTAACCCTGTTTAAAATAAAGACTAATAACAGTATTTAAAAGAACCAAATAACATATGGGGATAAGTATGAAATAAAAATGGGATTACACATTAACGTCTTCACACTAAAAATCTTATTCATGTGAAAAAATGTTAATTGCAATTAAGTGTAAACTACAATTAAATATCAATATTCCCTATTCTTGTCTGTTCACTGACTGCAGTGAAATGATTTCTGAAATGGATCTGGCCTAGTGACACTCACCTACCTGTGCCTGATGATTTGGAATGATGCTTCAGTTCTCAGGTCACCACAGTCTCATGGGGGGCTGGGCTGAATTATTCTGTGACTGTCAGAGGTCTCTACAGGGATGAAACTTCCTTCCTCCTTGCCTTCCCCAGGATCTGTCAGATAAAAATTGATGGGAGGGTAACACATAGCTTAGGCAAAATTATCTTCAAATCATATAATTTAAATCCATTTTGTGCATTTTCATTTTCGTTCTTAAATTGTCTCATCACAAGTTTCTCCATTTCATTGCGGAGGGGGGGGAAGGTTGGGGGGAAACTTTGTGTGCACATCCAAATAGCTGTCCGAAAATATTTGCCAGAATATCAGTGAACTCACTTGTTGTTAATATAACTGCAAAGCTGTAGTTTAGCTTAACTGAAGTCCCAGTTGTCTTCCCTTTCTTTCCCCAATGTATAAAGCAAACACAGGGGAAGTCTCACACAATAATTTAGGGAAGTGTTTGCTTTACTCCACTGCAAGGGAGACAAAAATGTGCTCTGAAGAGTCTAACTCTACAGTTGGTTGGTACTGAGGCTTTTGGATGCACAAACCAGGTGTGCCAAGTTGACTCTGTTGCTGTGTAATGCTAAACATTGTGTTAATGCTGCGTGGAAGTTCTCAGTGTGCTCAGTCTTGTGGCACTGAGCACCAGTAAAATCTTTGGACTTTCTCATAAATTAGGCAGAAAAAGAAAACAGTTGAGTACCAAAGCTGCATAGCAGTACATGTGGCTTTTAAAAGTTATTTATTGTCTGTCTTTCTAACTGTAAAGTGCATGTTAAGGGCATTTGATTGTAGTTACCTGTTGTTAACTGCTCCATTTTAGTAGGAAAGAAACCTGCTGCAGCTTTTTAATAATTTTACAGGTCTACAAAGACAAGAAAACAACATTTTTACATTGAGCAGAAGCAACAGGGTACACGGGAGTTGCAATTACCTTTTTTGCAATGTTTTTATTAACATTTATTATAAGGATGATTTATTTTTATATTCTGATCCTTGTGATCTTCAAAGTCAAGCTTTCAGTAGTTATAGGCATACAAAGATTTTTTTTAAAAAGACGCATATTAGGGTGGGTGGTTTGGTTTTATTCCTTTGCAAAGTGGCTGTTCTGTTTCAATTAGGCTAACTCAAAGAGTAACGTGAATTAAATCTAGAAAGGCACCCCAACTAGGTAGAACACTTCTCAATCTTTAGGAGTGTATGAATTATGATAGCCTTTGGCTAATCATTTTGCAAGTTTTACAGCCATTGCATATTCAGTTTCTGACTGTCAACTTTGTCAGGGAATAGAAAGACCAACATGATGAAAGAATCTGCTGCTGCCAGTGGCTTTTCTCCACTACCCTCAAAAACATACCTCATGATGAGAAGTCAGAAAAACACAGAGAAGCACAGACACTGAAAATGCTTTGAGTGAAAGTTCTTTGCATCTTTCTAAGAACCAGCCCAAAGGTCTACTCCAAGTGACCCTGTCTAACAATTCAAACATCTTGTATGTTATAAAAATCACACAGTATAAAATCCAGACCACCCAGAGTTGATGGGTTTGTTTTCACCAAATGTGTGTTAGTGCTCCTCTACCTCTTTTAGAGACACAAGAGAATTCAGCCCAAAAGTCTTGGCAAAATGTTGACTCAAATATTCTGCCCTCCACTGAGACAATAACAGTGATATCCCCTTGATATGACAGACACTTTTAACAAAAAAAAAAGGTGTTTCTTTTCCACCAAATTTGTGTGTGTTTACCACAGGCAATGCATCAGCTGTTTAATGGTCAGTGGGGAAACCTGCATTATAATTTGAACACTTGAGTCAAAAACAGGTTTTGTACAATGTTGTGAAATTTGTCTGGGAGGACGACCATGCCAGTGGACTCATAAAAGAAATGTACAAACATGTAAATATTATTGTATGCAGTAATGATTATGGCAACACTTTAATTCCCTAAAATAATGTCTTTGCAGTGAGGTTATGCTTTACTTACAGACTTAGCTTGCTTATTTTGTTTTGTTTTGAATGACTGCCTGTTTCTTATTTTAATTAGTCACATTCTCTGCTAGTGATTCACTAACAGCATTAGAAAAGAGAAGCTTCTTTAATATCCACAAATAGTCCAACAAAAATTGCTTCACAGCCATAAACACTATTTATTCATCTCCATCCTTCCAACAGATCTACAAACCCTTAGTGATAGTTGCAGACAAGCTGTATAAAGCAGAGACACAATGGCACTTCCACTCTCAAAGCTGTTGAGCTGAAAATCACTCTTCCATCAATCCCTATGTATTCCACAAGTAGTCTCCCCAAAAATCAACCCCAATACAAACACCCCAAACCCTGCAATTTGAGAGAGACTTTTATGACATAAACCAAGAAGTGTAATATTAAAATAAGACAGATGGTTCTTTTCATCTTCATATAATGGTGCAAACATTATTAATTTCATAGCCAAGTTTATCTCTGTTTGGGTAATAATTTTGTGTGATAGATTGTTAAAACCTTTTGTAAAGATCAGGGAATTTAACCTTGCTCATAGTCCTCAGCCTGAGATGGAGTAAATTGTCTTCTACTCCAGTTCTTTATCAATAAATGGGAGTAATAGTGCATTTCACAGTAAACAGATATTGGTGAAAATGTATTGGCATTGGTAAGCCTGATACTCACAGGCTCAAAGCACATGCTTTAAAAAACATCTCACTTCTTTTCTGGTGCTGGTCATTCTGGGAAAGGGTGAGTAACAAATGGTGTCTTTTGTTTTTAAATTGGTTGAGAGGGTTTTAGAAAAATGCAAACTGGAGGGCAGGAAAATTTCTAAGTTTCAAGACTTAGGAAAACAATTATTAAAGAGTAAATGGTAAATATAATTACTTAAAAGAAACTGAGGTCATCTGCTTTCCTAAAATTATTCTGTGCTTTTTAATAGCAACTACACATTAGTCTAACCTATCTCAATTCAGATTAGGTTAGCTACAAGGGAAGGTTTCAATTACTAGAAGATTGTTGTAATTAAACCTGCGATGGACAAGCAAATTTTAAAGATACTGAATGACCCCCTTCCCTGATACAGCTGCAAGCAATTGCTGCTGGTGAAAAGGGATATATGCTCCTTGCAATTCTTTTCTGAGAAATCATTTATTCTTAAGCAGTAGTGAAAATAAATGCAGTCTCCTACCCCCAGGTATACTGAGCATCAGGCAATTGTATCCCAAAGACAGAATAGAAACCGACCAATTTTTGAAGATAAAACAACTGCCTTTTAAAGGGTCATCTAAGTGTTGATAGAAGTAAAATTGCACATCTAAATAACCTAATTGATGCAACTAAAGATTAGGGACACAGCTAAAGTCACTCTTGGGACTGATTATTAGCAATACTGAAAAGAAAGGAAAATATTACAGGCTTTTGGAAGAAGATCAGTAAAATGGACATAAACCTAATGGCGATGTCAGAGTTTCAGAGCTATTTTCAGAAAGGAAGACTATTGAAGCAGTTTTCACCAATAACATCAGATGATGTACCCTCTTGTAAACCAGACAGATTACTTGCACATGTGCCAAGAGTGCACTGAGACCAGGAAGTGACCAAAACAAGGCGAATGAGAGGAGTTGGATATTTCTTGTCTGGGTTACTGCAGAGATGCCTCTGTGGCCATTATTTATAAATATGTTCAACATAGTTACTTCAAATGGCTAAGCCTAGATTTCTCAAGCACAACAGGAGCAGGTGTACCAACTCAGGAGAAGGAAGATTAAAATATATAGATAAAATTAATTGCTCCATTCACACAGATTTATGTGTTCTGTCTAACATGGGTACCTTTTTCTTCCACTGAAAGGTGTTACCTAGACTTGGGATACCTTGGGATTCAGGAATAACTGGTTCAAGTTAGAATAGTAACATCTATTTCTCTGAAGTGTTCTTATGTATTTACAAATAAAATGAAAGTTCTTATCCGAGTCCTACAGATGAGGAAACTAAGACACTGGATGTTATGTGATTAGAGTAAGCTTGTCCTGCAAGCTAAGAGACAGGGTCCACCAAACTAGGTGCTATTGCTCCCCAGTCATGTTGATGCCTCTTAGGCCAGGACTGCATATATGAGGTGACAAATGTCATATTTTTTCTGAGGTATGGGATTACCTGCTTAACAGAAATACTGATTAATCTTTTGTACACATAGAACAAAAGTGAGCACAAGGGCTCACTGACTCAAGTGAGTCAATGTCAATCTATATAATAATAAATAGCTTATGTATCACACATCAAAAACTATCTGGACCTCAGAAATTTGCTATGGGAAAAGATATTCGAGGTTATCAGTTGTCTCTTGCTTGGTTATGTGCCTTCACTTCTCATCCTCCATCTCAGCTCTAGTTCCATCTAAAACCTCCTGCCTGTGCCTTTAAACACTTCTCCCTGCACCAGATTCACATTTCTGACACTGCACAGGACTCTTCTACAGAAAGACAGCTCAGTGGTACAAAGGAAGCATTACTGGGAAACAAGGATGGGAGGAATAGAGCTTAATCCAGCTTCCAACCCTATCTCACTGTTCTCCCATGCCACAATGCCAACCCACAGCTCTGCCCGTGCATGGAGTTTGGAAAGGCAGTCACTGCCACAAGGGGTGCCATGGCTGCTGATTGTCTGTTCCTCAACCTTAAATGTTTATATATGACAGAATTAAGAAAGACTAAGATAGGACCTGTTCTACTCTTGTTGTCTTTCTGTGTACCTTGGTATGACAAAAAAATGTACATGCAAGAGTTTTGTTAAAAATGTGAATGTTCCATGTGTTTTTCCAGACTCTTCACCATAATGATTTAATTTGTGTTCAGTGCACATTTTTCAGATCTGATTAGAAAAATTTTGGAATTGTTGGGCAGAAAGAGATATACTCATGTAGGACTGAAGGTCCCACTGAAGTCAGCAGCTGTCACATGTGCAGTGCTGAGCTGAGCCCAACAGCCAACCTGACAACAACAAATGCATTTTGAGCACTTGGACACATGTAGAGCTTGAATGTACGGAGCTGCTGATTTATTAACCATACATTCAGCTGGAAGACTTGTGCATACACCTTTCCAGAAAATGCTTTTGCAAGTTTAGTTAATGTAGTGTATGCAGCTTGCATTAACTTTGTTTGCTGACTTCAGTGACCTTCACAGAAACAGACAATTCCTCATACTGAAGCAAAAACATTTTGTATCTCCTTTTCAGTTAACTGCTGCTATTACTCTAAGTAATTAACTTCTACTCACTTATTCCTAACAATTAACCCATAGAAAACAGAAAATAAGATCTATAAAATAACATGAAACACAATATAATAAGCAATGAAACCTGTGGCTGGAGCTGGGATTTTGGTCAAGCTGGGGTCTCATGTTTTAGTCTACAGCACTACAGAAATAGTAAACTGCAAGTTTAGACCCGGCATTAAAACCTGACATAGCATGTTTCACATGATGGCAAAGATGTAACAATCCACTCCCATGTACAGAGATGTATTTTATGGAATTTATCCAAATGCAAAGAACTGACAAGAACGGGATTATTGTTTTTGCTCTTTTTTGTTTATATACTTGCTTTGTAAATTCAGATAGGGGGATTACATTCAGGACTTTGAAAGAAACAGTTTTCCCAATCACTTGTCCAGATTTATCAATTAAGTATTGTCAGTTGAGACACTGAATTCTTTTAAGGAAGAAAGCAAGCAACTCTTCCTCATCCCTTTTTTTCATTCTGGAGGGAAGATGTACTCTCTTCCAGGCTGTTCCTCCAGAAGGATTTATTTCTACAGATTGCAGTACATATTTTGCTTACACACTTTTATTTAGAAATTTTATTTAAATTGGCACCAGCTCAGAGATGAATATCATGAAAGTGTCATTAGGTTTGTAGGATAAAGCCACCCCACTGCACTTGGAACTTAGAAAACCCACAATTATGTCTCTTGTCCTACAAGCCTAATTTTCAGCCTCTTGATGTAGGAATTATTTCCTTTCTTACCTAAAGCATTTATACACCAAATAGTTTATACAATCATTCTCATTTTGTAGGCAGTTTGTTAAAATATTTTACTGGGTTTTGTTAACATTGAGTGAGATCATATTCTTGCTATTTCTTCACTGGCTGACAATAATTTGCAACCAGGTTTCTGGTGTAAATACCAATATTTAGGAGTCTGTTACCTCTGTGAAGGTTCCCAGCAGAACACCTGTGGAACTGAATTCCTCACTTGAAGAAGATGGGAGAAACAGTTGAAACAGTCAGATTTTATTTTTTGCAAGTATAGATATCTTTTCAAAGTTTCTTACACTTACTTCTTTAACCAACTGGATAATGCCTTCTTATTTCTTTAACCAAGGGAATAAGTGCAACTGGAAGAAAATTAATGTGTCCTCTGACATGTTTCTCTGAAAGATTAGGTTCCTGATGGAATGAAGCATCTCATGGAGGCTGCACATGCTGGAACATGCTGATTTCATTTCACTGCATCTGAAGTCTTACTTGACTATAACCCAACATGGTCTTTAGCAATCTCAGACCAGTCAAAATATTACCAAGTAATTGTTGTTCATAAGTGACCAGATAAAGAACACTTATGTCTAACAAGTTTGTGTGGTTATCACCTAAAAAAAAAAAAAATGTGCTGAGGAAAAAGAGCTTAGGGAATTCAGCAGCACAGTGGTTGAAATTGGACAGCCCTCTAAGATTTTCATTGTTTTCAGAAGTAACCAGGCAACTCTTTGGGCAGACATGAAATTATTCATTTGCAGTCCCCAAATTCCCATAAAATATCCCCTTTCCACTCTCCATTTGGATGACAGTACAGTGCAGAAGAAACAAGACTGTTTTCCTGATGGTCTATATGTTTTTATTCACACATATCCAGAAATAATGGAATGAGTCCCTCAAACTTTCAAAAAATAATTTTCATCCAACAGAGACCTAAACTATGAAAAATTTCACCCAGAAGCCAGAAGTTTTCAGAAAGTTATGAGCTGCTGAAAATGGGGATAGCATGGCAAACGTCACACAGCCTGAGCAGTAGTAGTCATTTTCTCTCCTACTGTAATATGTAGCCATATAATTTATTCATGTTCCAAAATACATTAGGTAAAAGGAATGAATTCCTAGTGCTGGTAGACTTAACTCAAGTCCTCTAAAAGTTAATACAGTTTCTCATGTGTAAGGTTAAAGTGGGGGGTGCCTCAATTAATTGTTTTCCAGTTGCACTAAACGAGCAAGACTCCATTTTAGTTTGAAATACAAAGTGCTTGTCAAAATGCCACTTCCTACTGAATTTCAGCTTCCTGCCCTGGGAAAACAATCCTTAATAGCTTCCCCCTCCCTCCATTGACTAGCTCTCTTCATTTTTTCTCCTTTTTGAAAAAATTATGGAAATTCCTAAGAATAAAAATGCTTGCCTGCCAAGTATATTGTTTTAATTTAATTCTTCAGAGAGGAGAGCTCTTCAGAAATTAAAACATACTCTTTTCTAGCTATTGAGCTGCAGTGCCTCCTTCTGCTTTTCCTGCGATCATCACTTTTCATACTGAAGCGAGCTCCTTTTGTTGTTCATTTCTCAGAATTCCATGGCTTGGATTTTTGTTGGTTTATTTTTTTGCATAGAAATAAGATTTTTCCCCCCCTATAAATCTGTATACATAGGATCAGAATTAGGGCAGAGTATGTATTTAATTACCCAGTGATATCTTATCCTTGGAACATTAATGGGTAAAGACAAAGCTTATTTTCACCAAAAAAAAGTTAAGCCCCTAACGTATTTAAATCGTTTTGAGTTAATAGGCAGCATTCACTGCAAAGTTTGTTTTATACTACCTTTTTTTCTTGAAACCATCAGAAATTTCTGTTTTACAGTAAGGATTGCAGTCTGTTCTAAGCAGGCCAGGACTTCCAAAGCATTATTTAAATGCCTCAGCTGAATACCAGCATTCTTTCATCCCATTTCACACACTGAAGTACCAAAAGGGTAAATAACTTGCAATATCATTTTTGACTGACTTGACTTTGAAAAAGGCACAATCTACACAAACAACTGAGCAGTTGTTAGGTGCTTAACTGGATCTCTAAATGATCCCATACGCTAGTCTGCTAATGCTGATAATGATTATAAACACCTCAGTTCATCATATTAATGAGTTATAGCCAATAGAAAAGGACAAAATATATAACTTTTCCACAAACTTAGTTAAATGTCAAGGTTTTTAAAGGCCTAGTTAGCAAGTATATTAGATGAGATATGTCAGTTTCCCAATTTACGACTCTGACTTGTCTCTTGTGATTCCTTATAGCCTCTAGCCATTCTCCTCTTACCTGAGGCATTCTCTGGCAAAAACCTGATGCTTCCAGTCATTCTGCATTCTTGTGTTCCTTCAAAAATAATTGGACAGGCACCTCTCCATAAACAATCATCATTAGTCACATAAGGTACACAGATAAGAATACTATACAAATAAGTTTCAATAGAATGTCTTGAGCCAAATAATAATAATAATTTGGCCAGCATGCTAAAAATGTGATTGACAGGGAGTTAATGCACTTAACACTTTTCCAGCAGGCTGTTAAAATTAGTTCCTTGATGCTCAAAAAGTCCTGCTCCCAGAAAAGTGACACCGACATTGACCAGTGAGTTTGTTGCTGTTCAGTAACCTGCTCCATTTCCAGACTATATGATTAAAGTCATTATGGGAACTGTCAGGAGGAGGGAAAAAAATGAAAACTGTCATAAGAAGCAACTGTTGGAAATCTTGGGATTTTTTTTTTATAATGCTAAATTATTTTAAAATATTGTCTGTAATTTTAATATCACAATATCCAGCCATATAATAAGGATCCATATAATAAAATAAATCCTTTGAGGTTACATATAAAATGGTATATATGACCTTTTTTATTACATGTATAGTAGGAAGAAAATTAATCATAAATTTCATTCTACATTAAAGGAGTGAATAAGCTTACAAAAACAAAAAGGATTCTTATTTAAAAATTTACTATCAGATTTAAATCCTCTAAATTAGATAAACAAAATAGTGAGTGGGGAGAGGGGAAAAAAAGGATTCGTGATAGAAAGAATTTTATCTTTTAAAAAAAAGCCTGTCGACAATGTAATGCTTTCTAACATCAATCCTACAGAGCCAATAAGATGCTTCATGTGAATATACTAAATTAGAAAGTTAAAAATATCCTAATTTGAACTTGTAACTTTTTAAAATTTATTTTAATATTTGATGCAATTATATCAGATAATTTTACAGGATATTTTACGCTCTTATATACCCACTAAATTCTGGTTTTGCTGACCCACCAATTGCACTGTAAATTGTTGCTAGTTATATAGAGATTGCAATGCATGTCCTGTGTTGCTCAGACATAAATTATAGTATATGTCTTGGATTGCAAATTGATTTGACAAATTTGCAGATACTTAAAGTGTTTAAAGATCAGGACGTTTTATATTTCAGCATAAAGTTATGACCCTTTCCTTACTTACATTTAAAATATTTTTATAGATCCAAGAGGGTGCTTAAGACGATAGTGTCTTTTATACAACAATACCAACACTATAATTATCTTATATTTATTTTTCTTTTCTCACCTGCTACACTGAGGTTTTGACATTAAGGATATTGCTTTTGATATTTTCAGCATTAAAAACCACTTTATGCTTTGGTTCCATTTTACTCCCAGTCAGAAAGATCAGAAAAAGCTCAAGTCACACAGTGAGAAACTTTATCCACTGAATGAGACATTATCCATTCCACCAGACTACAAATCAAAGAGTATCTCTTAGGCTGCTTAAAAATTCATTTTAAAATCTGATCCTGATTGTACTTTTATGGTAATTTCATACCATCAATCATCCTTTTACCTTTAGTCTCTAGGTCCACTGCTTTCCCCATAGATCTCATTCTCTCTACCTCATTATAATTCTTTAGGTGAGAAAACAGGGTAAGAAACCTTAACAGAAAATGAGAGAAAGATGTAAATTTCTTGAGGAAAGTCAGGTTCACTAAGAAGCACAGCTAATGATATGTTCTGATCTAGGATTTTTTTAAAATTAAAAGATGGAGGGGAATAGAATAGAGTGAAAAACACATTTGCCATGCAAATAATGTGTTTGTAATCTGCATTCTAACTCAACAATATCATTTGTACAACCAAGCTGTCAAAATATCTTCTTAAATGGAGTTCCTTTAAAAAAAAAAAAAGATTTTTGTATTTCCGCAGAACTTTTCCTAATTAAGTGCTGAACTTCCTACAATTCTGCACTTTCCATTACAACAGAGGCTGACCCATCTTTGCTAATATTATGTGAATTGTAGTAATTAGGAAATGGAGCGAGCTGAGGAGTGCTAGAAACGTACTGATCAAAACTCCTCTCTTACACCTAAAACTTAAGCTACAACATTATGTCAAACGAACATAAAACCTTGTTGATGTGTTCAGCAGTACTGGCGCCTTCCTCAAGCTGATCCCAGGGAGAAAAGCTGCTCTGTGTTGTTCTACCAGTTCTTTGTGGCAGCTACAATTCTTGGAAATGGTCAAAATCTGGTCTACTTGTGGTGGCTTCTACAAGAGCCACAATTTCCCAGAAGTCAGTGTTACAGTTTCACTCTTTTCATTTGAATCCTGGCCATAATGAAAAGCCTTTTTTACAGCATTGGGAGATATGAGAAATAATGAAACCACTATTCGAGACATCTGGACTGGAAGAAAAACTGTCATTAATCACAAGGGAAAAGAAGGATTTTTTTCCAGTACTGTGGGCTCATCCATGTTACAGTCCCTAATGTCTTTAACAAAATGTAGCCATAAACCACTGAATTCTGGTAATAGCAATAATCCCTCCAAAATGGTTTGTTACCAGCAGTTAGTGACCAGTTTCTTAGTTAATGGCCTGAGGGGAAAGGCTTTAAAAAAGCTGTATGCACTGTTTCCTCTCAGGCAATTTAACTGGCTGCATTAAACTGTATTTTCATTGAGCTCCTTAACATTTTTACTCTGATAAAATTCTAGTCAGGGAAGGGAACAAGGCGGTGGTAGAGTGTGTCATCACTCTACTTTGTAAGAGAAACATTAAAAAAAAAAGCTATCTAGTGTCTTCCTAATCTGAATAATGTTAGGACTTGGTTCTGATGGTAATAATAAATGTTAAAGTCTTTAAATATCATGTAAAATTAAGAGTAATTAGCAACTTTATCTGAAGAAAGATGAAAGAGTCTTCAGCTTTATGGTATGATACAATGCCCTCGAAACAATCAGGGAGTACAAGAAAAAACATTACGTGCTTTCATGTAAAATCAAAATGCTAATCTGAAATGCTCATATATTTTCATAAACTGAGTAAAATTAGTACCTTATTTGGAGAAGTATCACACTCTAACTTGATAATATTAAAAAGTTAATAAAATATGAGTAAAGGAGGGCACATAAAGCAATTAATACACAGTTTACATTTGTAATTTACTGAGTTAATACATTGTTTCATAAAGTGTTTTCAACTATTTCAGAGATGTACTGACTTACACAAGTGGGAATTTTTTCTGAATATACATGCTTTATCCATACTTTATAAAAAAACATTTTCAGTAGATGAAAATATTGTACAGCACAGTGCTCTATTAAAAGGTAAAACAAGAATATTCCTTCACTATTTTAGCTGTGTAACAAGCTGGAAGTCAGTCAAATCCATAAACAACCCTATGCTGATTCCTCTGCCTGCTCCTTAACTCACTGGGCTTAAATGGCATCTCTTCGTTTTTTGCTCACATGGGTAAAAAAACTCATTAATCAGAAAGATTTTCCCAAGTATGGCAATAAAGTCAAAGGAATGATTGGCATTACACAGAACATTCTGTAACGTACACACAGGAATACAGCTTCTCATTAGGCACAGAATATTAAAAAAATTCAAAATAAAATATTGTACATTCTTGCTTGTGCTATATAGGATGCAGGAATGATGGGGAAAAGAACCACATGTAGGGAAGTGGGGGTGAAGGGAGAGAATGTGAGAGTTCTGGAATCCCAGCAGGAATAGAAGGAATCAACTCTGGGGGAGGCTGACAATCTGCCTGACCGCTTTGGGGAAGGGCTGTAGATGGCACAATCCCAAGAGAAGCTGCTTTTGTGCAGGACACTGATGTGAGGGTTTGTTGGGACAGAATCACTCCATTTGTGCATGGCCTGCATGAGGCCCTTGAGCAGTCAGTGCCACTACCCAGCCACATCATAAGTGGTAAGACTTAATGAAAATGGCTTTTTCATGAATCTTGCTTTTATTAAAGTGATATTGGAGCATTTTTTGCTGTCAGGTCCCAGTTCAAGTCTCCTACCACCCACTGCAGGGAGGATCCTATTCCCAGTAATTTGGGATCAACCACAGCTATTTTATGGAGTAGAGCAATTTCACAAAACTGTCAGTGGTTTAAAACAGCATTCTTGTGCTGAGGTGGGCTCATTCTAACTGTGTCATCTAACTCTAAAGTCAACTGAATTATGGAGAGTAGAATGAACTGTACCACAGCCAAATATTTAGAAATAAACAGACATGGTGCGCGTTGGAAACACTCCACTCATGCAGTTATATCACACACAGAGCATCTTAAGTAAATAAGTAGGGGTAATAAACAGCATTAAAAATTACTGAAGTGGAACTATCAGGTAACAATAGTTACCTGATAGTTCCACTATTAGGAATTTTAACATAGTTACATGGAAATGGGAAAAGGACAAAGAAAACTAGCCAGAAGTGAAGGGCCTATGATTTGAGAGCAGAGATAAAGGTTGTCTTGGGAAGGAAAGGCTGAATACACTTGGGAAAGGCCCTCATCCAGAAAGACGCTTCTTTTTAAGAGTAGACTTTATGTCACATTTACAATTTAGAGCTACAAGCTGAAACATTATTCTTTAATAACAAAATACTAACTGCACTTCTTTTTTTTTTTTCCATGTGTGTTATATATAAGAGGAGCTTGAAAACCTTTTGGTTTTTTGTGGTTTTCATGGCCTTCTTAATCCTCAAAATATCAGATGTTAATTCCAGTTTTGCTGGAGGAGGTTTTTGCGGATGTACCTCCTGTACGTACCTTAATTGAACTGATAAGAGAGAAGGGACTGAACATTTAATAATACATTCTTCCTTCAAAAAATTAATGAAACAAGAGTATGAAACATTAATGGAATTACTTCATATTAAACTATCCAGAGAAAGTGCTAAACATAAAGGGCCTCGTCACTGAGGTGATGGTATAGGTTAAGTGCTCTGTTTGGGTGGAAGGGGATTGGAGGAATCTGGGCTCCCCTGGACATTGTTTCATCTCTCACCCCTACAAGGGGCTGAGCTGTTAGTCACTTGTCTGAGGCCAGGCAAGGTTTCAAAACATCAAACTGAAGACTAGTTCCTTTGAGCTGAGGGACACTTCAGTTCAAAAGCTGAGCAGAGGAGGGAAAAGAAGACTGGACTAAAAGCAAGAGAAAGAGATGAGAGAGAAGAAAGGGACTTTCTTAGCATCAGAGCTGGCTTGGTGCTGTCTGATTTGAATATTTTGAAAGCAGATTTACTTCAATTTGGATCATCTCTATTAAAAATAAAACAGTTTGTGTTCATGTTGAGTACAAAGATACCCAGAAGCTGGGACATTTCTCTTTGGCTGTAGAAATCTAAGAGCCATTGTAAAATCCTGATTCTGCTGTGACTTTTAATGTAGCAACATTTGTTTCACACTGAGATGACAACAGAAGACATCTGATACAGGAAAAGTTCCTACCTCTGAGAGCCTCCACAGAAAGAGTTGGACTGGCAATAGCAATTTGATTTCTAGATAATTTTCTTACACTGATGATGAAGCAAGAGCTGATGACTGAAGTTGGAATTTGTTTGTGTTTAATGGTATTGTGGCAATTTACAAGCTGCTAGGTACACAACTAAACATTTTAAGTTTACTCCTTCAGAGCATTTTGACATTAGGATGACTGTATTCCTTACCAGTTGTTTTGCAGAAAGTTGTTAGCTCAGGAAGACTGGCAGACAAGTGCCCTGCTGGTGCCAAAGCAGTGATTCTTTGCTTACTTGGTTTGTTCCTGTCATTCTCCAAAGAACTCTCAACTTGTTTCACTTCCCAATGTTTTATTTAAATTTCAGTGAGATAATGGAGCATGGGAAAAGGTCTCCTATTTCATGGCTGAGCCTCCTTTCAAACCTGCAGGCTCAAACAGAATTGCACAGTGTTATGTGACCCTTTGCACTGCCTGTTCTGTCAAAGCTTTGGCCACATCCTGCCCAAGTGGTCAGTGATGAAGAGATCTCTGCCATGATTTCTGCAGGATTAGCAATGGTGGGAAAATACAGGTATTCCATTAAAAAAAAAAAAAAAAAGAAACAGAGAAACACACAACAAGTTGGTTTTGTTTAAAATCTTCTACTTTACTCCTCATGCTAATACATTTGTGACAAGCATTATTTTCCCAGATGACATTTGTACAGTCGGTCTATAGGAAATGTCAGCCAGAGGAAAAAAAATCCTGCATTAATCTGCATTCTGAAAGACTTCTCATTATTTCTCATCCAAACTAGGAGCTTACTAAATAACAAAATAGAATGCAAATTATTAAATAATGCAATTAAGCTCATATGCAGTTAGAGCTGTCCAGAAATAGCCGGGAAAAACTGCACACCATATTTATAGGTGTATATATGATTTATAAAAGAAAAAAATGCTGGGGTATTGATTTTATGCACACTTTATATTCTCATCACTCAAATCATATAGTAAAAAACAAAAGATCAGTTAAGGTGATGCTGTGCTATGGAACAATGTACAGTGATGAGTCCAATGGAATCTGTCAAGGGTCATCTTTATCTTTTCAAAAAATTTTTTGTATGGGAACTGCAGTGGGGACAACTGGAAAGTTCAAAAATATCTTCAATGTATGAGATTTTAAAAATGAATGAGGGTGACTTAATCTTTTAAGCAGATTAGATTACACCTAATGTTTACAAGAAATTATTTCCCAAAGTTTTGTTGTGAAAAGTGGGACAATGAGCAATCATTCTTTGACGACTTTCTTCATACTAGTAATGATTATCACAGCCTCCAGTTACTTGTCTTTTATCAACTCTTTCTAGTTTACGTCAGCCTTTCTCTGACAAAAACTATTCCCTGTCCTCAATTTTCTCGATGATTCTGCAGAGATCCAAGGATGGCCCCTCAGGAGGGATGTCATGGAGAACAGGGAACTCTATCCTAGTCCCCTAAAAAATGATGAATGCCCATTATGCCTGTCCAGTCCAGCCTTGTCTTAGGACTATAAAACTGTGTAGTTTCATAAATGTTCTGGTCCAGAAACTGAAGCACTGTATGACATTACACAGTCTCTGTGCAATTTTCTTTAGCAAGACAAATTACTGTAATTAAAGGGATTTTTCTTCATCTATTATTTTAACAAGGAAGGTTCAGAAAGTTCCTGATACCAAAATCAAAAAGGGTCCAAGAGCAAGAAGAAAAATTCTTTTGACTATCTTATAAGCAATGCCTTTTAAGCTTAGAGCAGAGAACAGAAGATACCCAGTTCAAGGGTTTAAACTCATCCCCTTGGGGACAAGGCGATGTGTGACCTGGATGGCCATGCAGAGGAAATAGCCCTTATAGTTTGGAAACTAGAAAGAAAGTAATTATACAGCAACTATTGACAGAACATAATAAGTAACTTTGTGCAAATAATTTCAAATAAATTGGAAACATCTTCATGTGGACAAGTGGCATTTATGTGTATGTTAGTGGCCCTTTCTTAAGTCAAGCTATGAAGTTCACACGGTCATAAAACACCAAGAAATGAGTCTGGGATAAAAGCTTCTCATATAGATGAGATTTTAAAATTAATTATTTTTAAGTTAACAAAATCAGTCAAATTTGAAATTCAGATAATTTTGTGTTTAATCCCGAGTCTATTAAACAAATAAACATACATGAAACTCAATACAATTGCAGGAACTAGTAACAGAGAGAATATCTAAGGAAGAAGAAACCAGCTCTTTCACTAACATGCTACAGATTATGAGAAATAATCTTAATTTTAAATAATTTGAAGGGTGTTAGATGCTACAGTAGGGAGCAATCAAGTAGTCAGACACAATTTTCTCTGCATTCCAAAGGGTCCTCTTTATCTTCTGTATCCTGCTCAGATTTGCTAGTCAGATCTCACTACAGCACCCTATTTTCAACCAATCCCTTATATCCTGTTATCTTCAGCCTCCTGAGAGTATTTTTATTTTATCCTAGTGTTAAGAACTTTAGAGAGAGCATTTGGGAAGTTGTATTAAATTATTATTTGTTTCTTCGTAATTTGTTATATATTGTTGACATGACAAAACAAATTGGTAATTATTCACAGGTATTTATAAAGTGAATTACCTTTTTAACATACAAATAGGCATCACTAGCAATGAAAACCTCTCCCTTATGTACCAAACCATGAGCAACACGCCCAGAAGATTTTAGACATCTCAGGAAAGTGCTTCAAAAGTCTCTGCCCTGCAAAGACTGTGAGAGCCTGACACAGAGAGTGAACTCTGCTGAGGAGAGCAGCAAAAGTGCTGCTTGTAATCGTGAGGGCAACTTTGCTCCTAAAAACAAGTAAAGCAGAAGGCACTGAAGTCACTCACGTGGAGTTGCAAAGGTCCAGGTGTGCGTGTGATGCACACCCCCAGTAGCTCCTCTGCTCCACAGCCATGGCAGCAATGTCAATAATGGACAGCCAGTCCTACGTGTCTGAGAATCCACAGAAGAGAATGCTCTGAAGAGTCTTGACAAGCAGTGCCCTGGGAGTTACTTCACTTTCAAGAAGCTGACTGCATTCTTTGTGCTTTTGGCAGCATCACTAAGAAAAAGAAAAAAAAATGCATTCTTGGATCTCAATTTTGTTTTCTATTGTTGAAAATTATTTCTGAAACCTAAAGAATACAGTTTTGCATCTGCTAGACAGGAACTATAATGTTAAAAAAATCAAAAACTTTTTTGGGCTGGTAAACTGAGCAAACACAGTATGGAAGTTAAAGAGAAAACATCTATGTCTATGCTTTTAGACATTAGATTTTTGAGAGAGGGCATGTCTTAGTGTAAAAGAAATTCAACAGAGTTTTTCATCAAGATTTTTAAAATAAATTTTAGATTCTCTGTGCATATTTTGGAGAAAATTCAATATTTAACTCAAATTTGAAAAGCATAGGTAGCTTGTTTCTGTGATACATCTCCCCCCTCCCTTTTTTCTTTTTATCTGTTTCTCCTGTTGACAAAAAGTCAACAACTTTCAGTGTAGTATTTTTCTAGTGTCACAAATGTGACCTTGATCACCCCTTCTTCTGTTAAGTCTTCAGAACATTCTTGTCACAGCCAGCCATATTTTTCCAGAATCATACTAAACAGCTTGAGATTTTATTCAGTCTTCAGTTCTAACTATATCTTTTTCTGCTCCCTCTAATCAATCTGTCTTGGGTGCTGTTTTACCCTGGTGTATTGTTTTCTTTCCTGCCCATATTTCTGAACAAGTCTATTTAGATAGTCTGTTTCATCAATTTTAACATCAAACTCTATCATTACCTGTTTTGCCTTAAGAAAAAATAAACTCTGTGGAATCCCATAACATCGTTAACTTCAGAGCACCTGTCTACCTAGTAAAATAAAGATGTAACTTCATTATCATGTGTCAACATCCCTGGTTAGCTAAACTCAGCTAGCACTGGAAACAATAGCCCAACAAAGAAGGGTGCAGCACAAGCCTTGCGAGGCAGGACTGCACAGGATCCTTGGGAACACTGCACTTGGTTGTGCAAAGCCAGCACAGCCCTTGATCTGACCACAGGAAGTAAAGAACTGCTCTTTCATGAGGGCCTTATTCAGTGTTCTGGACTGGAAACTTCTTTCTTCCAGACTGTATTTAATTCATGCACCGTCTCTGCCACTGCTGATCCCACCTACTGTCCTGAAACAAAAGCATGAGCTGTGAGTGTGGTCAAATACTTTGTTAATATTTTTTTTTAGCCCAAAATAACACCGTGCAGTATCATAATTTTTTACTAAAACGTTTTCTGCACCATTTAAGTAACATCACTTATTTATCCTCTTAAGAGTATAAATATACCTTGCCAAATCAGGCAGAAACAGCCTTCTTTTCTTTATAATATTTCTCTCACCTATACAAAGGCATATGACATCTCAGTGGAGAATTATGACACAGTCTTCCCTGTCTGGATGTTTCCTTCTCACTCTTCTATCTACTGGATTACACTCTGGAATAGTTCTATGTAGTCTTTACCCCTTTTCAAAGCCAGACACAGTTCTATGGGTGAGCACTAAGCTTTTCCTTTTTTTAAATTCCAGTTAACTATTTGTTGCTGCATTTTAAAGTGCAATTCAAATCTGGAACACAATACACTCATGAGCTGCTAGACTTAATATGTGCATATAAAAACACATATATATTTATATATGCTAATCCATTTAGAACACTCCTTATTTAGGAAATGCATTATTAATTATGATCTCAATAACTGCAAAACAACTAAAATCAGTGCACTATGAATAATTCTGAAAGTAAAAATATTCTATTTCCTAAAAATATTTGTTAATAAGTATGAACTCTGAAACATCTGTTTTCCTGACTTTCCTTATTTAGAGACTAATTCTGAAAATCTCATTGATTTAATTTTTTTTCTATTTTCATCACATGATACAATAAGTGAAAGGAGGTCATAGGCCATGTTCTCAGCTTGTGAAAAATGGCATGGCTAAGTGAGAGATCCTTTATGCTAGCTGAGAATCTAGCCTCACATTTCTAAGCATTAATCGATTACTATTTAAAATGTATTTTTAATTTAAAGAGTATAAACCAGTGAAATTTGGAATATATAGACAAGAAGCTGTGACACATACTGCCTGTAATTACAAAAATGAAGGTCTGATTAATACCTAATAATAGATTTCGCTAAGATAATTTCTGTTCCTACTAGACAAAAGAAACACAAACTATTTCTTATCTGCACTTTAGAATGGGGCCTAATACAATGCTACATGGGAATTATTTTTGGCAGTGGAATTTTTACAAGAAAGCATGGAGGGAATTCACTGAAGAGGAGATGCTGACGTACTCTGTTGAAGGCTGAAATAGTTGAGCTAAAAAGAAGCTTTGTGTAGGGTTCATAAAGTAGTGGTGAGGGGACAAATCAGATGTAATACATTCAAAAATTTCTTGGAAATTGGGAATACATGAGTCAAAGCAGAGAGGAAGTTTTAAACACAGACAAGCATCCAAATAGGCAGAGAAGAAAATCACACTGAATGTTGAATTGATTTCAGTGACATGAAATTTAAAACTACAGAGCACAAAATAACCTATTTAGGGATTAAACGTGGAGAATGTTTCTGCAAGATCAAGTTAAACTTCTGAGTAGGTTCAGTTTTCAGAATTACTGTTAAGTAAATATCTAAAGCGTGGAGAAGGAGGAAATCCATGACAAGTTTTGGTGACAGCTTCAGAGCCATGAAGTCTAGGGCATGTTATGCAGGAGCACAAGTTCCTTCCACATGGAACAGGATTCTAACTGGGATCTCTTTCAAAATCTTGGACTAAAAGCATTTTATCAGTGTCACATTATTTACACTTTTCTAAGTCACCTTCAGCTTAGCTAATCTCATCCCTGGCAGGAAGAGACTGGCTATGCCTGCATTTGCTATCTTGTCCCATTTCCTCTGGTGCTCTGGCAGTTAATACCATGCCAAGGCATGGGATTTGTGGGGTTTGCTTTGACTTTATCCTGGCAAAACAGGTCTGAGGAAATGGGCTGAGCAGCCACTGCTTTTCATCTTCAAGTCCAGCTACTGGATTTGTTCTTTATCAGTGCCGTAATTTTAAATTTTTAGATCTAATTCCCCTAGCTCAGCCATAGTCAGTTCTCTAACTCAGCCATAACTGATTGTATTCTATACCTAATAACATACACTGGCATGAAGTTTTTTGGCACACAAAAATCTTATGGGAATTCTTAAACAAATCCTCTGTTCTATAAATCTACCTGCTCTGCTGGTATTTCCATCTCAGAAAAAATTTCCTTCTTCCAGCATCAGTCACTCCTTTATCTCAGCTCTTGCAATGATGTATAGAAAAGGTCAGCTCCAAGCAACACCACTGTGTGTCATTCTCTCGACCTAGTACTGGATCTCTCTTCTCATCTCTGCTGGATGCAGCAGGGCTGGTTTCTCTTCTTTCTGAAGTAGCTTAGGAAGAGCACTCTTCTCCATTTCAGAGTCTGCTGCTTTCCTCCCTTTTTATTTAGGAAAGAATAAAGCATAAACATGAGCACCTTCTTCTAACACAGCACCAATTCCCTGGAACACAAAGATATAAATCAAAGCCACCACTATTAATGTTTCTTCGCAACTGTGAGGATATGCTCAAAGGATACTTTGTGTTCCCCTCCCTCAAAAGAAATGCCAGACGAAACTGTTACTCTGTTTAAATGGTGCCTGACTGAAGATCTTGTCATCAGGTGGAGCAGAAAAAAGATTAAGAAGACAGTTCCTTTATCAGGATATTCCCACCTGGCAGTTCAAATGTATCCTACTAAAACTAGCTGAGAATGGAAAGTCTGTTTACATGTCTCATCTGCCCTGTTCATCTCACCTACCCTTCAAAACTGCCAGGCACCGTACTTGGCAACTCTGAGATCGGTCCACTGGATACTCAGTTGTATTTACATGCACTTTCACTCTTCTCACATAGCCTGACAGTGTTTTTCCTCTATTTTCTCTCCAGAATTTTATTGAACAGGTTTTTAATAACTTACCCTTTCCCACTGATATTAATTATGCTTCCTCTTCACATTCTAACATCTTTAAACATTTCATCCTCCTCCACATTCCCTGATCTTTCTTCACTATTTGTATTTCTTTGAACTACTTCTTTCCTCTCAGAAGTTTATTCTCCTTCTCTTTCAATCTTTTTTTCAATGCTAATCTTTATTTCAATCCTTATCTCATTCTGAAAAGTCATCCTCAGTTTCACATACATATTTTTCCAAAGGATTTTTAATTCTTAAAGTGATATCCTTGGTCTTGCTAATGGTAAGTCTCAAATATTGCTCAAACACTAATGAATGAATATCTGAAAATTTGCACTGAAAGTACAATTTATTACAGGATCTTTTCAGGGCTTTAAGCCCCTTCTTGCTTAAAAAGTTCCATTTTGTATTTAACTGTATCACCATGGAGAGGCTTAGCATGAACTGACAAGAGTAAAGGCAAATTATGAAGTGCACCAGCAGTGGTTTAATATCTTACACAATCCTGTCCAAGATTCTCTTACAAAAAGCAATCTGGGCATTTCCTCCCCACTAATACCTAGCAGCATCTGACCTGTATAATTAGAGACCAATATAACCACTTTCAATTTAACCACTTATTATTTCGTTTACTAGCCATTAATATTTTTTTTAAAGTTAGATGAATCAGTTTATAGTTCGTGTTTTTTATAATAAAATAAAATTCTATACAAAGTAAGCACAGAACAGGGTGAAGACACTGTATCACAGAAGAAGGAGCCCTCTAATTCAATGAATAATTAATTTGTGAACCATGGAGGCCATAAAAATCTGAGAACAATACATAAATATAATCTGCACCACAAAGCTTGGGAGTGCTGAGTGGGGGTTACTCACTTGAACCCAAAGACTGTGGTTTACAGTTTGGTTCTGGCTGCCCTGCCAAAAGCTCCAGGACTATGTTAATCTAACAAAAGCTATGATCAGATCCCTTCAACCTCAGGTGCAAAGAAAATGCTGCAGCAGAAAAGCAGCTGTCAATTGTTTCTAAAACAACTGAAGAAAATAAGTAGAACATGTTGCTAATCCAAGCTGATGAGAAGAATGTAGAAAATTAAGAGACCTTTACTCCAAAAAGATCTTCAGTGGCTGGAGGCAACGAGAGTAGGAAATTTACTGTGGGCTATAATAATTGCTGTCTGCTCTGGGAAACGGCATCAAGGCCAGAGCAGTCATGGCTCCATGCAAGCACATCCTCTAATTATTGAAAAACCTGTGTAGAGTCTCAATGTTAATCAGTCTCTCAGAGACTTCAGCTTTATGTGGTTAGTGCAGATTTATGGCATTTTTCTTGTCTTGTTATTAAAACTGATATTTCACAAGGAAGAAACTATCTCCAGACAACTGTTAAAATGCAAAGTTTCAGTCATAAAAGAGAAGTGCAGAATTATTCTGCGACTATTCCACAGAGAACCCAAACAAGAAGGGTAAGAAACAAAACATCAAAGACACACAGAGAAATGGAAGAAGATGAGACTTTAAAATATTAACTAAAGATGCAACAGTTGGCCTATAGATTCAAGAGGTTATAGTGTAATTAATTAAGTGCTTGTTACAATTAGGGAAATAAACAGTGCATATGCTAATGCAACATGAATAATACATAACTATAAAAAAGAAAAACAAATTGAGAGCTTTGCACAGTCACATTACCGGAGTAATTTGCATTATTGTATCAATGATGTACTTTAAAAATAAACATAGAACTTCAAAAATCTATTGCAAGGCCACAGTTTGCTTTCTTTTACAAGTGCTGTAATAATAGTATAATGTACAAATTCTGATTATTCCACTGAGATGATTTTATGTTATATTTTGGTCCCTAATGCTGAAGAAACTTTGAAACATTATATACAGTGGTCTTGGACAAATAACATGTTTAATCAATATTTTAAATTTTCTACCAACTGGGTCTGCAGATTTCTGGAAAATAAAGTGGGAAAAGTTGTGTGTCTCAAGATCTTTTCTCTTACATATTACATCAATCCCTACTTTCCAGAAGTACCTGCCACTTCATAAATAGATGAACCCTGGGACAGTTCACAGAAATGAAACCATAAAATTTGCAAACTTCTATGTCACTGACAGGATTTGAGAAGGGCTTGGGGGTGGGGAGGGCAATATTCACACCTCATTTGGTTGTCATCTTTCTGAAAAATATGAAATAATAGATCTGATTTGTCTACAGGTTTTAATTTGCTGGTGATGACTCACTGTGCTCTTCAGTGTGCTAAATTAGCATCAAAATAATCTTTCTGGAAAGACATGCATAAATACTGCATAAAAACTGACCGTGGATTGTACTTTTAACCCAAAAGTGGCACATTTATTCTGTCTAGAAAAATACTGTGCAAGATACCCAATTATCTATATGGGAACAGGAAGTTCAAAAGATGTCACTGGAATAAGCTGTGGGAATGCCTGAATCAGAGCACAAGACTGAAATCAAAAAAGGAGATGCAAACTGACACCTGACATCAACTCTTTATTCCACTTAAGATGCTAATACTTGAAAAGAAAATAAGGACTAAAATACCGTGGCCATATGTGCAGGAATGATGCAGAATTATTTGAAGTACAAAAAATCGTACGTGAAAGCAAGCAATGTGTTCAAGAATTCCCTTATCAGTGTAGAAAGCTCTTAGATATAAAGACATCTGGGACATTATTTTAGACTAACTTGCAGCTATAACCTTAACTATGGTAGTATGATACTTTAAATCATGTCGTGCACTCAAAAGCGAATCACAGCTGCAAATTTTACTTCCTGGTTTACTCTGAAGGTGCCATCAGTTACAACAATGAAAATATATTAAAGCTTTCAAGTCTTTTATCTTCTGTAAAGATTATGACCTAGTCCTACTCAGCACCAGAATAAATAATTCTCATTTTGAAATTGAACTTGAGCAAACACCAGATAATCCTATGAGGGAAAACATGCAGTGGGATCAGTATTTTATTCCCAGAATGAAATTTGAAAAATGAATGCCCATGTGAAGTCACATGGCTGTTGCCAATGCAGCAAATGCTGCAATAATTGTGGCAATAGCAAACAGAAGTAACAGGGGCAGCGTGGAAAGCTGTGAGTGCTGCTGTGCTTGTGAGGGTTTGGCTGGAGCAGAGTTAATATCCTTCCCAGTGGCTGGATAATGTGGAGATGTTTTCTACTGCCACATTGGCAAGGGGGTGTGGGAAGGTGGCAGGAGACACAGCCAGGACAGGTGACCCCAGCTGACCAAAGGGATATTCCAGACCATGTGACATCATGCTCCGTGTATAACCTGGGAGGGAAAACGAGGAAGTGGGGGATGTTTGGAGTGATGAAGTTTGTCTTCCCAAGTCACCTCTGATGCATGAGGGGCCCCTGCTCTCCTGGACATGGCTGAATGCCTGCCTGCCCATGGGAAGCAGGAAATCAATTCCTTGGTTTGCTTTTTGTGGCTTTTGCTCTCCCTGTTAAACTGTCTTTATCTCAACCCCTGAGTTTTCCAGCTTTTACTCTTCTAATTTTCTCCCCAATCCTGCCGGTGGGGAAGTGAGCAAGGGGCTGGCTGCCTGGGGCTCAGTTGCTGGCTGGGGTTAAATCATTAAACAAGCAAAAGTAGTTAGACCAATGATTACTAATTACAAATTATAACTCAAATGTCTATCAAAGAATAACACCACTCCGTAATACTGGATGTTTTGCATTTAGCCTTTAGATCCACATATTCTTGCTGGTGTGCATTTCTGTTTCTCAGCAGTAGCTACCACTTTTTGCCTTAGTAATAAGATCCACATCCAAAATATCTGAAGGCTTCCTCACCCTTTTATAGTAACATCATATGAAATGCAACTGTATGCAGATTATATAAACATAGACAGGGAAGTCTAGATTTTCACACTTGTTTCTCTGTCTGCATAACTGTATCTTCACACTTTAATATTTACATGTTTACATTCATTTTAAAACATCAAAAACTGAGTTTTACTGGGTGAAATATGAAGTGCCACCTTTTAAAAACACAGTATTCCACAGTAATTACTGCAAAGTGCAGTATTGCTCTTATTACTTAGAGCATCTTAAATCATTGCTACAGACATTCTGCAGTATTTTTTTTTAAAGGAGGAGAACTGCTTGATTTGTATAGGTACACATAATTTTCAATCCCAAAACTTTTTTAACCCACAAGAAAACTAAAAACAGTTAATTAATTTTACTTTCAAATTATGCTTACAATTATCAGGTATATTTATCCTCTGCTTCAACTTCTATGCAAACATAAAAAAGTAAAACATGTCTATTTATTCTAAGATACATTATTATCAATTACTGAAAATACAGCTGGCAGCTTCAAAGATATTAACAGCAAGTAAATTTTTCTAAATATTTGCTTCACTGCTTTTCTAACCTGACAGTTGTTGGTCTTACAATAATGAGAGATTATTCCCCCTTTTAAAATGAATACAAGATTTTTGGATAAGAAATTATTTAACCAAGCAATCTTTTACGACTGAGTGGCAGATTTGATTGGAGCTTCTTCACTTACAAATGAAACAGATACTCTGCAAAGACTTAAAAATTTTAAATCAAATTGTTCCATAAGTAATCAGTAACTGTATAAGAACAAAAGAGTGATATTAATTTTATTTCATTATTTAATTAATTTTACTTCATTTTATTTTATAAAACATCTACAGTTTTATGTTGATATCCTACCTTTGCCACTACTTTTACTAGACAATGTAAGTGATGTCATGATGTGTCTTCACGTACATAAATAAGTGATCTGAGATGAATTTTTCTTGACTAAGTCTTTCCTGGGAAGAATGAAATATATAATTCTTACTTTTGTCATGGAAGTAACTGTGCCATAAGCTGGATGACCTGCTTTTCTGGGCATGCCTGTCAGGGTTTCTGTGTGTTGTGCTGCCCTTTTTGCCTACTATCTATCTGTATGGATACAGAATTATGTGATTCTTCAAAAGATACGGTAAAAATACTGAGTAAAATGTAGTAGGATAAAGACAGAAAAAACAAAAGACTGTTCTTTTAGGAAGAAGCTCCATTTTGCTATGAATTCTAGGGGGGAAAAAAGTATTTAGCTGTAAATGAAGGAATGAAACACCAATACTTCAAGAAAAACATGAGGCACAAGGTAGAAGAATCCCCAGCTCTTCAGAAACAAGCCAGACAACTGCCTGTATCTCACACCTTTTTTTTTTCCAGTTCTTTATATTGTTAAAATCAAGGTAGGATCTCTACAATGCCTCTATTTTGTACACTTCAGTCACCACATTTCTCTGCTATGATACTTTAAGAACCTTTACCAATTAATTTGCAACTGAGAATAGAAAGAAATTCCTGGTGGCTCCTGAGGAGCTTGTCTTTGTAAAGAGTCTTTCCTGGTTGGACAGCAGGGCCCCAGCTCTCAGGGGAGTGTGCAGGGCAGGGAAACCGCACCCTAAGGCCGAGTACAGAGGCAAAAGGCAGTGCCTGAACTCTGCTCAGGTTGAAGAGGGCAAGGATTCACTATGAGGCCTTGGGGAGAGTTCAGAGGCAAGGTTCACAGGGTGGACAAGGAGGCAGCTGTTAAAATTACAAAATTAGATGATTGTAAGATTACAATGTAGGTCATTATAAACCCGTATTATGCAAGATTCTTAACCCTGACTTTGTTTAAATTGTTATGGCAGAGAAGGCTGGTTCTGCAAAGCAGAAGCATCTTGGCTGAATCCTCCATACTGGGTTCTGGAGACCAGAAATTCCTCTTAACAAATCCAACACCAAGGACAGATGGGTGCTGATATTACAGTGTATCATCCAGGAGGATTTAATGTTGAATTTCATTATGGATATTAGCTTCTGGTATTTCTTGCAGTAAACTCAAATTATTATCTTTAATATTACCGTAATCCATCTCTCAGCCATGGCCATATTACTAAACTACAGTTTGTTCCCATGAACTTAGTTCAAACTGTTTAAATAACATTGTTCAAAGAAAGAAATTATCATTATCATTAATCACCCTGTAAGAATTTCTATCTGACAACACTTAAAGACAAAGCTGAAGACTGATGTTGTTATGACATAAAGGTAACGGATTGTTATAGAATCATCGAATCATAGAATGTTAAGGGTTGGAATGGACCTTCAAGATCATTTAGTTCCACCCTTTTACCATGGGCTGGTAAAATCCACTAAACCAGGTTGCTCAAGCCTTATCCAACCTGGTCTTGAACATTTCCAGGGTTGGGACATCCATAGCTTCTCTGGGCAACCTATGCCAGTGCCTCACCACCCTCACAGTAAATAATTTCTTCCTAATATCTAACCTAAGTTTCCTTAAATTTCCTACATTTCCTGTCACTGGAATTGCTGCCAAAGAGTCTCTCTCTGGCTTCCCTGGAGCCCCGCTGTAGCCTGAAAAGTTGCTACAAGGTCTCCACAAAACCTCTTCCACAGACTGAACAGCCCAAACTTTCTCAGCTTGTCTTCCTAGGAGAAGGTGCTCCAGTCTTCTTACTAATTTCCTGTCCCTCCTTTGGACCTGCTCCAACAGTTCCGTGTTCTTCTTACATTAGTGGTACCAGAACTGGGCGCAGGTTATGAAGGTTTTGAATTCGTGGTCAAGTCCCAAGAAAAGCTGCCCTCAGCATCATCCTCTCTGGAGCTGAGTGAGAGATTTAAAATTCAGAGCACCTGTAAATTTGTGGAAAATGATGGCCAGGATAGAGCAAGAAAGAAAACATGCCTGAATTCTCTGCATCTGAGGGAACTGTGGTATGAAAATGTGACACAGATGTGTACTACAATTACAACAGTGTGAGGTTTGTCCATGGAAGAATTCCAAGAACATCTATTTCAATAATCATGCTCTCCCAAATCCTAACTCATGAGAAATTGTCTGACACGAACTTCTGTTTCACATTTAGGGGAGAATGTGACTCAACAGTTTGGACCTTGTGGTCACCACAAGACAAAGGCATTTACGTCAAAGCCTACTGCAACTGCATGCAGATCCAAGTTCAGCTCTTAGCATAGTGATAATGCCTTCTTCAGAATTTATGGCCCTAAACTGTCATTTCCAGCTGCTGTCCTCTGCTTCACTCTCCAAAAGATTTTACTTTGACTAGATAAGCAAGCAAAATAAGGGTAAGGCTAGACTGGATCAGTCTTAACTTGAGTTACACTTAGACATCCCTGCAGACTGAGGGACAATAAATGCCACCTTCATCTACGAACACTTCGTTTTGAGGCAGATCCATAAAGAATGAGTGAAGCCAGTGGCTTTTGCTGGGAAACTCCTGCTTCCCTGGTCTGGACATCTTGCAGGCAGATAAAAATCTTCCTTTTCTTTGCATGGTAGTGAAGAAAATCAGGCAAATGTTCATGATTCCAGTAAAGTATCATTCCAACAGCAGCACTTCACTGAATTATCTGGCTTTATCAGTTCAGTTATTATTTTTTGTATTATCTGGTAATTTAAATACAGTTCTTGTAGGTTCTTCGGCCTTTGTTAGATATTCTCTGTACTCCCCAGAGTTTTGTATCCTGTTTTATACTTCTTCTCTTGTTTTTATCAGTTGTCACCTATTGTGCCTCAGTATTTTACTCTTGGGTACTTCAATTATATATGAATGTGATGTGCTTCACAGCAGCAACTTTCCATTTGCCATCTAAATATCTTTGTAGATGAATGTAGTAACCTACATTTAGCTTCACAGGCATTTGTGCAAATCTACTGTGTGTCAGCTTTTGGGGTTTGGTGTGGTTATTTTGTCTGCTTGGTTTTATCTGATAATTGATAGATTTTTTTTTTTTTTTTTTTTAATTCTCTGCTTTCTAAATCAAAAAATAAAATAGGGAAAGAGAAAAAACCCATCTGGTTAGGAAAGTCACAGAGCTTATTCCTATACCTGAAGAGAAAGAGACTGGTTTGGGATATTAGAGGGCTCATCTCTAAGGTTTAATCATATTGGCTGCCTTTGTGGTGCTCATTTACTTAAGTTTGGCAATTTTTAAAGAAAAGCACTGTTACAAGACAAAGTAGCTTGTCTGGCTCCAATATCTCAGCAGAAGAAGTAAACATTTGCAAAGCATTGGTAATACCTCACCAGACTGATTTTCAGAAGTGCCTTTATCCCATAATTAACCAGAAACTGTTTTCCCTGTACTCCTATAAATAAGACACTTTGAAAAGAGAGAGGCAAGATACCTGCTCCAGTCTTGCTTACAGAGATAAAGGCCAGGTAAAGAAGGTGGCAGGCATATGAGATGCCATTTATAGGAATATCCTTTCACTTATTTTTAGAAAATATCTGCAATATCTGAGACACAAATATTTGTTTGATATTTTTGTAATTTTTTAATGTAGATATATACCCACTGAAGGAAAATCGAGTATACCTCACATCATGCTTCCCTATGCTCCTTATACACTATCACAGGATAGTGAAATAGAATTTAGTATCAAGTTATTATAACTTTGAGGTTGGGCTCTAAGTCTTATATGAAATAAGAATCAGTGCATTACATTATCAAAATACTTTTTATTTTTGTCAGGGTTTTTTTTTTCCTCAGCTACTTGTCAGATATTTTTGCCTCAGTCTACAGTATTCAGAAAATGTTCTGGGTAGAAAACATATGCTGGAGAAAAATAACCTGCCCACAAAGCTTAAGGCTGACCACAAATGTTTTAAGAGTGTTCTCGGTTCTTAAAGTTACTTAACAGAGCAGATAATGATCTTCTCAAACCTATGGAAAGTAGGGGGCTTTTATGGAAAATTGAATTTTAGACTAATATAACAGTTTCTTAAGTAGTCATCTTGCTGCTTGAATTTTAAACTTAATTTAATATAATATGGCAGTATTAGAAAAACATATAAAACAATAAGCATAAATTCTTGCAGGAAAAAAAAATCCAGTGCTAGAAGAACAGAACATAGCTGCACTGGACACAAATAATTCAAAAGGGAAGCCTTCAATATATAGTAATAATACACCATATTTGTTTGTATTTTTGCTTTTCTGAATCCCATGAGCACCTAACATACCTTTTAGACTATTCTGAAATAATTTTAAATGTAAATAATTTGGTGGGACTTTTTAAATCAATTGTTAACACATGATTTGAGTGGCAGTCTCACTAATCAGGAAAACAGCATGAACAAGTGGTAAGTAAATACAAATCAAAACACATCAAGAAATAAATGTGTGAAAACAACCTCCAGCAATGCACTAGGGAGTTCTCTGACTTCAAATCTGTGCAAATACAGATTGAACTTAAGATGTGTTGTTATTGGTTCAACAATTTTTAATGAAATATAAAGACCTATGTGCTCTTAAATGGATAATTTATGTGCAATGTTATTGTCTCCCAAGGTTTAATTAAATGTTTGCCTTGTGGCTAATCAGCTACAATTAATAAATGAAGCCTATATCCATGCCACTGATAGGGAATGTTAAAATGGCCACCATTGTAATTTCAATATCACTTTTGTGTCTGGTTGATAACAACAATCTATCTAAAGTTTGAGAAACTTCCACAAAATAATTTGGTAGGGACACTATGACAAAATTCCAGTAGTTTAACACACAGGTTTATCACAATGCATAATTTCAAGTTCAGTTTGGAGGTAAGTAGCCAGCAGTATTGGATGTGGAAGCGTATGCTAACAAAGTGCTTCTCACTCCCAAAGTTTCCAAAGTTCAATTTAAACACCTACTCTACCAAAAAAAAGGAGCAACTTTTCTCAGCCTTGTGGATAGAAAAGAGTTTACACAGTGCAGCATAAACATCCATTAATCACCAGACCTACTGAACCCAAAGGATTTGAGCTATCTCTGGCATACACACCTAAATATTGTCTTAGACTATGTAAGAACAACACATTATTTTCCTAGACATGACCTTTTCATGCCTTTTCACTCCTGCTACTTTCAGTTATAAACCTTTAAAGGTAAGCCTTTAAACTGTAGGTGAGCCTCTGCTGGGTAGTCTCCCACCTGAACACATCTTATAAATGCTGGGCTAACAGAGAACAGGCCAAAGGCAATGCTGGCTGTCACTGACAGTTTTCCAGAAGTCATCTAGAAAGAGAATTTTAGATCTGCCGACCTCAAAAGACATCTGTTCTCCCTAGTTAGCATATTATTTGTTATTTATCATTTACACTGCACTAGTGCACAAAGGTCTCAGGGCTAGGATCCATCACAAAATGGAATCTGAAAATAATTGCTGTTGCCTGTCTGTATCAGTGTTTTAGACGAGATGCAATCAGTGGGTGTGACCAGAACTAGAAAACTCTAGTGAAAGAAGAGTTTAATAGCAATCAAGAACAAACAATCTTCAGGGATCAAGTGCAAAACTTTGGAGTTTCAACTTACTGGGGAAAAAAATAATTTTTTTTCTGCCAGCTGAATATTAGCATCTCTTCCTGGCAGACTTTCTTATTATCTCAAATACTTTTTTCACCAATTTAAGCATAATTTATCATGCAAGGAACAGAACTGTACAGGATAATTCTACTGTCATCACTTAAGTCATTCATTTGGATTACACTTCCTTTGATTTAGTTAGTTTCTCATTCAGCCACAAGTCACACCACGTATAGAATCATGAAATTCACTCAGAGGAGTTTGAAAGGCTGTAAATACTGCTGTCTTCCATTAGGATAAAGAAAGGCATAATTAATTGCACTACAGTAAGAATATTGGCTGCATATTTTGTCTCAGGATATGAAAACTTATTTAAGAATAAGTTATTTCTCTTGGGGTTGTAAAGACATCTTTATCTGTACATCACTGTTCTTTTACCCAGGCTTCCATTTATTACAGAATGAAGACTATACAAATTAATGGATTAGAACTATTTAGCTCAGCTCTCCATGAAACAGCTTGTCCCAACATACACCAGAATAAACAGATGATCACACACTGAATACTGAAATTACAGTCAAGTTTTCTAAATGTGATTACAGTGGCTTTTTCTATTAGTTACTAATATCAGTTCTACACATAAAATATTTTTTTAAATGCTCTATAGGATAAACAGTCATAAGCTAATTCTGATTACAATTTCCCATTCAATCATGAAGGAGACCTTCAAACTCACTTGCCTGAGGCACTGAGAAGCTCCAGGTCTTTGACGCTCATGAAAAAAAGATAACAATCACTCTTCAGGGGAGAGAGAGTTTATTATACATACCCCGTGGGTTTTTTTTATCCTTTATCAAACTGCACCTTTGTGGGCCTTTAATTTCTTAATGGGTTGTTTATCCTTTCCCCCATAATTCATGATGATAAGCTAGATGTCACAGAGATATTGTTATGGTGATGAAAAAGTTGTACTGATGAGCTGAGTCAGTGATGTAGTTTGATTAACTTTTTATATAAATCTTTCTAGACAGCTTTCAAAAGAAGGCCAAACAAGTAAGTTGGCAATGTTACAAATGTTTCAGTAGGTGAAAATCCACCCGATGCAGACCTATAAAAGTACCTGAAATAAATAAACAGAACCAGGAGGAGCTATTGACGGGATAAATTTCAGTTTATCATGACATGAAAAGTGCATGCTGGGACACTTTTGTCTGTAATGCATGTAGAATATAGGGCCTACAATGGCATGCTATAAAGACTTAAGAGCATGAGTTTTGGGAAGCAGTATTACTTGCAATTCCAGCATTCATGACTTAGTTTATTAAGTGCCCTCAGGTAAATGCCAAGAAAGCCTTTGTACACCCACTATTACTTGGTAGCACGCTCAGTGTTGCCCCCCTCCAGTTCCCTGGTTTTGTATTTTTAACAATCTGGCCTTTCTTCCTTTTTTTCCTTCATACTTTCCTCCACAATACTTAAGTTTTCACCAAGTCTCTTCCTCTTTTCCACCTTCTAAAGCAAAGGATGGGGGACATTTCAGATTGAGGGGTTTTTTTTGTGTAGTGTACAGGTTAATAACTAATAGGAAAATCAAAACTACCAGCGACCAAAAATGGACAGTTAGGCAGGAATCAAAACACTTATTTTTTTAATGAGCAGTATTCAAATATCCAACATTCAGGAGTACCCTGATATGTTCTGATAAGTTTCAGGCATTACCACATTTAAGTACAGCAATTCCTTTTCCATGTAACCATTGATGGTGCACATTTCCTGAGGGTACCAGCTATTCATAATGACTAATACATTGCACTTCTTGCATTTCTAGGTTACATTTTTGAATATTCCAATTTCTGAAATAAATTTTTATTCAAAATAATTAATTCTTCACGCAGTTCTTGCAAAGAGTATCTGCTATAAAATATTATCCTTCCTTGGACATTATCATTGTTTACAGAATTGAGAGAAAACCTAATCTAACAATAGGAACAAAAAAGTGCTAGCAACTGATTTTTTTTTCCATGGACAGACATCCTTTCCCTTCAGGATTTGCAGGCCAAACATTTCTAGGCAAATTAAATTGGTGCTAAAACACAGCATTGTAATAGGAGCTGGTTTCATCCTTAACCACAGAAAGGCTACTGCCTCTTTATATTACTATGGAGATGTAGACTGCCTTTGATTCTCTGCTAAAGAGTGCTCTCTCTAACTTACATATTGTTTGGCATGCAAGATCCTTTGAACACATCTCCATAAAAAAAAAATTCTTACTTTGCTTCCAAGTCAAATGAATTATATATGTTTAACACAGGAGATGTAGCCATGGCGTAAATGTCTGCTTGTGAAGTACTTCAGATATCATTCCAGAATATTAAGAGTAATTTTAAATCTGCTGGTTTATCTTTTTGGTTTTTACAAGTTTTCTTTGTAAGTTTACGTACAGGATACAAACAATTGTGTCATTGAAGTGTTTAATTCAAAAAGCCAAATGATAATAAGCTTTACTGAAGTCTAATTAAATTACATCAATAAGCACAACCTGCAGCCTCATTAAGAAAGCAAAGTCTGCTTGCCAGGCTCTATTTTTCTGCCAGGATATATAGATTTTTTAGCAGAAGCCCACAGTAATAGGAAATATCTTTCTTCTTTTAAATTTTTGCTAACTGAGTTAAAAATATTACCTATCCTGTATTTTGCCTGATCAATGTCACATTGGTAAACTATTATTATCCCATTTATTCTTTTAAAGTATTAGAACAATACTAGCTTCATCCTCCTTAAAAAAGTCTTAGTGTTCCAAGAACTTTTGAATAAACATTGATTGATATGTTCATTCCAAATGCTTTAGTGGCAGGTTTTTTTCAGTAATTGAACCATTCTCTCTCATCATTTGAATAGAAGACAACTCTTCAATACTAACAACATAATTACATCAGTTGCCATCTTCCCAAATGCACAGAATAAATACGTTTATCTTTAATATTTGAAGTTTGTCACCGATTAAGGTTAAAGCTCTCATCCTCATGTCTTAATAGGGTCTTCTTACTATTCAGACCATTTTCTGTATTCTATACTTGCACAAACCTTCCATTTTCCTCATTTTAACTCTGTTGACCATATGTATATTTCCCTCATAACCTTTTACTTGCCACAATAATTTTCTAAAACCCCTGCCTTTCAGTGTGCAGGAATGACACCACATTCTTTCTTCAGTTTCACAGATGTTTGCCTTATAAACCACCCTGGATTTTCAGCAAACATATTCCTTAGTTGTGGCATTATGGCGGAGTGAGTATCTGCACTACCATCCTTAAACCACTTCCAATTACTATTCTCCCACTTCAGATTAAATTTCTTCTCCCAACAGACTTACCTTATATTAGTACTCACCTTTATAAAATTAGCCCTTTCAAAGGATTAAGTGTATGTATTATTGGCTTGGACTTAATTCTGTTTGCACATAACAAATGTGATCAAATCATTATCAGTTATACCTAAGCTATGGCTAATTTTTAGTTCTGTGATCAATTCCTTTTCATCTGACAAGATGAGGTGTAATATAGAATTCCTCTGTGTTGGATGCAACATTTTTTTAGTTAGGAAATTGACATTTTAAATATTTTGAAATTCCAAGTACATTTTAACACTGGTGGCATGAGACCTTCAGCGTATGTCACTCAGATTGAAATTCACTCAGTACAGCAGTGCTTTCCCTAAGTGTTATAGGTGGGTAAGACATAGGTCAGGCTGTTCTCTAGTGTGATTTGATATCAGCTAAGTACCCTGTCAGCTTCTGACTTATCCACTAGAACATTGACCCATAAACATTCAAGATCCTTTGTTTCCGATTGCCATCAACTCAGAAACAGGCAATGCCATTTTTGAAGTGCTTTCTGTCCACTTGATCCTTCCAAAACAGATTACAGCAATTGATTCTGACGTTCCTGTTTTCCAGGCAGTTGTAGCAATAAAAAGTAGGTCAAATCTGTGCTAAAAAAAATGATCTCCTGCTGGTGTCAAGTTTCCAACACAAAAAGAGATGTCGCTGAAAAATCTCTGCTCTTTATATTCTGTAACATCCCAGTTGGGTTTCTCTTATAGTTTTCATTTGCATTTAGAAAAAGCTCATTGATTCCTTCTCAATATTTCTATTTCTGACCAGCCCTAGACACCCTATCAGGCCAGACCCTTAGAACATCTCCTTTATGACAGTAAATTAAGCAGCAGGTTCTCATCAACAGAAAGTTAGGACATTTTCCACAAACCAAATGCCTTCAAGTTATGTCACTTACTCAGAGATTCAGCCTAATATTTTTTCTACTTGCTCTTTACCCTTACTTAGAAGTTCTGAAGGATGTCAGAGAGGAGCAGGGGTCCTGGAGGGATTGAGGGCAACAAAGATGATTGAGGGACTGGCGCATCTGTCTTACAAGTAAAGGCTGAGGGAGGTGGGCCTGTTCAGTCTTGAGAGGAGATGAATGACAAGGGACCTCATGAAGGTCTGTCAGTATCTGTGGGAGGGATGTCAAGAGGATGGATCCATGCTCTGCTCAGTGGTGCCAAGCAATAGGACAAGAGGAATGGGTAGGAATGGATGCACAGGAAGTTCCACCTGAACATGAGGAAGAACTTCTTTACTGTGCAGTGACCACACACTGGAACAGATTGGCCAGAGAGATTGTGGCCCCCTCACTGAGATATTCATGGACTGTCCGGGCACAGTCCAGTGCCAGGTGCTCTGGGATGACCCTGCTTAAGCAGGGAGGATGGACCTGATGACCCACTGTGGTCCCTCCAACCCTAACCATTCTAAGATTCTGTGAAAGAAGAAAACCTGCCCACTGCAGGTGTCCATTTATCATCAGAGAGAATGCCCACACTTCCATAGCCATCCTCACGATCCTGGCTCTTTGCTTGCCAGCTTCAGAAACTCGCTTAGCTTTGAGGGATGCTCCCGTTTGAGGCAGCTCGTTCAGAGTTCACCTGAGCTCCTGGAAAGCACACCAACACCTCGGGCCGTGCCCATTTCTCACAGCCCCCGTGTCTCCCAGGGTCTAACCCTGCGTCAGTGGCTCCCCAACCCCCCGGGAAGGGCTGGGTCGCTGCCCGATGGCTCCCGGGAGCCCGGCCCTCAGCGCCGCCCGCCCGCAGCGCCGCCCGCCCCCGTCGCCAAGGCGAGGCCGCGGCGTCCCGCGCAGGGCCGGGCCGGCGGAGAGCTCGTCCAGCGGCCGCGCCATGAGCCCAGGTCTGTTCCCCGGGGAACGCCGGCTGGTGGGGGTTACTTTTGACTGGTACCGGAGCCAAGGGCCAGGGTGTGTAGCAGGACAGGTGAAGACAAAAGTTGAAGTGTCCCTGGGCGGTGGTTGGGGGTGACAGCCAGGCAGCAGCGGAGGGCGGCTGTATTCCCAAAGCCGCAGGGACGGAGGGCATTCAGGGTGCGGGTCAGGCTGGGGCCGTGGCCTCGTCCAGCTTCCTTGGAACAAACAGCATCTCTCACGCTGGCTGTTGATTTCAAAGTCATTGCACGTTTTAGTTTTTAATCAATTTACTCTGTTACTTTCAGTGTAATAAAGTAGTGTTGCCAGTAAGTCTGTCCTGCCACATTCTGGTGTCTTTTTTATCTTATGAGGTGCCAGGTAGCAGTAGATAATCCCACAAAAACATCCATGTGCCGAGGCCATTCCTGCTTCCTCACCTCCTTCCCGCTTTGGGAAATCCTCAGCCTCCAGTTAATACCTCAGAAAGTGTGTGGGAAGAGCTAAGAGGCAGCCGAGAGGTTTCCCAAAAGGTGCCGGGAAAGGCACCATTGCAATCAGCCAGTGTTTTACCTTTGGCTTCAGTGCACCTAGGAGCGATTCCAGTCCATGGGGAGATTCCCTCCATCATGGGATTCAGTCTAGCACTTGAAAAAAAAAACTGCACCACCTCATCTTTCACTGAATTCTGTGGATGTTTAAGTAAATGAGATGTGGCTTGGGCTTTATAATAAAGGAGCAAAATCTAAAGTGGTCTTTAAATGACCAGCAACGAAATTTACATGACTGAGATAGCACTGGTTTCAGAAGGATGTGTTGCTGGTGCCTTCTGTCATGTGTCAGTGGTTGGAATTTACCTGTAAGAATGACAGTTACCTTGGAAATGAGGGCAATACACCCTCCATTTCACTCTGAAAGCAACCTCCCAAGTCTAAAGTAAAAGTTCGGTTGGGATTAATATGAAGCAGTTTGGGGTTTTATTTCTCTCCCAAGCTTTAGTTTTGAAATAGGAACCAGGACAATATTTTAGTCCCTCTGAGGCGGGAACATACTGAGAAGACTGTCTGTGTATGTGCCTCATGTGAGACCTGTATGCATGACAGCCTCTTTTCTCATAGACTTGATTTTTGTGTATTGGGAACATGGAGCGTGTGAGCCAGCAAGGAGTTATGTGCTCCAGCCAGGTGCCGTGAGGCAGTCCCCAAATTACAGCTCCCCATCAATAGCTTCCCATGGCTGCAGAGGCTCTGTGAGGGTCTCCTTTCAGGTCCTTGCCCTCCCTTTTCTGCCTCATAGTTGCAGTCAGCCCCCCTGCCTTGCCAAACTCATCAGCTGCCATAAGGCATGGCCGTTTTCATTTTGCTGCTTAATACCTAAAACCAAAAGCTTTACATCTTCTCTGGGCTTCAATATTGTTGTTCCAAAGTTTAATTACTATTTCTCACTGAATAGCATCTTCCTGAAAAGAGGTTTTCCTTTCGATACAGATTTTATATACAAACTTGTCATTCTCTCTGAGAAGTGTAATCTTTTATAGTGATGAATTACCCATATTTTTTTATTCTATCGATTTTTTTATTCTCCAGGACACACTTCTGTTAAATGTCGCTGTCTCTAATTGCACATCAGTTTATTTATAAATAATATCTTTTTTCTTTCTGTAAAAAACATTATCATTAGTATGAGGCCCCAAAATAATGACTTAGGAGAAATACCCTATCCTGTCATCTTTTCAAACTATAATTCTCCTTATTATTCAGTTCTAAGTAATACACTTTAAAAAATTACTTCACTATAACCACAGCAAAATACTGCATCAATGAAGTGGCTTTTGATCCTAGAAAGGCTAAAATATAAATATCTGTTAGTCTGATACTAGTCATTCAGTTACAAATTGATTCATATCTAATACTTATTTCCCAAAAACTAAATTTCTTTTCACTAAATGTAGCAAATAGTTAAATTCTTTCCCCCCCTCTTATTATATTCTGTTTTTCCATCCCTATTAAAAGTTTATGCCTTCAGGCCTACCAGCAGGGCATGCAATACCTACATTAAACCAAATTTAAAAGTAAGGGTGCTCCTGCTGCTAACGTCCTCAGATCACAGACATGCAAAATGAAGGAACTGGCAGCTGAAACTTTAATGGTAGGAAGTGTAGACTGAATACTTGGGGAAAAAACACAGTAGCTCTATATGACAAAAAAGTCCTATTAGCATTTATGTACTTCAAAATGACAAGCTAGATGATTCTACATAACTGTGGGGCTTTTGGCTTTTGTTTTAAGTAAAACCCTATGCTGTAAGTATAGCATTACTTACATTTTTTCCTTCAAAAGATTGTTTCTATTATGATTATGTAGGATTTTGAACATTAACACAGTGCTTTGCACACTGTATATTCCATCATTTGTCCACATTGTGTATTAATTTAAAATGTTATCAATACTTGAACCTAGATAGCTCAAGGAAGCAAAGGGAATCCCATGCAAGCATGGTTCCTGAATCAGCTGGCCCTATGGAAATCAAAAGCACCTCAGTGAAAGAGAGAAAAAGAGAGATAATGGCCATTCCTTTGTGTTATGTCCTACTGAAGTAGTGCTGTGATTTTTGTGCACTGGAAATAACAGAGAGTGGGCTGGGAAGCAGCACGAGAAGGAGAAGAAACTGCATTGCTGTGAAGGGGTTGTTTCAAGTAATGTTGGTTTTGTTTGTTTGTTTTAGTTAAATTGAATGTGTTGCCTGAAGCTGTCCTCCAAAGCCCAGGGGAACATCCCAAGTTCATAGAGCAGGCTCTTTGCCCCCCATTAGAATTTGCAAGGTAGGTACCTCTTCTCTTTCAAAGCATCATTTTTGCTGTGAACAGCTTCAATCAGCTGTGCTGAGGTGACAAATCATATTTGTTCTTTTGCAATATTTAAAACTACAAAAAAATCAGAGGCAAGGAAATTCTCTCTTAGGAAAGTTCTACAATTAAAAGGGTGAAAAAAAAAAGAGAAGGTGTCCATTGGATTAAAATGGATTTCTCTTTAATAACTGAGTGATTTTAAATTAAATAGGAACCGACTTACAGGAGAAGTGGACTCTTTTTATACACTTTATGAAGTAGAGTCAGTCATTGTGGAAACACTGGAGAAATAAGGACTGAACAGCTTAGAAAAAGCAAGTGACAACTTCTGGAGGAAAAGAGACAGTGTCTTTTAGCAAGTGCCATCCTCACCTCAATTCTGTACAAAGAAACAATGTCCATTCCAAGTCACAGTCTCTTTTCTTCACACTGATAAATTAATTAATTTTAATATTTTTAATTCTCATTGCACATAGGAAGCCATAATGATTTTCTTGAGCTGATTGAATTTCCTAGTGTATTTTTTCCTAAGTATCACCTGCCTGTCTTTTCTGTATTATTGCTACATTAACAACATTGATAATAACAGCCAGGATGAGATGAGTATTTGTTGTTCTTAGTAAGCTCAATTCTTTATGATGGATAGCCATGTTTGTAGTTGCATCAGTCCAATACAGGTTATTACAGAACTTACAGGTTATTACAGAAATTAGTTTGCAACTTTTTGCTTATGTTTCTTCACCATGACAGTAGTTTTCTTTACGTTTGAGGGTGTTACCAACCAGAAGTCAGAAATTTATGCTTTGGCTATAAGGCAGGTGGGCATTTTAAATTATATATGATTCTGAGGGCTTTTCCCCTGATTTTTTAGTTTGTTTTTTTTTTTTTTTTATTCATTAAAATACCTTTGTAAAGATAATGGAAAGGCACCAGTCTTTCCTTTGTTTCGTTTTGAGGTGGTTTCTAACTGCAGTGAGGATTAAATTGCAGAAAGCTGATAGGAATTTGCCTGTTGTAGTTCACTGTTTCAGTTTGGGGGTTTTGACTTTCACTCCATTATTCCAAATATCTTCCTGAATTGTAATTATTTTGATGTGAAAATTTTGATATTGAATACATGTTGGTGTTGATTATAAGGGAATTTTTGTGGCAATATCCATAAGGTGTACTTTTAGCTGGATCAGCAGCAGCTGCTGTGGCTTGTGTTAAGGGCAGCCTAGAAGCCCAAGCCTCTGCTGGTGCCAGTTAGCAGCAGCAAATTCTGGAACAAATTTAAAGGCACTATTTGTGAGGGAAGTTTTCACTGTTACATTGTTTTAAATACAGATATGTCAGAATATCTCTGCTTTGCTTAGCTATTTTGTTTTCATTTAAATGAACTTCATGAAGTGTCTTTGGTATTCTCAGAGCAATAAGGAGCATGATGCTTATATTAGCTAACATTATGAAAAGAGTTTACTCTCATCACTGTAATGAAAGACAGCAGTGTAATATAGACAGAGGAAGAGCAAAGTAATAGATTTATGTGGAACACTAATGCTGAATTTCTTTTATCTGTGAGTGATTAACCAGACAATCTTTATGCTCTTTCTCCGAAGAATAAAAATAAATTCACATTACTTTTATAAAGATAACATCCTCTACAGTCAGGATATCAGATTCTATTTACATATACTTTATGGTCAGTAAGTGCATATTACCCTTTCCAGGCATCTCGTGTGTATCAGAGTGGAGATGCAAAGATATGATGGCTGAAGTGAAAGGTGAAATTATGCACAGTTCAGATTTTAAACTTAGATCCAAGCATCCTGAAATTTGTTCTTTATTTTAATGCCCTTTGGATTGCCCCTTCAGTGGACCACCTTTTGCACCGTGCTGCTCGACTGTGGAAAGCCAGGAGCAGTATTAAAAGATTGCATTGCACCAAGGAAAACATTTTGAGTTAGATTTGGGAATTCTTTTGTTGATTTGACTTTGTTTTTAATTTTGAAGAAGCTAAATATGAAATAGATTGGACCACTCTGGTCCATACTGATAATACAAAACTGTAATGGCTCTGGTTTAGGAAACAGTTTAAATATGGATAGCTTAATCAATTATTATTGATTTAGCTAATCCACAATTTCTTCTGGTTTAGACAGAAATATCAGATAACCAGATCCTTGAAAGCTAATACCACCTCTGTTTTCTTTTATAAATAAATATTTGAAATAGCTACAGACCAAAAAATTAAAAAGATATTTGTATGTGCTTATAGAATGTCTGATACATTACTTTTTCAATATTTCAGTATTTAGCTCTACTTGGCAATGATAATATATTATACATGCTGCAGAAGTCTATGTTAGCACCTTACAGTGTTTCTTTTAATTTTTTTCATTTAAATTTAGGATTCATTTGATCAAAGACAAAGATGCCATAGACGATTATTTGGCAAAGAATATCAAAGGGGTGTCAAAACAAGAAGCTGCTGCGTAAGTTGGCTTTTTCAAGGCATTTTAACATCCATAAGTTTATTGTTTCCTTTGTTTCTAGTTATCATAGTCATTTAAATTTAAAGTTCCCTAGGCCCTACCCTTTTTAGTGGAACTTGGCATTTAAAAATTGAAGTTGATATTAAATAATGATGGTTCATTTCTCCTGATGTTAAATATATCAAAGCATTTATTTCCTTGGTTTTACTAATTTGTATATTTACCAATTAGATCAGATTTGTAACATTATTGTTAAGATTGTGTCAGTAATTATTATATTGTGCTGCCTTTTTTTTTTCCCTTTCTCTTTTTTTTTTCCTGAGCCTTTGTGAAATATCTCCTTTGGGGTGAGAGCTTAATGTACTGACATACATGTTCTTGTAATTTTGAATTACTGTTTAGCCAAGCCCAAGTACTGACTTCTGTGGTGAAGCATTTAATGCCCCATTAGTTATTTAAAAACCCAGTGAATGAAAGTTATCAAAAGATAACTTTTGATTTCTTACAGCTGAGGTATTTGCATTTAGAAGTTACAAGAGACTGTGACTGACTTATTCTTCTGGAGTCTTCTAACAGATCTGGGGTTCAGCACCATCAAAATTAATGAAAGAATTCTAACTAACTGAATTGCTGGTTGCTTAAGTGAGCTGATTTATTTATTTCAATATTTAAATAATAAAAGGATGCATATACAAGGGCTCTAGGGCACCTTAACAATGAATATTGCAACATCACCCTTGCAGCAGAAACAGAAAAACATTCTACCAGTCAGACAGGAATTCCACCAGCTAGTTTCTTGCAAAACACGCTTCTTTTCTCCTTCCTAGCCTAAAAATGTGCCTGCAAACCTTCCTTAAAAACTTCCACGTTGAAATCTAGAAAATCACTAGAAGTATCAGGCCTTGGGGAGCAGGCACAGAACTAAGTACCTTCCCTCACTGTCACCCTGGTTCAGTGCCAGCTGTGGCTGCTCTACTCATTACACTCCAACAATTATCACAAGCTGGGTTGCCTTCCCAGGGAGCTGTTTCAGTCATCAGCCCCAGTGGACTTCCACACACCAGGCCAGGGACACAAGTGGTCTCTCTGAGGTGATTACACAGGAAGTCACTGCTATTTTAGGAAGGCCTTGGGGCTTCAAAGTGCATTTTACAGCTCTGATTTGATCAGGTGATCTTTTCACTGCTATTAAAAAAACCAAACAAAACCACAAGCAAACAAAAAAACAGTGCAAAAAACCCTCCTAAATGATGTTTTTATATCCAAACCCTGAGTCTGGATACTGTGGAAAAGGAAACTAGCAAGGACATCCACAACAAAGCAGGAATTTTATCATCTGTTCTGCAATACCTCCACAAAGTGGAGTTCCCTTACCGTTTTATAAGAGGTTGTTTTTCCAAAGTTACCAAAGCCTCTTAGAAGATTAAACTGAAATATCATATGTATCCTGGCTTATTTCTATGGAGATTTTTAAAGCACCTATTTTAAAAGGCTACATTCATGTTCTGTGCATTTAATTCTTCTTGGAATTTTAGCTTTTGATAATAGATCAGCAGTTATGAAATTTCTCTCTCTCAATATAATTTACTAATGCTCTTCCATAACCTTGAAAAAATCATTTGAGAGCAAACAAAAGGTAACAAAATAACTACACAGTTATATTAGTACTATGCTAATCTAGTTAGGAAAAACTAAATGCATCAAATGTATTTTAAAACAAATTTATAAAGTAAGTCAATGCCATGTCTGTAAATTATCTTAGTGAAATCAGTGTAATGCTTGCTCTCTCTCAGCAGACAACGAGTGTTATTATTTTAAAAATAGGTGAGATGGCTTATAATATGCTGTGTAGTTTTTCAAGTTTCCATTTCAGAAGTAGATTATTACACTTTTTTGTAAAACGACAGAATTTCCTTCCTCTGACACATAAATATCTGTACTTTTGTTTCATATGGAGGTTAACTTAATATGCCAGTGATTATTTCATCAATACAAATTCCTGTAACAACACTCCTGCTTAATATTAAACATCCTTTTTTTGAAGGTGTGTGTAAGACAAACAACTAGTTTATTATCTTCTAAATAAAGGAATGTATAGGTAGTATTAGATTTATGGAAAAAAATAACATTGTCTCAAACTTTCCCCTAAAATCCTGTCCTTCACAATATTCCTTAAAATTGAGATGTGCTATTGAAGGAAAAAGTTACAGTTATTCTTGTACTGTATAATGTTGTATTGTGGTCCAAACTACAGGAAAAGAGAAGAATTCCATTAAGTGTGTTCATGATATAATCTCTTTTTTTTCTTTGGAAAAATGAGAAGTTTTTCATTCTTTTTTCTTTGTAATAATTTTTTGTCCCAGGTTGATATGACAGAAGAGGGAGAAAAAATAGTGCTTGAGATAGTACTTTAATGATATTAAAACAGGATATTGCTTTGTTTTTTCATTGATTTTGTTTTGCTTCCTTCTCAAAGACTTTAACTTGAAATAAGAAGTGAATGTGATGCAAGGATCTGGGAATGGAAAAAAGTAAAACTTCCATTAATACAGAACGTGAGTGCTTTTGTGTCACAGAATTAGGCTTTTGTATGAGGAGGTTGGCTGACTCCAGTGGCCTTCAGTGTGCTTTCCCTGAAACTTTCTGTTCTTAGTCTTGACTCACCAAGTCATTAACTGCTCAAAAGTAGACTGCAGTAAAAATTAAAAATAGTTCTTTTGACTGAACTAAGAGCAAGAAGTTCATGATGAACTGTGAAATAAAGCATTTTGCATCAAGAGATTGATTCCAGGATAGAGTCTTCAAATGAGTTTAGAGCCTAAAATGGGCCAGAATTTGATATTGTCATTCTTGTGTCCTGATCTTTTTGTCAGGGCCAGAAAGATCAAGTAACAGTNCCAATTTCTGGCATGGAGCATCGAATAGGGAATATAACATCTAGTCACCCCAAGACAGGGGCTTTCACCCAAGTTTAACTGATCCAGGTTAGTAACCCCAGTTGTGTGGTTAGTTGAGCCCCATCTTTTAGGATACAGACTAGTGCTTTAGAATAAAGTGGATTATACTTTTGAAGCACCTATTTCTCTCCATTGCTTAAGGAGAGATTGTAGGGTGACGAGCTCAGATGTAGGCACGTACATTTACCACTCAATCCCACTCTGCAGAAATGTAGGTTTTTGAAAGCTGTAAAAAGGATGAAGTAGAAGTCTTAGAAACTGATTCCTGAGGCAGCATTTTTACAGGAAGCTGTCAAGTTCAGAACAGAAGTGGCCCAGGATCCATTTTAAATCTCCTGCCATCTGATAAAAGATTATTTTTCCATTCTTCAGTCAGAGACAAATTATTTACTACCCTCCCCAAGTTTCTGCTCTTTTCAGTGTCAGCATCAGATAGGTAGAGTCAAGGAAAAAAAGATATGGGAAAATTTATTGGGGATTAAGTGATAGATGAGTTTGTGGAAATGAATTGTTTCTTTCAGTTGATCTCTGAATACTCAGTCCTATCTGTCCTCCAGGACTAAAAAGGGAGAAATTTCCTCACCTGACTAGAGGCCAGGATGATCTGGAGAATTCACTGAGGGAGAAAAATGGGGTTTGGGGGTTGATGGAGAGGAGAAGACCTAGTGTGAAGAGTGTTTTGTTCTATATTTTCATCCTAGCCATGATAGACTATTAAACCCTATTATTAGACTGAGATTTTTCTGACCTTGTCCTTTGTAAGTTATTTAAATCATGAGAGTTTCAACACTCAGTTTTTGATTTATTTGCTTCTTTATCTGTCTGTATTCTGGTCTTTTGCATTGATGGACCAGTACTTTGAGGAAGCTGAACACAAATAGCTGGTTGGGGATTTGATTAACCCATACCTTTAGCAGCTGTCACCTCTACAACATAAATTAGTAAGGTGACTTCTTAAGTTACTCAGAAAAATAGATGGGGTCCTTTTTTTCATTGACATCACATTGCCATGTTTTCTTTTTCCAAATCTGGAATCTATACTGGGGCTTTCCAATTTGTAGTGGCTTAATTTAGGTGTGGGGATTTTGTATTGTAAGGTGGATTTGACCATTTCTGTGTTATTAAGTGAGGCTCTCAAGGGACAGAAGAGGGGCACTGCCAAGCATAAGGGTAAGGAGAAATATCTTGTTGCTATGGGATTAAGGCAAGGAAAGAGGAGGTAGAGCTGCTATTACCAGCAAGCTTGCAAAAGGAAATTTGGGGTGCAGACAGATAAAATGTAGGTGCAGATTCTGCTTTTCCCTTGTATTTCAGCCCTTGATTGCACAGCATTCAGTTCCATTGATGCACTGCTGTGAGCTGCTTCCATTTCTTCTGCGTACAATGCCGTGAGGACAGAAGGAGGGAGGTGAGCTCAAGGCAGCTGAAAAAGGATGTAGCAGCAAACAGAGAAAGAAGTAAACTTCTTTCCCTTTCATGTTCAGTCCTAGCAAGATTTTGCTGTTCATCCTGATGTCAGTCTTTGGATAGGACCTGTAAGCACCTTATAGCCTGCTTTGTTCACATTACTCTGGCTGAAAACTGGTGGAATGTTGTGTAAACTCATTTACATTTTATGAGGGTACTTCTTCACTTTTAGATACTAAAAACTATGGAAGAGGGTAAATCAGAACCAAAGAAATGTATCCTTTCATGGTAAAAGAAATTTTAAATTAAAGCACTCTATCCCAAACTCCCTGCTGGTTGTGGAAAGGGAGATGGCACAAGTCACTTAGTGAGCTAGATGATAAATTTTAAATTTCTTTCACAATATTATTTAAATATGTATTTTTTTCAGTTTGAATAATTCCTAACAATCTTGCTTGCTGTGACCAGGATTCAATGTTTATTAAACAACTTTCAAAAAGAGATTTTAGCACTTACAGGCACACATTCTTTTTGGTCAAATGAATGATCTCTGTGAATTTTGGGCCTGATAAGCATATTATTTATTGTAATTAGGCAGTGATCTGAAAAACAGAACTGTGTAGGAAGCAAATGGTTTGCCTTTCCTAAAGAAACTTCTCTGTGCATTTGTGTAATGTGAAAGATTTTTCTTGAAAAGGTTAAAAAAAGTTCTAATCAACTTCTGTACATTATGTAGAACTTCATTTTCTAAACTCTGCAAAAGAAAGTTTCATATTTAATGGGAAATCATGAATTATTCCATTTATTATCTACTTCCTCCTTTCAAAGACATGATCTGGATAAAAGGCGGGGTGAATAATTTCAAAAAATACAATACATTTTTAATGGGAAGGTGCAAACTACAGATTCTCATGACTATTAGCAAGTATAGAGGAAACAGAATTTTACTTGCAAAAACTCATCAAACTCTTGCAAAGATAAAATACATGACATACTTTAATAAAGAAGAACACAGTGAGCTGAAGGGGTTTTTTTTATGTAACTTGTTGTTTTTGCTAAGTTTGGTCTTACAGTTTTTTAGTGCTTTTATTTCTCAATAGTTCAACAATATTTACTACTGAAGATAATGTACAAGCAATACACAACTGAATTCTATTTCTAAAACACTCCATAAAGGTGAAGCATCTCTAACACAAAAAAAAGAGTCTGATAAAAGATTGTCTAATCTGCCCTGGTACAGTCATGACTTCCTCATAATTTTCACAGTGAATCCTGCATTGTGTAAAATCCTTGCTTTTCCTTTCTTCTCACTCTCCATGTGGTCTATTTGTCCTTATCCTACTGAGTCAATTCAGCTGGGGACTTGAATAAGAGATATCCTAAACAAAAGCAAAAGCGAAAGTGGAAATTGTTCATATCAATGCTGCAATAAATGCAGAGCCTTGTATAGGGTTTTGTGATATTTCATAGCATCAGCTTGAGAAATATAGGAAGTAAATAATTATATTTATCTGTCTTGTATACTGTGAAAGAAACTTGCAGAGAAATTTAACAACTACTTTGATATCATGCAAGTCAAATAGAAAAGATTCCAAACTCACATGTTTCTGGCTCTCAGTCCATCAGGTCAGCTCTGAAATAAAAGAGGGAAATAAAAGAGGGAAGTTGAGAAATACTTCATTTTGATAAATAGTAGTTCATAAAATATGGTTGGAATTACTTTTTGTTAAGGAAGATTATTAATTTAGAAAAAAAGCAGAAAGATTAATGCAGATAGTTTTCTTCTGATTATGCTTGAAGTAATCACAGGTGTGAGTACTTTCATATGATGAACATTTTTATGAGGGTAGCACTTTTATCTTTAAATAAAGATTTTTTTTCTTTGCATTTATGTTTAGGGACAGAATGTTTCAAAAGTTCATTGCTAAATTTATATTTCCATTTTCTGGGTTAATGAGGATTCTTAATTATTACAGTACTTACATTCATTTTAAAATACTTTTTCTGTGTCATCCTTTGATGTTTATAATTGATTAATTTTTCATTTTATGTAGCTTTGAACAAAAGGAAGTGAATTCAATATATGTGTTCTTTGTGGGATCCTACTGACAGGGTATGCATCCCCCTTTGATTGTATGATTTAGGTTAAAGTGTGGTTTGACAACAATCCAGTGACTGAGGCAGGAGATGAAAAACACTGCCTTGCTAAAGATGAAAGTTCTTGTGCATATATATATATATATATGGTATAAAGTACCTACATCTCTTTATTTATATATGCTTTATTTTCATCTTTCTTTTAATAGTTCAGGATACATAGCTCCATAAAGCTTTTCTTTTTAAAAAAATCTGTATTGTTACAAGTCTCTTGCAAGGGATGTTTTTCCCTCCCACGATGTGCACAAATTGGCGTGCAAAATTTTTTTATTAATAATTAGAATAGGGAATCCTTTTTATAACATTTGGGGGGTTGTGGATTTTATTCTTTTTTTTTGTAATAGGATATTAGCTATTCCAAGTCTGTGATTTGGAATTAAAAAGCAGGCACCCCACCCCAATGTAATTTAGCTCTCAGCCTTAGTAGTAAAATATTCTGAAGTGTAAGCTAACTGTCTATTACTGCTTAATGGCATTTACTGTACTGTCATATCTTTTTTTAATGAGATTACTATAGTCTACAATTTAACATATTACCATCCAGTAAATATTTCATTAAAAGAAAAGTATTTAAACGGACACTCTTTAAACCAGGATTAAAGAGGCTGTGTCCTGATGCAGTTAAATAGCTTTGTATCAGTAGCAGAATGTGGTGAAATGTGCTGAGTGCCTGGACCATCTAAGGGCTTGACTTACCACAATACTTATGTGGCTAAATTTTCACGCAGAGCTGGGATGTCACAGGACTTGGATGTATTTTGAAGTGAGCTGTGTCCCACCTTTGGTGGGTTGCAGCCCAGGAACATGGTGGTGTCGACGTCAGCAGTGTGAGTACAGAGTTTGACACGACTGGAGCCTGGGTGCTGAAGGCAAATCCTCACCCTCTGTATTTGCCAAGTATTTGCATGAGCACTTTCTGTGTTCAACAATTCCCTGCACAAACTTTAACTAATTTTAGGTGTGGGTCACCAATGGTGTTGCAAAACTGTTCTTGTTTTTTAGCTGTCCAGATATAATTAAATAATAATTCCTCTTTCAGTTGCTAGGCAGAGCAGCCTGAACTTACAAATTCTTACAGCATATTTGGCTTTTTTGTGGTTTATGTACTATATTTTTTTTTACTTAATGCATATATTTTTCAAATTTTAGGGAGGAAATTCTGATATCCCTATGTTTATACTGTGATTTTTGCATATAGGTTAAACAAAAAGTAGCTAAGTGTTCACATACTTTATGTAATTTTAATTTTCTTGTAGATTTATAGACAGGAAACAGGGGGAGAGTAAAATAAATTTGTTTAAATAAACTTAAGCAAAAATATCGTGATTATTTTTTCATAATTTTGTGATGCTTATCTAAGGCATTTATATCAGTCATTGACTTGCCAACTGCAGAAGAAAATCCCAAGTGGATGAAACCTATTTGAATACAGTTTTTAAACATTATAATAATTGGTAGAGTAATTATTTTACACTAGAAGTACGCTTTAATATTTTATATACTATCGTTATTTAATCCATGCCATTTTGTTCTTTACAAAATGGGATTTCTACAGTACAATACAGCTACTTGTGTTGTAATCAGCAGCTGGAATTAACTGGAAGTACTAATTAAGACATACAAAATCTAAATATATGAAACTTGATATTAAAAATATATATGTTTATATATATACATTTGCCATCTGAAAATAGTAGTCTTTTGGACTTATTTTGCACGTCTGTAATTGACCACATCAGACAGCGGGCATGGAGAATTAAGCTTCTGATGAACGATTCTGTTATGCTATACTGACTATTTTGATTATTTCTAACACCAGTACCTGCCTCTTGGCCTCTTAATTTCCTTTCTCTATCCTGTCTTTCAGTGTGAAGGGTAGAATGCAAATAGCCTAGCCTTATTGTGGAGGATTTTAAGTTAGAGGGAACATTGTGTGGTGCTGTGCTGATCTCCCAGCATTGCTTAAGGATCTTGTAAAAGTGCAGTACTATAACACAGGAAAGTCCTTGAGACTGGAACTACAGTGTAATTTAATTCATCTCACTGAAGGTTTACTATTTATTATTTTTGCACTGGTAAAGGCAATGAATGAGATTCCTGTGGTTTTTCCGCATGACTCTGGATCATTTTGTAATAGCAATGATAACACAAAAAGAAATACATATAAGAAAATTAGTGAAGTAGCTGTATAATTTAATAAAAAATTAAAATGCCTGTAGCAATATCTGTGTATGCTTAAATTAGGCCCAGTGTTAACAACAGCAGTGTATTTTCAAGCTCACAGATCCACATTCAATAAGTAGCTCCTTCCACCTGAGTGACACGGCACAAAATCATCACCTGTACCATGGTGCCACTAAAATGGCAACTCTAACGTTTGGTTGTTATTTATTTGGTGCTGAAAACTCCTGTAACACACAACCCCTGTCATGACACGGAGATGTCAGAAGCTCACAGAATTTTTCAGCACTTTCTGATAGAACACTATATCACAGTAACTGCTCGTGTGGGATCAGGTCCACCTGGAACTCGCTGCCCAGCCTGTGCAAATAAACATTTAGCAACATCACGGGGCTTCAGCAGTGACAGAAATGAGTGCACAGGCAGAGGAATGGGGGATTCTCAGCATCAGCTGGCTTTGTGGTAAGTGCTGGGGTTCTCATCTGTTGAGTTTCATGGATTAAAAATCCTAAACCGATTCTGCTTTAAATTAAAACCAGATTAATTGGTATCTTTGTTTTAACCATAAGTACGTAGAGATGCTCCAGATGTCATTAAAAATAATTTGATTTTTAAAAAAAAATCCATCTGAAACCTTTTTCTCTGGTGTGCTCTCATGATCACCCTGGGGGAAGGAGGACTTTGGGTTTGCAGTCACGTCACATTCAGTTTTAAAATGAACCCCGGCTGACATTACAGAGCTGTCTGCTCGCTCTGGTCCGACACATTCCATGGCTTGCAGGCGACCGTGCGGGCCAGACGGGCGCTTTGGTGGCCCCTGGCCCTGTGCCGGGGTACGGCCGGAGGCCTTTGTCCTGTCCCGGGATCCGCGCGTCCTGCCTGCAGTTTCCCACATTTCCAGTAGATGCCCCCAGAGACCATTAAACCCCGTGAACGGCTCCTCTCCGAGCAGAGCAAAGGGCAGTCTCTTCTCATTTCGCTCCTGGAAATAACATAATTGTCCAAAGGAAACCTCCAGTCGGCTCGGGCGAATGCAGAAAACCCAACTCGGTTGTTTAACAATAAATCATAATTTATTAGGTAGTAAGGTTCAAAGTGTTTAGTGTAAGGTTGCTTATTAATATGGAAATGTACTACACTAATGATAACAGTGGGATTTTATAAAATAAATCATAGAATCAGAGCATATCCTGAGTTGGAAGGAGCCTAAGATATCACATTTTGATATTGAAATTAGAAATCAACTAATCTTTGGTTATCTAAAATATAACCTTGGTTTTTTTATGCTGCATGGCATCATAAAAAGCAGGATGGAAAGGATTTTGAGGATTGAGGATTTATAGTTTAGGTATCACAAAAACTTTACTGCTATCACCTGCACCACACCTCTGTTCAAAAGAACTGTTTGATGGGGAAAAAAAGGACCCTGGAATTTTCACCTGGAAGCACTTTGATAACTGTAACAATTTTAGAATTCATTGCAGTGTCAAGATCTTTTAGGTGATACAAATAGCATTTATGCCCATAATACCATAAATCTCTTGCCCTATTTTATTGTTTGTGTGTGATCAGTCACTTGTGGCTCCTATATTACAGCAACTTAAGGAAGCAATAGCATTATTATTATTGTGTGCTTTGTGTCTTATAACTGAGATTACTTTTATTTTTATGCCACCAAATTTGAAGGGCTTTACAGTAGATAGCTTCATTGCTTGTGTGCTAAAATCAGTTCTCTATGCCTCAGAAAAAAATACGTTCAGCACAGTAGGATTACTTCAGCATTATTTCAATTTCTTGATTAATTGGGATGGGATTTATTAAAACACTCTTGACACTGACTTTTAAAACTGACGTGTTGTACTATGCACTTTGTTTTCTGGTACTGGTTTGCTAATAATGCTTTCTTGTGGGGAAAATGTGCTTTGACTTCAACTAAAACACATCAGTCTACAGAAAATTGTGTGTTACATGGACACAGTTTTTCTGTTTCTAGGAATATTTGTTCTATGCTTAGTGAGTGCGCAGTGAGTATTAAAAATTACCTGAATGACTATTTGGGTAGTGACTGCTGATACCTTTTAGCACTACTTCCTTGTTTACTGCCAGAATATCTAATGATTAATGTATGCACACATACAAACATATATAGATCACGTTTTATAAATAAATAGGCATGTGTGTGTGCCTGCTATGCATATTGTTATTCCACTTCTCTGAGTTATATTACCATAGGATTCATTCCTAGGCCTTTGGAAGTTGGTAGGAATTTTTTACATATACTTTTCAGGGTTTTATTTTTAATTGCATAGAATTTTTTAAAGAAAAAGGTACTCCTTATAAAAATAGAGAATACATTGTATGGTATTAGCATACTATTTTTACAGTATTTTGAAACTATTTACTGCACATTTGGTATATGCCAAATATAGCATATTCTAGCAAAATAAAATTTAAATATTTAAACATATTTCTCATTTATTTTTCTAAGATAAATACTGCAAGTATTTTCTGGTGCAGAATAGTTATATCTTTTCCCTTATCTGTGTGTGCAATGTGTGATTTTCAATCTCAAAAAAATGTCTTTATATTAAACACAAATTCAGTACTGTCTGGTCTAAATTGTATCAGGATTATTTAATATTTTTATGCTCAGTTCTGCAACTGAAATGTGAAAAATACGTGTGAAGGATTAATGTGCAAATATGTAGTAAGAGATTTTAATTATGTCAAATATGAAATAATGCAGATTATTTGCTTCCTACATCTTATATTGCTATTTCATTGTCCATTTCTCTGATATCTAGCTAAGAAGTTTTTCACATCACTTTCATCTTATCAACATTTTTAAAGCATTGCAGTAGCTCTGTTTACGCTCCAAATATTAGTCCCATTCAACTATTATTTTTTACACCTCAATTAATTACACACACTTTAAATCTCAGTTTTCAGAATTCTGTATTTATTTCAAAGCTGAGATAATTTGAATTTAAATGGATTTTAATCCAAAAGGACAATCTTGAAAACAGTTTGGAAACTCAATGGAATATACAAGATAAAAGTAACACATCTTGGTCCTTGGCTTTACTGGGGTAAAGGTTTGTTTTCCCACACTGGACACCCATCCCTGCAAGCCTTTACATTTGTACCTTTGTGTTGCAGTCCCATTGGACTCATAGTTTTCTTCCAGAATAGGACACAATTATTGTTTCATGCCATATAAAAGAAATATTTTTATTATTTCCATAAATAATACTTCCAAAGGGGTATTACCACTTGAGAGTATTTGATTACACAACTTTTGATATGTAGATCTTAGCAGAGTTTATGAATAACTTCAATAAAAATTCACCATAGCATCATTTGATTGTAAAATTAGGGAGAAATTATCAAACTTTTGCATCAGCAAATCAGCTGAAGTTATATGCTAAACAGAACAAAAATAGTAATGATTATGTTTCTGGCATAGCATTTGTTTGGCATTTTTAAACCAAGCCATCCTGTCCTACAGCAAAACTATTCAATGTATATATATAACAACATATGTATAACACATAATAATGTTATATATAACAATATAACAACATATACATTGTTTTGACATGTGGAATGTGCCTCAATTTTCCCCGTGCACTGCTTAAAGCAAACTAAGAGTTCATTGTGTTTTCATGAACTAATGTAAACATGGGGGAGGGGTTCCCATCAGTCAGCCTTTTTAACCAAACACCAGCTAAAGAATGCCAGTGTATTTTTTACCATGTTTTCAATGTATATATTGGTATTTATTCATTATTGCCATGTTTGCTTCCCTAGGGTATGGCATTTGCAATCATATTTTAGCAGATCTCTTTTTGAGCAGGGGAAATAATACCCACTCCCTGCTGCTGAACTGCAGAGGTCTCTTCTTGAAAGCTGTTGTAGTTATCTGCACTTATTTGGTAAGGTGGAGAACAGAATACAGGTTTAAAGGCTTAAAATCTCCCTTTCTTATTCCCAGTTACAGGAATTCATACAAGAAGAACATCTGCATAGACATGCTGCGCCGGGGTTATCACAAGTCCTTCTCTGAGCTCCTCACTCTGATCCAGAAGTGGAATGCCTTGAGGGAGGCTGCAGGGCCTGGGTCAGCCATATGGCATGAGAAGTCCCTGGAGGAGCAGCCTGATAAGCTGGATCAGCTTTACCACTTCCTGACCAGGGCTGAGGCAGCCCGGCGAGCAGGTAAATGGGGGGATTGTGGGTAGCAGAGCAGCGGGAGCCGCAGCCGCCAGTGCCTGGGGGAAGCTTCCAAATTGTTTCATGTATGAATTTGAAACGTTACTGCATCTTAGCACATTGCAGCCTTAGTCAACTGAGCTGTATTTATAGAATAAATGATTAGGAACTGCAGATATCTGGAGAGGTTTTGTGAAGAAAAAAAAAGGGGGAAAACATGTAGAGTGCATTTTGATATCATCAGAAATGTTTGATGTATTTATAGCTTTGATAACATCTCAATTATTTTCTCATAGTTTCATTATTTATTGTTTTTCTCCCTCTATTGATTTGAGTAGCTGGTTATGTATTAGAAAAATCTAATAGGTGAAATGCTGTTTCACACTGTAATAGTTTTATAAATCTGTTTTTATTAAATACCCTGTCTGCTAACTGTGTTTGGATTTGTGACTGACTTAAAAAAGATTGTGAACATGTCAAATAAAATACAGCACACAGATGTAACATGCCACCTGTGAATTACTAGATATTAGTGAAGACATAACTCCAAATTACTGTATTTTCTCTATTGCCAGCTATTTACTAAGCACTCATATTTATCATTTCCTTTTACTATAAATAGTAACATAACTTACTCCATCTTTCTCCATTGGAATCATTGTAGGGATGGAGGTAGATAAAGCTTTAACTGCAATCCTGTTTCATAGCTGAGTTGATTTCACTGTAGTTGTTTCAAGTTGCATTTTGATCATTACAAATATGAAAATCTACAGTGAAGCTTGTGAGTTAGGAATCTGAGCTTTTTGGCTGAAATTTAGAAACAGGCAACTTCATTTCAGAAAAGGAACAGCAAAAGAAACCCTTTTGGCTCTTCAAAAAAAAATGTTAATTTTAAATGTTTATTTGCCGTGAGAGCCAAAACTTGTGTTTCTTTATTTAATTCACTGCAATTCTTGACAGGAAGTCCAGCCAGCTGTTATTTGAAGGAATCTTCAGCTTTGCCTGGAGTATGACTAAAACCTGAATAGGCATCCCTGTAGCTTGCAGAGTATGAGAGAGAGTCTGAGTCTTGGACTGCCCTGACAGAAGCATTGTGCCAATATCTGATGGTCAAAAAGTACTGGACATGGATGGGCCTGCTCCCTGCAGCCACTTGAGAACAGTTTGCCTGCCTTCCTTGTATGATCTTTTTCAGTGTTACAGACTGTGGTGTGACAACCTAGGTGGCAAACAGGCTCCCTGAGAGGCAAGGCATTGCCAAATGAGCAGTTCCTGCCTTTCTCTCACTGGAGCCGGCATTCCTTGTGTGCTGGCCTCTGTAAGTCTTTCACCTCTGGCAGAGACAAGGTACTACCGCCAGCTGCCTGACTGCACCTTGCCTCTAGGAGAGAATATCTCCTAACTTTGCCTGTTGATTAAAGTGAAAGAAGAAAAAATAATGAGAACATAAGAGTTGGCAAGCATCTTTATTGAATTGCTAGATCAGGGCATAGTTTTAATTTTTTTTTTCACCAGTTTCAATGCACAGATGTTTGTAAAAAATGAGGTTTGAGTTGCCTGGCACATGAAGGGGTGGATGGTAATTCATGTTGCAGGTCTGAGAGCCAGCAGTGCAGTGAAGATTCACATGAATTGTGCAGCTCATCAAACACTAATTCAGTAGTTCTGCTAATCCAGTTACTCTCTGATTCTAATCAAATTGCTTGGGGCTCTGGCTTATGATCTCCTGACAACTCCAGTTGACACCATTTAGGAATCATTCAGCAGTTCACCTCAGCTGGAACTTACCATGATGTAGCAGCCACAACAGCAGCTGACCTGCATTTGCTCTTCAGCTGCCACAGTTCAAGCTTAAAAGGGTGAAAGTAATATTTGGGTCAGCAAATTGTGAGAGTTTATAGCATGGTTGATGTTGCTAATATAAGGCTGGCTGAAATTCCACCTATCTCAGGTAACAATTTTACTGAGAAGGAGATTGCAGGTATAAATAATAACAGTAAAAAGTTTATGACTTTTAAGTTTTTGGATGAATTAAATGTCATGAAATGTTGGAGTTTGAACCTGAAATGGTATGTGGAAAACAAAACTTCATTTACTATGTCAGCAAATAGTTTTCTTATTTTGCATTTAATTTTTTTCACCTGTTTTTTGGATCATGGAGTATTGCTGTCTTAGTTATGAGTATAACTTAGAATTTCTAATTTTAGAGCTTTATGATATTTACTGTAGTGTATAGAGCAAGCTGTGTACACATTCAGTTTTCATTTTTATTTGGTGGAAAATTTTAATATTTTAATGGTTTCTGTAGTTTATAGTTCTGGGCCACTACAATGCTGGATGTAAGATTTTTCCCAGAACTGAGCCAGAGCCATCTGACACAATGTGTAGGCTGATATCAAAAAGCAATTACTTTCTTTACTGCTGCGTTTGAAAATAGTAACATTTTGTTTACCAGTATTACACTGTACAGACTCATTACCTTTACTGACCAGTAAAGGTTCCCTCTGTTTTCATTTTTAACAGAAAATTTTGGTTGAACTTCGTACAGGAATTGTCTTTTTTTTTTAATAGCCTATTACCAATATTTTACCATGTGCAAAGAAAGTAGCTTTTTTTCTATCCATCTTAAACTCATTTTTGTTGCATTTTAATATCTCACAAGTATTTAAATAATAGAGAGGTGAACGTTAATCCTTGCAGCTTCTCAGAAAAATGACTGATGGAGTTGTTTTTTGCCTAGTTCAGCATTATTCTAGAAGCACTGGCTGAAATGTTAGCAATGCTTGACTGTATTTTTATCTTGTCTTCTTTATACAGGTAAAGTGAATGTTTCTGATTTCAAAATTGGGTGGGGGTGTGGGGTGTGTAATTATTCTTTCATGTTCCTTTATCCTGGACTAACCTCTTTTTTCACTAGTTCTGGTTTCAGGAGCTTAGGGGGAAAAAAAAACAAAAAAGAGGAAGTAGTTTAGCTGTTTAATGTATAGTTGAAGGGCTTTTTATGGAAGAATGCAGGATAAATGCCTGAGTAATGGATCTGCACAGCTCAGCATTTGGTGTACACAGTGATTTCTTGGCATGTATATAGAAATGCTGGGGGTTCCTTTAAAAGGCAAGTCATATTTTGTATATATCAGTACTTGCTAGAGTGAGCTGGTTTGCTTGTAGTAGTTGAAAGGAATGCAAAGCAAGTTTCAGCTCAAGAACAATTAAAGGAGGAGATGTCCCAGCTGTTAACTCTGCTTTGCCAGAGCAGGAATGCAAAACCAGGGAAAATGCCACAGCTCAGTGGCTGCAACATGTGCTGGGCAGTCAGCACTGTAGTGGCACATCTCTGTGCCAAAGCCAGAGGATGGAATCCTTGGGTGTGAACATGCCTTCAAAAGGGCAAGGCACTGCTTATTAGCTGGTCACTGGAGCAGCTGCTGGAAACTAGGAGTTAAAACCTGGGAGCTGTTGCCTTTCTGAGATTCCACTTGCTCCTGGTTCCTGAGCCCACTCAACCTCTGTGCTCTGCTGCCGGCTAAATGCTGAGTCTGTGCACGTGCTGCAGGCTGCTGACCCTTGTTCTAGACTGAAGTGAGTTGAACCTGAGTTGATGGCATTACCAGACACACACAATTAGAAAGAAATGGCAACTTGGCTTTTTTTCAACATAGAGAAAAATGTTGACAGTATGAGTTATCCTTAGTTTTTGTTGTAAAAGATGTCTTTTCGTAAAGTATATGAAGAAAGCGCGAGTATTTGATGTGCTGGCCCTGGAAAATCTTTGTCTAATATACTTAAGGTTGAAAACAGAGTTTAGCATTTTACAGTAGAAAGCTTTTCTGTAAGAGTTCACACTTGTGCCTTAGACTTGGGCTAGGAACATTGCAGTAACCATATGCTATTTTGAAAAAAACATATGGAAAGAGGATATGCATTAAAAGAAAAAAAGTATAATATACCAAACCTTCTTTTAATATTTGCTTGGATGAAGGCATAGTTTTGTTTGCTTTTGAGAAGCTGGGCAAAGGAGCACTTTTATTTTCTAAGCAAGTTAGTCATTCCCTACTTAACATTTTATCACAGGAAAAAATGCAGCAGTTGCTGGACACCAGTGGAGGATTTTATTATTTTTGTAATTATCTTACAAAAAGTTGAAATTATTCTGTCCAGGAAAGAAGCAAAGCTATCTCAAAATTCAGCCACTTGTAGAGCTACCATTGACTTCAACAGGAGCAGCACTTTTTAGAAAATTTCTGTAGTATGTTTTCATTGCAATAGCTTGGAGTCTCCCTTTAGCATTCCAGATGACCAGTTAATTACTTTATATTATTATAATTAGCTGGATTTTTCCTTTACCCTGTAAAATTGTACCCTGACCATTTCCTTTGCATTTCTGTATTGATTGTACATTTATTAAGCATTTTCCCTTTGTGTACCTGGCAATGTTGGGAGTGGTGTGCTCTGTGTACACTCTAAGAAACAGAGTCTGCCTGAAACTTGGTGTCATCATGCTCACAACTCACATTTTCACTTGCTTCATTTGTGAACTTATGGATAAATGCTCAGGAAAAATGTTTATCCATTTATGAATCAACTCTGTGGAAAAAAGGATCGCTGGCTGGCCCTCTACCTGTGGGTGTAGAGACATCCTTCTTCTGAACAAGCAAAAGGGACTGATTCCTTGCCATGTATAGATTCAGGTGGAAATAACTGATTGCAGCACCGTATTCTACTGCAGTTTCTGCTTTTTCTTGATCCAGCTGCCTCCACCCTGGATCTTTGTGTGTGGTCTTCACACCAGCAGCTGTCTTGCTATTAAGTCATTGATTTTGATCTTTCTGGCAAAAGAAAAAGGAAACTTTCAGTATTAATAGTGTCTCATTCTGACATAAAAAATTATTCCTAGTGAGTTAATTGACCTTAGGCCACTCCTTTTGTGTCTTCAAGAGTCAGTTATAATCCAGTCATACACGCTTTAAACAGCTAAGTGAAGTGGAGGACGAGTGTTAACAGCTCTTGAAAAGTTTCCACCTTGTCTGGCAGGAACAAAGGACTGACTGGTGGCTTTTTGAGTAGAAAATACTGAGTCGTAACTGGATGTTGAAAATTTTCTTTCTGATACCTGTAGTTTAAAAATCACTGCAAGTTCTTGTTAATGGAAAATGGAACAGCTGCCTCTTTGATTTTTCAAGGGAAACACCAAGCTAGGATCTCTTCATGATGTTTGCATCTGTTCTCTAAAGACCATTACTGTATTTTTCCTTTCTTCCACTGCATCCTGTCACAAAGAAGATCATAGAGATGTGGCACCAAGTTGTACTTGAGTCACACTGGGATGGCTTGCTGACCTTCTGTGTGTTTCTTTTCTCTTCTTTTAGCTCTGTTGGGGTTTTCATACTCAAACTGCACCTCACTATCCCTTGCACTGCACTCCTTAGGAGTTGTCTAGCTGAGCACAGCAAACATGAAGACATGGATTTGAGTGATCCTCTGTTCCATGCATGTGCTTGCTAAGGGAACAGGTCCTGGGAAGAGCCCAGGAACAAAGGTTTTGTTCAGTGGGCTGATCAGAGTCTACGGCTTGAGGACAATGAGGAGAGATGCTGCTTGACAGCTAAGGTGCACCTAAAGAGATCCTGATACAGAGCAGGGAATACCATGTGTGTTGAATATATGGGATTTATTGCTTAAGCTCAAGCTGAAGGGACCTTTTTTTTTATCTCTGTTAAACAGAATGACCTCAGCAAGGTTTGATAGGAATACTTTCATTTTGTACATAGACACTGAATTCTTAAGTTGTTTTTAATTTTTTTGATCAATAGATACATAAAGATGACTTGTCTACTTGTATTCTATTACAAGTTGTAGAGAACTTACTCTGCAAAATCAGAGTTCAAAGCTTGAATATCTGAACTACTTATTGGAGATTTTATAGAAGAGAGTATTTACTATTCCAGTATTTCTCTCCTGGGGAGGTAGAAGTTCACTTTCACTACATCTGAAACACTAGCTTTACCACTGTCAGAATAACATGAATTAACTTCTTGACTAGTAGCTCAGACTTTGAATCCAGAAGATAATGACTTTTAAAAGTCTGGGGTTTGGGGGTTTATTTTATGGCCAGCATATTTGGTCAGCCACTGTCCAAGACAATGACAGAGAAATGGTTGTCTTTGTGCACTTCTCATTGTTATGCACCGGCAGGATCATCATCAGAGGGTCACATTAAAGTTCATTCAATCAAAGCTGTGGCAGGAGCTGGAGTCCGCCTCAGGTCACTTCTATCCCTTGGGATTTGTAGGGCACTACCTGAAGTTATTTGCGTAATTTTATGTCTTATAAGTGCAATGATACTTTGTAGCAGTGATTTCATAGGAGAAAATTTATATCCTCTGTGTGTGTATCCAATGATTATCTAATTACTTTTCTTTTTCTGTGTTATTGCAATGTTTTGTATGTATCCTCTGGTATCCTCCTAGCTCATTTTCACTTAGCTGTGATCTGTATATAATGTGTATTGTTATCTTCATGTTAGGGGTTATAATTAGGTCTTGTATTTCTCTGCTCATGTGGTTGTGTGCTTGTAATTGTGGGAAGCTCTGCCTCTATTTCTGGGATAATCTCTAGAAGCCCTCCCTTGTGCTTCAAGAGTTGTTTAAGTCAGGATGAGAGAAATGTCAGCCAAGCAATATCTGCTTCTCTTCACTGAAAGGAAAGGGATCCTAGGTAACTCCTATTCATATCTAAGTTGGTTGGTTTGGATGAATCCCAACTGGGTCTCGACTTTGTCTGTATATGTTGGCCTGGTTTTGGATAGAATTAATTTTCTTCTTAATAGCTGGGACAGTACTGTGTCTCAGATTTAGTATAAAAATAATGTTGATATGTGTGATAGGTAATGATGTTGTACTGATGTATAAATTTATCTGTTAGAAACATATACATATTGCACATGCACTCAAATATATATATATAAATGTATATGAACCCCAACCTAGTTTTGTTACTGCCATTCCAGAATCATTTGCAGATATTTTTTGAGGCTATTTTACCAAAAAAAGTCTTAATTTCTAATGTGTAAATAGGTTTTATATGATGTAACATTCTGGGATATTCTGAAAAAGAGGCACCTTAAGATGTACTTTTTTGTGTCTTGAGGGGAAGCAAAAGGCATGAAAACTCACAGCCATGAAGAATATTCAGTTTAGGAATACTTGAAGTTTGTATATTGATAATTATTCCTCTCAAAGCTGAATTTTGAAGCTTAAGCTGATGTTTTGGTGTAAAACCTTAGATGCAAATAATTAGATGATAATCTAAATGTAATTTCTGAGCTATTTCTATTTTGTGATTTTTAAAGAAATTGTAAATCAATCATTTGTTGGAAGGGAGGTTACCTCTTTTAAAATACTAGAAACAGAAAGGTATATATAGATACAGACTGCTTCAAAATCATAATTTTGTATATTTTAATGAGAAATACTAAAAAGGTAGTAACCTGAGGTTACCACTTCATAGAAGGGAAAGCGCTGAGAAAATAAAAAGGAAACCAAAATAATATATAAAATAACACAAGCAGCAAAAAACCATATTGTTTACCATTAGAGGAATTAATTTTTAAATCAAAAGACAAAACCAGAGAGTATTCAAGAATGGGGGAAATGTTTCAGCTTGATTTCAAAAAGCTTTATGCAGGGAGAATTCAGACACTGTTCTCTGAAATGACCCAGATGGAGGAAAAAAGGAGGAGAAACAAGTAGTGGATAAACATCTTGAAGTCTGCAGACAGGACTAGGTGGTAGCATGGCTTTTTCAAAAGACAGAATAAAGTTCTTACTGTGTTGTGCAACACACTGAAGAGCTTTATCAAGATATCCTGAAGTCAAATAACAGTCATGACAACAGAGAGAATGAGAGATTTACATTTCTTCAATTAGATCATTTGTAATTTGTAATTTTGAAATAGAACATACTAGAGATGAGACTGACAAAACCCTCTTGTGTGGTTTAGTCATGAATTTAAAGTACTTGTTTGAGTAATTGTTGCTGTGTGTTCCAAATAGTGCAGGTGACTTGCACAGATGGTACAATTTACTGTCACGAAAGTCATCCTTTTGGAAGGTCGATTCCCCCAATTCTTCTTGTAGATAGCAGAAGAGGAGAATTTAACTGCATCTTTGGATCAAAGTGTTTTCATATGGTTGTCATAGTTTTAAAACACTTGGGAAAGATCTGGACTTTGACATCTTGAATACACTGAAAAGATTTCTTCTTTCCCACTTGTTTTCTGTGTGGTGCTCCAGACCCAGAATTAAGAGGGTATTTTCTTTGCTTCCATTTCTCTCTTTTTTGAGCAAAGCTTACAAATTGCAGAACTCCCAAAAGCAAGGCAGTTCTGTTCAATATGTCCAGCCTGACCAAACAGTCTCTTACCTGCTGCAAGACCTGTGCTTCTTAACTCCTTCTTTACCCAACTACATGGAAATTCCTTTTAGAACTGGCTGTTTGGCTCACATTTATTTAACAGCCACAAACACACTTAGTAGCTCACCAAAACTGTGATGGAAGTTTAGCTAATTATTCAATTTCACATCTGCATGAGCAGATTTTGCAGAGAAAGTTGTTTATTTTAGCCATGAAACACAGAGGTTCATGCTGTGCTTTATCATCTCATAGATTTTTCAGCATCGTTATGAGGAATAGATCTTTATAATTCTCTTTAGGGAGAAACAGTATGGCAAGATTTGTCAGGAAAGTTTCACATTTCTACTCCAAATTAGTAAAGTTTTGGAATATTTCAAGGAGGGCACCTTGTGGATTTTTTTAAAGGTGCTTTTCCATGGGAAATAACTATTTCTGTAGAAGCTGTTATTCTGTAACTTGAAATTGTGAATAATATATTTGTGGATAATTTTGTAATGCTACTTACATTTAGGACTTGCAGGTTTTTTGTAAATTTTAGGGATGATGCGTGTTCATTCAGCTGTCTGAGATAATAAAGAGTGGAATCCAATCTTCAGACCACAGAGAAAATTTGTGACTTTGAGTCTCCCCTGCTTTCCACATTTGTTCTGAGAACAATACTTTGGTGAACTGTTGGGTTTTTTTTAGGGGAAGGTGAACAATTTCAATTTGTCTTTGATTTCCAAGAGTCCTAAGGTACTAAACATGGGAATATACATGAAAACTCAAAGCCTTTCTTGTTAGCCATACTTTGAACGTTTAAAATTGTATTAATTAATGGACTGTGTTTGCAGAGTGTTCTTTCTGGTCCTTTATCTCCATCAACACAGTTGCTACCTTAGAGGTCTAAGGTTTGGAAAGCTCTTGGGCCTTTTCAGGGCCCTGTGGGTCAGACAAATGCTTCTTCAGTCTCACTCTGACTTCTCTTTTGACTAGCCAGTGTTTAATCCAGGTTCTGTGTGTTTTATTGAACTGACTTTTGGTTCTGCACACAGAAATTAGAACAAAAATGTTTTGATTGTGCCTAATTTGTAAGCCTATAATTTTCCTCTTATATTTCTCTGAGTGGACATGTAGCAGAACTTGATGACATTTGAATGGTGGAAATAGAAACAGCTTGAAATTTTCATTATATGGTTACTGCTATAACATGCAGAATTTCTGAACACTGATGATAATCTGATATTTTTATTGTGATTTTTGTTTTTAAAGGGCACTATGAGGAGGTGTATGATAACCAGCTTAGCTTGGCCTACTTTTTCAATGAGCCTGAGGACAAATGGCTAAGTAACTACTTTTATGAGCAAAGCTTTCACACTGCACAATTAGTAGAAATTGATGGTGGGAAGAGAAAAGCACAAGCATATGTAAACATGGGCCTCATCAATGAGGAACAAGGTAAGTCACTGACATCATAAAGCTGCATTGGATGGCATCTGTAGTTACACAAACTGGGCTGAATTAAAAGATCTATGGACGTGTAATTCTGTAAAGTTTAATCCTGCTTCCAATTTACACTTGGATAAACAGCTGGTATTTTTGTGTTCTTTATAAAATTACATTCTTGGTTCTCTTGACTGCAAGTGCCACCCTCTTTGTTCACACATGACTGCCACATTGGTGTTGGCTTCAGACTTAGACCTCACCACAAGCTCCATTTCTCCATCCACATCCTTAAACTGTGAGTCTATGAAATTAGAAGATATTAATAGAAATAATTAGAATCATAGAACAGCCCAGGCTCTGAGGGACCTTGACAGATCATCTGATCCTACCTTTCATGGAAAGGGAGCCTAAATGAGGTTATTTTAGCACCCTGTCAATCGCATCTTAAAAACCTCCAGTGATGGGGACTCAACCACATCCCTGAGGAGCCTGTTGCAGTGAACAGTTGTTCTCACTGTAAACAATATTGCTTTCTTATATCAAGATGAAATTTGTTTCTGGATTTAAAAGCATACATTCCCTTTCATGGCAGAGGGGTTTGTGTGTGGATAGCAGTCAGAGTATAAAAGCAGTGTTTTCCTCTGTTTGCATAAAATACTCTCATGTTGTGAGAAAACAAGCAATAAGTGAGCCTTAAGCAATTGAATAAAGGCTATCTTCCAGTTCTAATTTGTAAGTGTACTGCATGCCTAAGTATTGCTTAAAATATGTGATTTGTGTAGCCACTATGGTTTTGTTTCTAAAATTGACCGTGGGGTGAAACAATTCCAACTCTGAATTCAACTTATGGCTGGTTTCTCATATACAGTGGCTTTGCTTTAAAAAAAAAAAAAAAATTCACGGAAATTGAAATATTTTGTGAAAATAGTCTAATTCCATTAAATTTCTGACAGAATGGATGTGGAAAGATGGCCCAATTTCCCAGCAAAAGCCTGCAGCTTTTCTTTTTTTTTTTTTTTTTAATTGAAAGGGTGTTGTCCTATTTTTTCCTCTTGTTCTATTAAAGCTGACACATCACACCTTTTTTATATTTCTTCACAGCTTTCTAGACTACTGGTCATTCACACTGTTTCCTGTGAACTGTTGCCTTATTTTTCTTGCCTGCAATACCCAGACCTGGATTCAGTTTTAAAATTTGAGCACATACCAATAATCAGTAAAATGGAAGGATTACTTTTCTTACACATGGTATTTTTATTTGTGATTGTAGGTAGGACATCTACTTTCTGTATTTCAGCATGGGTTGTGTACTGATAGTTCATGACCTCCAGCAATCTCTAAGTTATTTTCTGAAGATCTGTTAACTACCTGTCCTGTTCTGAGGTCTCCAGTTAGTTGTACCTAAATGCAATTGGTTGCTTTCTCTCTGCACTGTGTAGCATCCTGTGTTTTGGGGGTGGTTTCTAGCAATTGTTAGGGTTGTTTTGGTTTCTGAAGTTACCCTGCAGCATGCTTTCTCTTCTTCCTGGTTTGATAGAACTAGAACATTTAAAAGTATTTTTCTGCCCTGTAATTCAAATCCTTAATGAAAACAGTAAGTAATAAACTGGACATAGGGGAGGCATCTGTGGAACCACAATGAGTAACCTTTTCCACACTCACAGTGAACTACTGATGACCAAAGTCTAGGTACTATTTCCTAACTAATTTGCACTCACCTGACAGCAGCTGGTGAACTATGTTTCTCTAATGCTTTACACAGAAGTTATATAACAGTGAGAAAGGAATTTATTAACTTAAATGGAAGATTGGCTTGATGATATCTACTCTTGATATATTGACATTAGCTATAATATTTTCATGTTTTCTTTAAATACTTGGTAATAATCTGATTGATTACTTGCTTATCCAGTGTTATTTTGTTCTAGGAAATGAAGTTGATCAAAATCTGGTTTCCCAGTTGATAAGACAGCAGTTGCTTAAAGCCCAGCTAGTCACAACCATGTCATTTTCATTTGGAGTGAAAAATACTTAGTTAGGTTACCTATTTCTTATTCAGTAGAATAAAATTACTGTAAAATTGCTGTTGTGGTTTTTTTTTTTTTTTCAACCCTTTCACTTGGTCCTTTAGTTACTAAAAAACAAAATTTTAAGAGGGTGCAAACAAGCCAACATTTGTATCTACTTGTAACTTCGAAGGCTCCGAGTGTGACTCAGTACTGTTATCTAAGCACTGCCTAAAAAAAATTTAACATTTCTACTTTTATGATGTCTTAAGCAAAAGTTGCTGAATACTTAAATATCTTGAGGCCCACTACAAAAGCACGTAGGTAAAGTTATAAAGTAATGTAAAGAAATAGCCTGAGATGATCAGAGGAACAGAAATTTTCTTTTCCTACTGAAAAGTATTAGAAACTTTTAGAAGAGAAGCTTCTTATTAACCTTAGTAAAGAGAGATAAAGCAAAGTGGATTTTTACTGCCCAGGGTAAAGCTCCACTGAATCTGTGGGGTCTGTCTGTTGCAAGTATTTTCTTTCCAGAGAGAGAGGTTAAAAAAAATAAAGAAGCTGAGAGAGTAAGCATAGGATTTGCTTTGAGGGACCACTGAGGGGGGAAAAAAAATAGCGGATGTATTCCATGCACTTTGTATTTCCAAGGGTGAAAAATTGATCCAAGGGTGAGTTCTGACTGGAGAAAAAGTGTAAGAACAGATGTTGGCTTGGCATTGTAAAATACTGCATCAGTATTAATGGTATTATAAGTAAAATTTTAATTCTGCCATTTTATTTTTTTTCAGCTATTTATAATTTGGTAATTAATTTTTGAACCAAATTAGCCAGATGCCCACTTCTATGGGGGTGTATCTATGGGACTAAATGTAAACATCTGGTCCCACTTCTTTTCAGTTCTCTCATCCAATAGTGTATTTTTCATTACTTGGGAAAGGAAGCTGTCTATATATGCTTAGGACTGATTGCTTGGGAGTATAAAGTTAAACATGGACTTGTAAAGATTGTTGTTTGCCTTGGAAGAAAATCAATAAATTTGCTGGGTAATTTTTGTGTAATCAAATTTAAAGTTCTTTGACTTTCAGCCTGGCCCCTGTCCTAAAGGCTGGATATAACCTGATGTTCATTAATCTTCAAAGCTAAATATTTGAGGTGTTGGTGGTGTAGACTTCAGTCATGATATCTGGATGCATTAGTAGCTGCCACTAAGGGAACGAAAACAATAATAAGTGAGTAGGCTGCTACCTACGGATACCAATAGAACATTCTGCTTGGAGCAAGCATGATTATAATGGCCTTTCTTCACAGACTGAGATTTTTAGCCTCTTCTCTAAAATACTCTGCCTGTAAAATAAGGTCTGAAGCATTCATTGATTATTGTAGGAGTGTTCCCATTATGATACTGTTCAATTAGCTGTGCTTACCCCCTAGTTTGTCTTTCCTCAGAGGGCTGATAATAAGTCATTTTATTACTTTAGTTACTCATTATTTTACTATTGTTACTCATTTATTACTTTTTTTATAACTCTTTAATGGACTGATGTCACTTTGCAGACACTGAAAATGCAAGGACATGACACATTTTTTTCACATTAAATCCAGAATTACTTGTTGTCCAAGTAAGCATAAGCTTTGTGATAGAGTCTCTCATAGGAAATACGAGTTTTAAAATAAATATTTTTCTTCCTGTGCTTTGAATGTATTTTCAGAAGTAATGTCAGTCATTATAAATGTGTGCAAATTTCTGCATTTCAGACACTAAGCTTATAATCTGTCATAAAATATGTTTATATTATTAACTTTCTGCTGAAGTTAATTGTGAAGTTGAGGTTTATACTTTTGTATCCTGCAGAAGAAACAGTCCGAGTGCACTGACAAACACAATATGGAGTATTGTTTTGTATAGGTTCATACATCATTGCAATATTTGAGTGCTTTCAGTTTTGTACTAAATGCTTACCGCCTATCATGCATGAAGTGATATACACCTTAAATATACACATTGCAGAGTTTAAGATAATTTATATCAATAAAAAGAGCAGTCTGGGGAAAACAAGGAATTTTCACTTGTTGGAGCTATTTGCTTCAAATAAGTTACAACAAAACCAGATCAATTTCTATATTATTAAAAAGCATAGCAAAAGCAGACATCTGCACCCCTGAGTTGCAATACTTGGAAACATTTCTGGATACATTTAAATAACTAGTTTGAGAAAGCATGTAATTATCACAGTAGAGTCCAGTGAATAAAACTTTCACAGTGACTTACAAAACTCTGTCAGTGCCACACCAGAAACTGGATCTCCCCTGGCACGAGAGCTGAGGGATGTGTGGAAGTGATGCCATTAGTCTCAAGGCAGTGGTGACTTTGAATTAGTCATCAGGTTTATATTCTGCTAGCACATAAGGATCAACAAAAGTGGAGGTAATACTTTATCTGTAGTCTTTACAGGCTGAAAAGAATCGAGACAGGCAGAACTACTGAGAGAAAGGGACCGAGTACAAAGCAAATAGCAATGCTGGCAATCTCAGAGCTGGTTCCCACAACATACAGCTAATCCAGTAACCCAGTTTTGTCCACCTTTGTGTGGTTTTTTTAGATTGCGAATCTTAGGAGACCTTGATAAGGAGCTCCTTTAGTCCTTTCTAAAATAAGCTTAGGCATTTCAAAGATATGGTATATTCTGCAATCTCATGAGGAGTTTGTAAGTGTTCAGTCCTAATCCAATTCTGCCTTGATTATAAGCAATGTTAAGGTCTGATTGCTTTTCAAATAGAGCAATGTTATGGCAGAGTTGATCACTTCTGATCTCTTCGCACCTACCTCAAAAATATTAACAAATCACACCTGATTTATTTGAAAAGCTGTAGTTGTTTTATCTGTGATCATGGATAAAATATGGTCTTATTTCATATGTTGGAATTTGATAGAAACTTCTCTGAGTGAAAGACCTACTGAACACAAGGGACTTGTAAGCTTAATTAATTTGTTGGGGAAGAAAACACCACAAGATTCTTGCAGACTTTATCAATCTCGATTGAGAACAAGGTGTAGGATTTTACCTATCACTTTGCCATCATATTTAAATTCAAGTTTTTATCAAGGCATTGAGAAGTTGGAAAGATTATTTTTGTGTATTAGGGGCATTTCACCAAATGGCTGGATTGGAAGGAGCCTCTGAAGATCATCTAGTCCAATTGCCCTGCTGAAGCAGGTAGACCTGAAATGGGTTGCACAGGATAACTTTGAGTTATGAAGCTTAAGTATTAATTACTAAATATATTTGCTTAAAAACAACTAAAAGATGTATCATGATATCTTTTGGTTTTAGACTATAAAGTGTAAACTCTTTATTTACTTGTTCTTAGTCAAGAAATTCTTGCTAAGAATCCATTCTTACTAAGAAATTGTTGATTTTGTATTTAGAATTGTTTATGGCAAGTGTTTTTTAATTGAGAACTGTAATGTATGAATAATTGAGAGAAACTCAGCATAAATTCATGAGTATCTACGCAGACGAAATATGCACGTTTAAGCAGAATTTCCCCAATTGGTTTGCCTTCAGGCAGAAATCATTTATATTCACATATAAAAAAGAGAGTGTTAATATTGCAAAATGAAGTACTAAAAAGGTTTAAAAAGGCAAAAGTTAAAATGGCTTATGAAATTTCATATGCTTTTGTGTGTGCACATTTCGCAACTTAATTTTAATTACACAAATATTTAGTTTCTTTTTAGGAGATTCCTAAGTATAACCAGAATAAAATTCACCTCGGGATGGGTGGCCCATGTGCACCTTCTACATTAACGGAGCTTTATGTTGTTCTCCGTGCAGCAAGTCTGCCAAGTCCACTTAAACAGCAAATCCTCCATAGTACAATGGAGAAACGCTCTGCTTTACAACAGCTGGTAAATAAAATAAACCAGAGGGACAGCATCATTGAGGAAAGATTGATTTCTTCCTCACTACCTGTGCCATGCAAAGCTGTCACTGATAGCAGAATTTCTGCATTTGAACTGTCCATTCTGTCTATTTAACAATGTTATGTTTCCACCATAAGGCCCAGTATCTCAGATCTCCATGCTGTTGTATCTACAAGCCCGGATCACACACTGGAAGAAGCCAACCTAAAATGAATCCCATCTCTTTGTTCAGGAACAAAAGCAACTCAGATTAGCAGCTAAAAGATAGCTTTTGTCTGTCCTTGTCTGTATTGGAGATTCCTTTCTGTAAGTAACCTGTCTTGGTTTAAAATGATACCCAGTGAAGTTTGTGATTTTTGGTAAAACATCAACCTTATCATTGTATTTTTCTTTCTTTTTATAGTGAGATTTGTCAATGTGTGCACCAAAAGTAGGAAAAGGATTTAAAGATATGAATTCCTATACAATTTTTTTTCAGTGTTGCAGTGACCAACCACAGGGTCAGCCGAATCAAGTGGCTCAAAAGGTCCTTTAGTTTGATGCCTTCACAGCCCAAAAGCCTCGAGCATTCATAAGACTGTGAAAAATATACAAATCTGTGCCTTACCATTGGCCACAGCCCTCCTCTCCCCTTATTTCTCATATTTGGATATCTTTCCAGAGCGTTCTATGTTCCTCGGTAGCCAATTGGCCCTTGTTACTCCTTGCCTACCCCTTCTCCCAATTGCTGTAATTCCTTCTCCCTGCCTCAGTAACACCCCCTGGCTGATGTTCCATTGGTTTCTGTGTGTTTCCCACGTCCATATGTGGGGGTACAAGACCCCCTGCAAGCCAAGTGTCTTGTGCTTTCTCTGTGGGGTTTTCTCCATCCTAAACCGTGTTCCCTCACAAAGAAGTTTCTCCACTTCTTTCCTACCTCCTTCGCAACCCTCGCCATCGGTGGACAAGGCAAATCCGAGCAGGGGCTTCACCTGCCCTCCCTCGCCACAATTCGGTTTCTGCCCTCCCTGTTTGGAGCAGGCAGAAGATTGCCTGGGGCCGGGGCAGCGTGCTAGCCGGATGGCACCGCGGCGTTGTAGGAAGCTTGGGTGCTAGTGAAAACGTGACAGTGACTTAGAGCTTTGAGAGTCATAGTTCTGGAGATGTAGGGGTTCTCTGTTCTTTCAGGCAGGAACCTGTTTTGCATTTATACAGTACCATTTCCTGTGTGCTTCCTCAGCACTTGCACTTGTGAGTACATTTTATCAGTCAGTGTTCGCTGTGGTAAAGCTAGATGAGGACATGCTGCTGCCTGTCCAAGCAGAGTGCTGCTGTCTCAACATGTACAGCAAATTTGCCTGGTTTTCTGTCTGTCTGGAGTTTGGATCAATGTCTATCCTCAATATGTTATTTTTTTTTTGAAGTGGTGGGAACTTAGTGTCCTACTGCCTTAACAAATTTGCTTGAAATGCACTCCGAAAGTAGTTTGAAGAACAGGATGATCACATGGGCTTGTTCCCTGTGGAACCTAAAAGTATCTTTTTGTATTCCTCATTGTTTGGAGGGGGCATACATATTTATATGACAGACCAAATCCAGTAGTAACCACCTCCCCTTGGTTTATCATGATACTCCCCGTTGTTGCCCCACATTGCATATCCCAAACTACCTACTAACTAACTTCTCAGATTTGTTCCAACTTGTGATTATTTTTTTTTCCAAACTGCTTTTTCAGAAAAAGACATGTAGGAATAGTTCAGACCTGTAAACATACTCGCTTGTTTCAAGATCCCATGTCTTAGACTACATAAACCTGTTGCTAAATTTTAGACTCATGTAGCGACATCTTTAATAAGAGTTTCTGCATTAGGGAACTTTAAAGACAAAAAGAAGCCTTCTCTTAATGGTACATGGAATTCTTCATACCCAGTTTGACCATTTAAAGAACTTCCAGACATTGATTTTTACCACATCAATTGAAGTTAGTTCTTGTCTCTTATTTTGCATTATCTCACAAAGCAATTATATTGTTTTTCTGATTGTTTAAGAATTGAATATACAAGTTGGCTGGGAAAAACTTGATTGTAGATCATAATTTAAAAAAATTAAGCAGCAAATTGCTAGGAGTTAGTCTTTGGATGTGCTACTTTTCTCTGCCAGTCAGTAGCAGCCATAAATCCTGCTAGATTCTTGGGAGGACAGATTTAAAAGGTTTGTTAAATAACTGAGCTCATCCTCCTGCAAGTGCAGAAAGTAGTTCCCCAGTAAATGACATCTTATTATTAGGGGGTTGTTACTTGTTGAACTAACAAGTACTGTCTTGAGTTGTTGTTATAGAAATTAGGAATATTTTCAGTTCAAATTAGCATAGTCTTAAGAAAGAGTGAAAAAAGCTTCTGAACATGCAACATGAAAGCAAAAGGGGACTGTTAAGTTCATAAAAATAATCTTCATAAAATTATTTTTTATTCTTATTTTTAAAAGGTATTGGTAGGCAATGAAGCTATTTTGAAGAGAGAACTCAAGTAGAATTCTGTAGTGTTCCTCTTTTCACTTCTGAAAAGAAATCTGGTGAAAATATAATGCTTTCTACATGCTTTTACTTCAGTTGATTTAAATCAAGGTTTATTATTAAGCCTAAGAAAGTAATAATACTCTTTACACTAAGAAAAAACTAAGTTTCCTTAATCCTTTCATGGTCACTCCCACTTTGCTAGCCTAATTTTTACAGATGGAGAAACTTTTAGTTCTGACGTAACAGGAGAGAGGTCTGTATTCCTGCTTTCTAATAAGCTCTTCAAAATATTCACAGCAGTGAACAGGTGCTAATTCTAAAATGTCATTTTCATTAAAAGTTTTGACACAAGAAAAAAGATCCTAAATTAGTTTCCATTCTTAGAAGTCTAGAGATTGTAAAGTTAATCTTCAAGTCATAAAACTACGGGGAAAAAATGATTGCTGTTTACATTGGACTATGAAATTGAAATATTTTAGAAAAAACATTTGCTGTGTGCTTGAATATAATGTGCAGCACTCAGGTGAACTGTTTGTATAGACACTTCTGTGCCAATCATATTGTAAATGTTTTTGGTATCAAATATTGCTCTGTTTGCTTCATGTGCATGTTCATAAGATTATGACATTTAATGAAGAGATCTTTTTAAAGTATTGATAGCCATGAGTAAATTATACTGTGTTTGATCTGTGTTAAAGATTCAAAGTCCAAGATATTTGAATAGAACTTAGGATAAAAATGTAATTAGGTTACATCCCTAAAGTCTGATATATCTTTAAACAAGACTGCAAATGAAACTTTATTAAAACTTCAAATGAATTATTTCTTTGCTTTTTTAAATTCTTTTTCCCTCTCTTCTCTTTCATGTCTATTACTGACATTGCTGCTTGTATTTTACCTGTCTTTTCCAGGGTATTTTAATTATTTACTGCTTAATGACTAGTACTGAGATGAAGCTGCCCTCTCACTCACTGGCTTTTTTTTTTTTTTTTCTTCGCTTCAAAGCTTTGAGAGGTCTTGGAATACTGTAGTTGGACTGGCAGTTGTCATCATAAACTTTCCTGGAGGCAGTGTTTCCTTTCAGTAATTGATAAAGGAGGCTTTTTCCAGAGGTGCCTATCCAGTGTCACTGAGTGCTGACAGGATTGCATGTCCTCAGCCATTACCAATGATCTGTAGAAGCCATAGGTAAAGCAAACATGGAGCTGTTCATAAAAATATATCTTACTCTTCAGAGGATCATTCAGGTTGGTTGGGATCTTAGCAGGTCATTAGTCCAGCTGCTACTCAAAGTACACTTCTGAATTAAATTATCTGCACCACAGAGCAGCTCCACTGCTGGAGCACTGCATCTGATAATAAATTTATTATTGGAAGCTATGAAAAGTAAGGGGAACAGGGTAGAATCTGAATAAAATGTAAATACTGCCAAGAAAATTATTTAAACCAAGGCAAGTATTTGACTTGAAATAGCAAAAAAAGTAATTTAGTGAAACTAATCTGCTTCAGTGTCACTTTCTCTAATTAAAAGATAATGACTGTATTAGTCTTTGAGGTTGAATACTAATATAACTTGTTTTCATTTAGTTCTGTTGTATTGAAACTCTCAAGCCTTAAAAAACAGGGCTGCAAAAGTATCTGCCTTTCATCACTGAGCTTTCTGATGCCTTTCCTTTCTGCATTTGGATATCCACCTATAGACATGGAAATATTTGTGAAACCTGAAATGGGAGCATCCCACTGAGTGTGGGCCCACTCTCATCCAGAGCCTGGAATCTTACAGGGTGAGCTTCCTGAATACGTTGTGCATCCTTGGTAGCCTTTGCCTATTGAAAGCACTTTGATGCTCTGCAAACATGAAAAAAGGCTTGAATGTTATTGTGAAGCAAGAATTCCATTCTCTATAAAATGGGGGTGTGATTGTTTAGCTAATGTTCCACATTGTTTGCAGTGTTGTCCTCTAGATAAAAATTGCTATATATCAAAAAGTGTTTATTTATATATAATCAAACAAATCAGAAGAAGGCATCTGAACAAGTGCTGTTTTCATAATATGTGTTAACCTAAAAAGATAAAGGAATTTTAATTGTAAACCAGAATTTTGTATGTTGGATCATTTGAATGTGAATGTAAGACAGACAAGTTAGTGGAATTTTCACTTGGGACCTGTTTGGTTGTTGTATTTTTCCCCTTGCTGGTCCACAGTACCCCATTCCCAAAGCAGCTGTCATTTTAGCTGCCTGTGGGAAAACCCTCTTGTGTGCAGCTCAGTAGTGCTGGCAGCAGAGGGGGAAGGGATTAGAGAGCAGCCAGGCGACCAGAAAAGCCAGCATTATCCCTGCCTCGTGAGGTGTCTCTGGGAGAACCCTTTAAGCAACTCCTTTTTAGAACGCGTTTGACATCCCTTTGTGCTGAAGGTGTCATACAGCGCCTGTGAACTGTCCTACTGTGGGTTCTGCAGTCTGCACTGCCCTCTAGGTTTGTGTAGGTGTATTTTGAGTGCTTGAACTTTAAGGCAAGTAATATAGGTCCTCACAGGACAAGACTATATACGCTCTAATGCTCGCTGAATTATTACAGTTATGATTTTCTTTTCAGACAACACACACTTGTTTCAGTAAACAGAAATAAAGTACCATCCTCCAAACTGCAAGACTAAGGAGTAGCCTGGCAGTCCTTCACTCACAGAAGGGAAGATAAAATACTCTCTGTTTGCACTGCAGTTGGTCCACCAGTGCTACATTTCAGGTTGTGTGAAGCTCACCTTTCCTTTGCTCTCTTCCTTTCTCCTCTATGTCCTCAAGTGCTCTACTTCTCAGGCATGATTTCAGCTTGCCTTGGGCAAATTGGACTCCAGGTTAGGTCTTCTGGTGCATTGTCAAACTAAAGAAATGGTCAGAATACTCTGTGGTGAGCCAGCATGGTCATTGCAACATTCTTATGAACTGCCTACATCATTTTGCTCAAGCTCATGGTGGAATCTTTCTGAAAAAAAACCCCAGCTTTTGTAAAGTAAATTAATATAAGGTTTTATCCATTATCTTTAAGATATTCACTTTGATTGTTGTCTGATAATTGGTTTTCTTTGAGATGGATCTTGCAGACTTACTAAACGGCAAAATTTTATCTTAAATCACTTCCTCAATTTTTTTCTTGTTTTTTCAGCTGGTACATGAAATCAGGTTAGTGCATGTGAGAGCTGTGCCAGTGGCTTCTTTACCGTTAATTTTACCTCAGGAGTCCAGGGTGGTTCAACTGTTTGCTGAATGAGAGCTTTATGTTTCTTGTGAACACTTCTCTGTTTAACACTTCTGTAACAATCTCTGTAGATGGGAAACTGTGGCAGACTTAAGTATTTCAGTTTGAATAGTGCTGTCATAATTGAACATAGAAACTGAGCATAATACAAGTAGTTCAAGCAGTTAGACCGAAATGTAAGCATATATCTTTTGAAGGATAACAACATTTTTGGGTTTTGTTACCATTAACTGATGCTTCAACCAGATTTTGTGTTCTCATTGTGTAGTGAAATAACTGATGGCAAGAGATGCTCTAGATTAAAACATACCATAATAAAGTTTATTGTTCCTTTAGGTTATTGTTTTAATCTACAGTGGAATATTTTCTGAAGCCCTGAACAACTGTTTGCTATTTCAAATTAATTGTGCTTTCTGCTTCTGATGGTGCTGCTCAGGCAGGGTACCTAACAGACCTGTCACTTACGTGCACTTGTTTCTGTGGCATTATTTTCATTGGCAAATATACGAGCTGATAGAAAAGGAAATCATTAGGTGCTCTCAGTATTGCTGAGGCATGGAGCTAGAGCAGGTCACTCGCTGCATTTTGCAGATTGTGACATTTTAAATTACCTGTACACTACTGAAAGCAATCTGTGAACCTAATTAACATCTCACCTAATTAAAGTCAGGACTGTATGTAGAGAATTCTAGATAGTTTTGCACTGCCTTTATTTATTAAATACCACATTATTCAAATTTGAGTCTCTAATTTCAGTATTGAAAACTTCAGGTTTGTGTGCTGTTTTCTTAAGTGGGAGTAACTTTTTTTTTTCTCCTTCAAGTAATCAATGCTCTGCTGAATGAGTTCATTTTAATGCACTCAATCATGCCTCTAATGTTTGTAGCTTACGGGCGCAAGCATCAGTAATGCAGGAATGTTATATGGCTTTAGTTTGGGCCATTTCATAAAATATTCATGGAATCAAAAATGTGCATCAAAATAGCGGCTGGGAGAATTACATTTATGTGCCTGCTTTTATGGCAGCTTCACATTTAAACCCATTTGTGTTAATATCTAGTCAATCTTTCTACTTAAAAAAAAAAAGGCAAAATAGTAGTCTCCATATATACCCTTTTAGGTTTGATATCTATTTTGATATAACAGATCTGTATTTTTGGATTGGTTTTTAAGAAGGAGAATTGTAAAGGAACTTCTGGATGATCTAAAAACATTCTTCTTTTTTCCTTGAATGGATTTATTTTTTTACTTGGAAGCAACTCAGTGAAAACTACAGCAAAAATCTTTGTCAGAATAATGTCTTATATTCATCTATAATTGTTTAAAGCTGATTTTCTAGTCCCGAAATTATATTGTGACAATGTTTGCCTCCTATATTTAGGATTAAACTCTTGCTGATAGGATTTGTTTTGTTGTGCCCTGAGTTATATTAAACTATAAAAAATTATAAAAGTGTAAAATTTTAGTAGTGGTAGTACATATGTTGTAAGAGTTACCATTCTGGGTTTTGGTTCCTTTTATAAGAAGGACGAAGAGGCATCAGAGATTCTCCAACTCCTTTTGGTATCCACTGAGAGAAATTCTGCATGGCAGTGTGAGAATAAATATGCAATTGCTATTAATGTTGCCCACTGAAAATAGCTTTAGTGCTTTATGTAACATTCTGCAAATAGATTTTTAAAACATGGATTTCCTAGAACCACCTTCTGGATTTTCTCTTTGAATTCCTAAACCTATAAAAATACATTTCTGCAAACTATTTCAAGTGATTTTCTTAATCCATTGTTTTTCCTCTCATTTTGCTTTTTTTGGTCTTTTGTTTTTTTTAGTTTGTAATAAAAGTAATTTAAAACTCTGCCTTGTCACTGCCTAAGTGAGATAAAAATGCTCTTCTCAGAAATGCTCTGCAATTGGCTAATTACTTTCTTTAAATGTTTTTCAGGATTTTCAGAGGACATTGTATGTATATCTGCAACCAACACTTGCAGCAGTTTTGAAATTAGAGTGCACTACCCAGATCAGTTCCAGCTTAACTGACTCATGACAGGGAATAAACTCTCCAGCCCCCTGAAAAGATTATTTGCCCCCAACATTTGAGTTTCAGATAAGCATTATGGATTAAATAAATAGGCTAATATGTCTTTTGCCAATGGCAACAAGAGATTCCATGTTATTTTCATGGAAGAAATAATTCCAAAGTCTAAAACATTTTACCTTCTGTGAATTTGGGAAGTGTCCACATAGCCAGTTTTATTTGGGAGAGTCTTCAGTGAGCACCTTTCCAGCCATGTAAGGGCTTTATTGTCAGGAATTCTGTCTCTTCTGTGTTTAGGAAACTAGGTGGTATTTTGGCGTTTTGCTCAGCACTTTCTATTTAGTATTTCTGTGAGTAGATTATTTCACTTTTTACTTCATAATCTTTCTTGGTAATTCAGTGTAGTATAGATTCATTTGAATATTACCAACAAAACTTATACTGCTTTCATACTTTGAAGCTTGGTGTAGATGGATTGTTACCAAAGGGGTTTCACTGAGATCTGGCAAAGGGAGTGTCAGGTCCCAGCTCTTGTGGTTAGGCCAACTCCTGAGAACTATGGCATGCATGGAATGCACGAGTTCCATTTCTAGTCTGGCAGAAACTTTCTCAAGGGGATACTGCAGGAGGGGAAGCTTGGGTAAGAATCACCACACCTGATAGTTGTAAGAAGCTGAAAATAGTTCTTAAGATTGCAAGTATTACTTACCTAAACGATGGGTCCTGTTAAGAGATCATGTTACAGTGTCTTAGGTGAAACTCAGATACTGTGTTCAGCTTCAAGGTGATACCACTCACTTGTTTGCTGCTTCCCATTCCTACTAAAAGTTTTTGAGAAACACTTGAATCAAAATCTTTTGAAGAATCCATAACACATGGATGTGTATGGATGACTCAAATGTATGACTGTACCCTTTCAAAGGAACAGTCTATTTATTAATGAACTTTGGGGAGAATTCCAAGGAGGAGTGTGTATGTGTTTATGACAATCCAAGTGAACAAAATGCTGAATCTACCTATTAGCATTAAATTTTAATTCAACTTTCATTTGTCATAAAGCCAACATGACCTTCTCCAATATCTTAAATCTGTATTTAGCAACTTGGATTACTGGAATTCTGTTGATTTCTGAGTTGACTGTGCCTTAAGGAATTATCTGGACCGGACAGACAAAAAAATTGGAAGCCTCTTGAGAATGGACAAAGTTTTTTATCTGGCCTTGGCTAGTCTATGTCTCTATTTTCTGTACTGTCAGGGAGCCTGTAAACAGCTTGTACTGGTTGTGATAATTTCCCTTTGCCTTTCTATTTGTGCGGTCTGATGTCAGCTATGGGACATTTTGGAAAGGTTGTGTAGAACCTTTCCTGTTTTGCCAGTGTTTTGGACCATCTCTCCAATACCTGTCCTAGCTAGAATGGAAGTGAGTAAAGCCTGGTGCCTCCCCTTTCACCTGGCACTGCACTCTTCAGCACCTGCTTTCTCCTCTGGGACTCTTACACAAATTGTAGGCTGTAGAGTTATAAAATTACTTGTCTGTGACACTCATGTAATTCATTGTGTCTTTGAAAGAGGAGTTTCTTGTGCTTGTCAGTTTTAGTTGAACTCATTTTAATCATCAGAGAAGCTTAATATGAAAATAAATTTAATTCTCATAAAGATGAGTTATGTTTTACATTGCAAAGTTGAAAGCATGGTTATAGAGGGGTAACATATGCAAAAGACAAATGTAAATTGAGTTAATAAGAGAAATCTGTCATAGCTGTTCTGCTGCCTCTGGGTTGGCTGGAGGCCTGGGGAAGATAACCTCATTTTCTCCAGGAATGCTTAAAGAAGATCCTTCTCCAAGCTTTTTTCCCTTCCTTTCCTACAGCTGGGAAACAACTTTTTTCCTTCCTCATTCTTTTTGCAGCTCGAATGCAGCACTGTAAAAAAAGACTGCAAAACAGCAATAGTTCCTTCTAAATCACATCTCAGAGGGCGGTGTAAACTACAAACACTTCTAAGTGAATTTGTTGTGTGGTTTATTTCAGCTTTTAATAGAAATAGCAGTTGATATATTGAGGATCTGTGGGACAAGATTCCTCCATCACACACACACACACACACTTATAAAGGCAGGGTCACATTCACAGTTCTCCCTGCTGCAGAATAGATTTTGCTAAAGAAGATACTGTGACCAGAATGTTTTTTTTCAAACTTCAATGTAAATAGTCTTATCTGCTTCCCTGCAGTTTTTCTGTGCCCATTAAGTACAAGAAAAACTTTTCTGTTCTTTCCAAGAACTTTGAATTTCCATTGTCAGCAGGTATGGAAATCTCCTAGATTGAATTGTATGCACAGAGGTAAACACAGCTAAAGGTAGAGAGAAAACTACTTGCTTGTGAAAATGAATTGAATTCTATCTTCAAACTTTCCTTTGCCTTAAAGATGTTTGAGTAACTTACATTTGAAGACCTTGGAGTATATTACTTCAGGCTCAATAATTAATCTATCAATGGTTAATGCTCTTGCAGTAAATGTACTAGATAAAATCACCAGAGTTGGCCTTGCAATAGCTGTTGAATAAATTACTTTGCATGATAATTCTTTTTTTCAGCAATTAAATAGTTTGAATGAAGATTTTTTATTTTTTCTCCACAGTTTTGATACCTTTATGCTCCATGTTTCAAATGTTTCAGCACAAGTTTTCATTATAGAAAAAGAAACTTGAGAAGAAGTTTCAGTTGTGATTATTTATGCATAGATGTGGTTTTAATGTATGAGAACCACAAAGGTGTTATGAATCTAGAATAAATTTATTTTCTAGAAGATCCTGACTTTGCATCCATGACGTCACACCTGTTCAATATTGTGAATTTACACAGGAAATCTAATTTAAAATATGAGAAATTCAGATTAGAGCATTACTGGGTGCTGTGAGATTTGGCAGTATTTTCCAGCGGTCTGTGAGTTATGAATTGATGAGTCTTGAAAAATCTGTGGAATGTTTGGCTGCAACTTACTTTTAACGATACAATTATTGTAGACTATGAACTTTTACAATTTTTGTTGATTGCACATTTGATTGTTGATTTTAATTATGAATGACGTTTTTCAGGTCATGTCATGAAAGCTGCTGAGCATTTTGAAACATTTTATCAGCTAACAGAGGGCACACCATGGAAGGATGAGACAGGCTGTTCTTACACTTCACTGGCATGTCAGCATCTCTGGAGAATTTATACGTTGCTAGCAGACAAAATGCTAGAAAATAAAGAACACCAAGAGGCCATCAAAACACTAATAAAAGCTTTAAAGATGGCAAAAGAAGGTAGGTGGAAAATAAAGCTTTCCCATTCCTTCATTCGATGTGCAGGCCATGATTTTCCTATGAGTACAGTGTCAAGGGATTGACAGGGTGATTATTTCCTGTGAAACTCAAACACAAATGCTGTCAATACACTTGTAGTTCTCACTAAAGCGGAAATGCCTTCTTGCTGACAACAAAGAAACTTTTAGGTTCCTCAAAGCTTTATCTCCCAAAAAACCCCTCACAACCTTGTGGGAATAATAATATAAAACTGTGAACCCCAAATCAGAAAGTAAGGTCACTGATGGAAGCTTAGGTCACTGATTTCAATTGGCTGGTCACTGTTGATTTGGCAGTTTTTGACGGATAATATCTTCTGGAAAAATGTTACCTTTTCACTCTACATAGTTATTTAATACTTGAAAAATACAGGTTTTTATCATAGCAAGCAAAATTTTCTATCTTAATACACATAAATACTTTGAAATCTAAAGTTAAAAATTACAGAATAGCAGAACAGCAGAGGTAGGAAGAAAGACCTCTGGAAATCATAAGGTTGTCCTGAGCAGGCTGCCCTGGACTACATCCAGTCAAGTTTTTAGTATTTTCACAGGTGGAGCCTCCATAACCACTCTGGAAAAGATTTACCACTCTTCAAGCACCCTCACAATGTAGAAGGGTTTTATTTAAATACATAATAATTCAATATTTACTAGCACATACATTTTGGGTGTTTTTAATAATGTATGCAGAACATTAATCTGTGATCCAGTCTTTTAGTAGTAGTTGGACTAGCTAAAACATCAAAAATGGGGAAAAAAAATGGAAATATTTTCTAAATTTTAAAGTAAGTTTTGCGACAAATAATGTTATGACTCTACAGGTCATACATAACACAAGCTTGTAGTGTTTTCTACAGCTGTTGTCTATAATATATGCTTAAATCACAGCTACAGTTAAACTCCTACTCTTAATATTTAGTGTAGTAACTAGAAGCATTGCTGATGAAGTTTCCTATCAATGTCTTCTTATTCCTTGTGAAAACTGCTGGTTATTAAAGGGTTGTCAGACTGGATCTGCTGTCCTTCCAAACCTTTTTTGACCAGGCAGATGTTCTGGTTCCCTTATTTCAAATCAATCACTTCCACATCTTCCCAAGGCGTGTATCACATACCATTATGCACACCACATGTGCTGCAGTTCTCTTTAAGCTTTAGGAACTTCATTCTGAGGAGTTCTTCAATCCTCGTTCCAGAGCCGTACTGCATACTGGATGTTACCTGCTATGTCCATTCTGTCCTTCTGGACTATCATCATGTTGATGTATTTTATGGATTAGGATTAGATAATACCCACTTCAGACTGTCAAAATCTTCTTAAGGAAGAAAGTTCTTTATGTCCCTAGCAACTTTTAACTTATTGTTCTTCTGTGAAACTGTATTTCTGTACCCATTTGTCTTATTAAACCTTTAAGGGATTTTGAATATTGGAAAAGACCATCAGGTTTTTGAGTTTTTGAAGATTTTAATAATTTTAAGGACCAATTTAAGTGCTGTAGATAGAGCACTGCTGTGGCATCAGCAATTATTATCATTCACAGAGTTTCAGAACTAGGTGTAGGCTTCTGTGTATTTGGACAGAAAGAATTAGTCTGAGAACTGTAAGCAAATAATCTCCCTTTTCATTTCAACTATAGTTATTTATTCATTTACACAATGAATATATATCACAAAATATCTTGATGTGAAGTTATGCTTCAGGTGGATTGTGTTGAAGCAGATTGATAGTGAGCAACAGAAAGATTGGATTTTTGGCTATTTTTAATGTAATTTCATCTACAGTGGATTTTGGGGTTTTTGGCTACTCATGTTCTGGAGGGAAATTTTTGAATATGGTGTTTTATGGTTTTGAATACTTTGGGAAGTTATATAATTAGTTTATTTTGGTATCAAATAGATGATTTTCTGTTGAGGGAGCCATGCAAAAGGACCAGCAAGCAGTGTTTGTTAGACCAGTATCAGTGAAATAAAACCTGGCATGGGAAAACATGGTGCACCTTAGTTAGCAACAGCCTGTACAGAATATCTATAAGTACTGCTTGGAAGTTTAAGTTACCCATTTTTTAAACTATTTTAGCCTACAGTAGCTTGCAAAACAGACAAGAGAATAAGAAAATTAAACTGGTTGACTGGTTCTCTCTTGGTGTTTCACAGAAGCAAAGTATGTGAGTCAAGATGCATCTTGTGTTTATATATTAAGGTTTATTACCTATTTATAGTCACTTTAATTTATATTGATCATATAGAGAGACTACTATAATTTTCTAATGTGAAGATACTAGGATCATTATTAAACAATTAATAACTGAGAACCTTACACGTGTTAGTTTGATTGTACATCATTTCTGAAAATATTTTCTCTGACTTTGCTGAAACTTCCTTGGTGTACTTTGTTAGAATCCATAGCCTCTATTTTTAATTACCACTACATGTTTTTGGAAAGAGATACACTGTAGAGGTAAGGGGAAGGAAAAAAATGTACTAGAGTATTTTAACATCTGTATGTTGTTTAAGCACCTGCAAGAGCTGTCTGTACCAGTGTCATTTTTTTCAGGTCATGCTGATAACTCTACCTTTAACCCTTTCTTAGGAGGTGATAGGAAGATGCAAGGAGAAGCAGCCTATTGCTTAAGTCTAGCATACCATTTTTCTGGAGAACATGAGACAGCATTAGCAGTAAGTTTATTCTTTGCTTTAGCTTTTTCTGTGCCTTTCTCTGCCTCCTCGGTACCTGAAGCATGTGCAGAGTGGAAAAACTTGGGAGAGACTTGGTTTATGGACCTTTTATAACTGTATCTAATTCTGTAGGCAGGGATCCGTGTGGCTCAAGCAGTTGTGGTTCCAATAAATTCCAGAACTGATGGAGTTCAGGTTTCCATGCTTGGATCTGTAGAAACAATATAAACTGACAGTTCAGGTTATATGTGACTGGCCTTCTTTTTCATGTATATGTGCATATACAAACCAGTCTCTATTTATTTAACGTTTGTATAAAACATCAGTTTTACAAAGTAGTTTGGTACAGTGTATTCGTAAGCAACAGTGAAAAATATATCAGTTCACACATTGAGATTGTTAGAAAATCAAAGTTAGAAGAAATATTAATTGCTTCTGAAAAGCTCTAATGCTAATGCTGCTCCTGCTGTGGATACTTGAGTTCAAATTCCTCCTCTGATGTTTCCCTTGAGCCTTAATAATTCTGAGGCAGTGAGAGTTGTACACATGAAATTCTAGTCTAGAAGGAGGGTTTCCCTACTTCCTCATAGGTCAGCATGAGAGGAAAGATGAGAAGCAACTTGATTCTTTTGTGCCAGTCATCAGTCACAATACTCCGTGATTCTCTTAAAATGTTCTGTGGAAAAAAAAAATTGAATATCTTTTTCATGATTATTGCAATTAATCAGGTGGATAATTACACTTTCTTTTTTGTTCTTTTAACTGCAGAATGATTCAGTATTCTGTTAATGAACTTGTTTTATAGAGGGTATTTGTTGTGGTGGTTTTTGTATTGCTGGCTTTTGTTTTGTTGTTTGGGTTTTTTTTCAGAAACAGACCAAGAGAAGTCCCAGAATAAACTCATACATGCCAGTATTACCTGCTTGGCTTCTGCTGTGTAGGAGATGTTCTAGATTTCTGTCTTGAAATGTCCTTTTACATGCTTTTCTTTTTTTTTTCTGATTTTTTTAGAAGTTATTGACCACCTTTGTACGTAATTCTTCAATGCTGAAATCCTATCTTCTGTATAAATCAACTGAGTGCTGGAAAGGTGGAGCCTGTTCTCAATGAATTGCAGTTAAAGCCTGTAGCTGAATGTGAAAATATTTCAAAACGTAAAAACTCCATATAATTTTATAGAATTGTACCTAATAGTTGCAACAGAATATGATATTTGATCTCTTCTGGGAAAACAGTATGATAGATTAGATGAGACTTTTTCATACTTCAGTTTACCTGCCACTGTTTGTTTTTTTGCCTGACAAGTGTGCTGGCATTCTTAGCTGAGCAACTTTTCTCATACTCTCAGAATCTTAAGTTTATACTTTGTGAATTCTGAAGAATAGTGAGATAAACAAATGTGCTAAATAAAGAAGCCTGCATGTGTGCTTAATCTCGCCAGAATATACAGAGGATCAAACTACCCTTGAAAGTGTCAAAAATACTAGTTGTCCTGGCATTGTTTCCTCAGCATCAATTTTGCCTACATTTTATAGCCATTCCTTTCCCTTCATTGCTCTCCCATGTCTCTTGTCAAAAAGTTACAGCAATCATTTGGGAGTTGCATTTCTTTTTGTTGCATGCAATTATTTTTTTTTCTATGGAAGCTTCTGAAACCCTGAATTTTGTAATGGACTACTATTAATTTTAAATATATAACTAATAGGTTGTGTCTAATGTTTTTAGTCCTAATAAAACACCTGACAGTTAAGGGAAGCAATGTGCAAGGGCAAGAAGGTCTCTGTAGTACAAAAACAAATGATACATTGTGTTAAGGTTATAAAATGTTATTTTAGCAGTAATGGAAATACCACTACTTTTAATAATACAGTGGCATTCTCTAGTATAATGACATTACCAATAATATTACATGAGAAACTTTTTAAGTACTTTTATTCAAAAAATATGGTGTGTTCTATGGGACAAAGAGAAGGGCGTACAGTTTTAGCTCCTTTTGTCCTTTACAGTGATCAATATAAACAGCAGTAAAATATCAGTGGTTGACAGTACTGGTGAGCAGAAGTTGTCTTCACTCTCCAGTTGGAAATCATTGCCTAAAATTTACCCTTCTGTTCTCAGTTTAATGGTCTCTGTATCCAAGGGGAGCTCAGATGCTTATGGAGATGAAATCATTGCCTCCTGTTCCCAGGGGCCCACTGGTTATCATTACACATAACATGCAGACAATACTGCTAGGAGCCAGTTTGCCTCATGGTAATATGTAGTTCATCACCAGCTTCTGTAGCATGCTAAAGAGGTCTTGCCACACAGCTTGGGACTATTCGGATGTAGACTCAGGGGTCTCAGCAGTTATTTCCCTGCTTTGCATCAGTTTTCATCTTCTTTATCCCTTTGTGCCGTGGTCCACCTCAGGCAGTCTCCTTCTAGGGGAATCTGAAAGGAGCAGCTGTTATAGGCACCATTTCCTCCAATTGTTGCCACTTGGTTCCTTTTGCTCTTTAGCCTCCCCCAACATGCACACACAGTTTCATGCATATGAACTTGTTTCTCTTTCATTCATATCTTCTAGCAGGGCACAGAAGCATATGTTCAAAATAGTCATTATCTGATGCAGTAATTAAAGATTGAAATTATTAAGCTGCAGCCCATTTTATAAAAAAGACACAGTCACTTTGTATCGAATGGGCTGGTTTTGTCAGAGAAGGGTTTTTATTTGCTAGGGACTTGGTGTTTAGCATGATTTGATTTGGTGTATAATCTGTATAAATTAGTTTAATTTGATCTGATATATGTGATTGATTTCAGTGGAGCTACTCAGATGTAAAAATACAAGTGTGTGCAAGTTTAAAAGCCTGAGAACTAATTACATTCAATAGCAGTGGGATATAGTATATAGTATTTTTCATATCATCTGGTTTGTAATCGAGCCTAATAGTTTTTCCACAAAATATTAATAGTTCACATTATATAGATTTCATCTTAAACATTATAGATTTTGTCATGATTGGCTAATTTTAAAGTAAAAGTCACTGTTTACCTTTTATTTCCTCAGACTCATTATACAAGCAGAGTATTAAATGAATCATTTCTGTGTCATTAGAAATCTTGCATCAGGTGTTGTAATCTAATGCTTGATGTGGGGATTTATTGTTGGTTTGTTTTTTTTTTCCTTAGACCAGGCATTCAAGAATGATTCAAAGTGTAGAGTGTCATGGATTTTTTTCTTTTTCAACTAGAGTTGCATCTCAGATCATTAGGAAAATTCCAGTCCTCATTCCTCGTCTAAGTGTTAGGGTTTTTTCTAAGTTCCTTTATTTTGGCTATTGAATCCTGTGCTTCAGATATGTTACATATTTAAATAAAAGAGGCAGTGTTCATGAGTACTGAGACTCATGCCAAGCTAAGTGTGGTAATTTATGACATAATGCTATCTGCATGAATTGTCAGAATTACGATACACAAGCTACAGGCATAAAATTATCAAGAAAATTTATGAACTTGCAAAGACATCTTCACATTCAAAATTACCCTATTAAAGCAATCAAAAGTGATTAATGACCATAAACTTATTTTCTGAAAAAGTCTGTGTCAAACAACTGGAAATTTTGTCTCTTCTCATGCAGCTGGGGAGAATATGAGTGTATCTGGGGTGCAGATATTCTGAATTTGGTATGTACAGCATATTTTATCTCATTACATCTATTATATACAACTATAAGGATTATGCCCATGGGGATAGATGGGTGGATTGGTGAACCAAGGAGGATCTTAGCAAGTAAAAGAACTCCAAAAGTTCTTGGCATCCTCTTTTCTCCCAAACATTGGGTAAGGTGGTTGAGAAGAAAGAGCGTGTGAAGTTAGAAGGCCAAACTTCAAGTCAGTGGAGTCTGAGTAGACCACTGAGTTTAGGTTTAAGCTTTCATTATTGTTACCACAAAAAACCCTCTCAAATGGAGACTCACAACACACATCCAAAGGTAGTATTCAATGGAAATTATTTCAAACTTGCTTCTTTTAAAGACTTGCTTCTTTCTTTATTCAACTCTAAATGATATTTAGCCATTAGTAATGAAGGATAATATTTTCCGCTTAGCAAATGGCATCACATGCTTGGAAAAACATCTTAGCATACCAGTTTACAGAGAGGCCTCATCATTCCTAGAGGCTCCACTTTCATTGAAGTGATTTTTAAAACTGTATTCATATAGAAATTTAGTGGTTTTCATATCTGAAGAATAACAACCCCAAACTTTGAGCCTTCTTAGAAGGTAGGCACTTCTGATTGATCCTGACACTGACAATAGATTATGTACAGAGAAACGAGTGGCCCAATTCTGAAACTGATTAACTTTCATGTTCCTGAAGGGTCCAGCTGCTGCTAGAATAAGCAGTAAAATGCTGGTGAAGATAATACAAACAAAATTATGTGAGAGAATTAATATTGGGAGTGAGCTTTGTCCTGACAAAATAGACTGACTCAAATGCTGAGGGAATTAAGAAATTAACTTTATTTGTGTTGAGAATACTAAAGAAGACCTGGAACTTCAGGAAAGAGATGAATGTCTGATAATTCAACTAATTTTTTTATTGTTAATTTAGCACTTAATTCTTATTGTGAAAGGCAGTTCTAACATTTTATTTGGAGATGAAAACTAACAGTATCTTAGTGAAGGAAGGATTTCTTCTGTTGGTTTAATGTAGATAAGATTTTTTTCTATCTTAACTACTTTCTTGGAAACCTGGATAAATAATGTTCTGATTATCCCTGAGATGCAGCAATGCTACTTTCCTTCAATACTTTTCCATACTCCACACAGATTTGCACCTTGGTGTTATGGTGTCCACTACACTTGCCTTGAAACATTGTCATTTTCCTTTTCAATCTGTGGTTCAAATTGCATTTTGCTTGGTTAGTGGCAGCACAAAAACTCCCTTAAATAATGTAGATTTTTTGTCAAGATAAATGTGCCACAACAACATCCTCTGTAAGAAAACACTTTTAAATGCAGTACTGCTGCAGAATTACTGTAGTCTAGCATTACAAAAAATATAGAGCATGAGAAAAAATATTAAATACATAAAAAAAATCTCTTACCTGGTGATAAGAAAATCATATCACATTTCCATGTTTTCCCACAGCAGCAATGAAAATAAATGCTCTGGCAACTTGTTGATATTGACCTTACTCTTCAGGAGTCTCATATCCCATAAGAACGGCTGCCAAAACACCAGGAATGGCTGGATTTCTGTTTCATCCATTACAATTTTCAGTGTACTCATTCATACACTCCAAAACAGGACAACTGCTGTGAGTTGGTTTACGTTCATGATCCATCAGATAAAACTATAGCACCTTTTCAGAATTCTAGTTATCTGACCACTGGTGTTCTCAGAAACCTGAATACAGGTTGGTAACAAAAATTTTAAAACCTCAGTTTTGAGGGCTATGCCTGGAGGACACTGATTCTTTGTTTCTAGTTCTGAAACAGCATGAAAGTTGCTAGGTTTAGCTATATTTATAAGATTATGTAGCCTTATTTAAAATATATATATTTAGCATCCTGTATTTAGAAGCTGTGCTATTTAACATATCAAATGTGGTTTCCCAAACTTCAAAATCTATTTTTGGTGATATTTTGACTCTATTTAAAAATGATAAAATTTATTATTTTATTGTTATTAATTTATTTTTATTGCTTTACACACACATGCAGGCACACACACAGACCCACTGTCTGTAGGAGCACAGAAAACTACTGGAGGGGAGTGCAGTGCAGCACTAGTAAAAGTATATTTACATCATAAGTGATATTCAAAGATCAAGAGAATTCTTTGTATAACTCTGAATTATTTCTGTGAAATTGTTGCTAACTGTTAAGTTTAAACTTAAAAGAAGCAAAGTGCCCTTACTGGGGCTTTGCTCAGCTCTATTATCTTGGAAAATGGAGGAAAAAGCCATAGAAGTTCCTTAAACTGCTCTGCTAAGGAATAAAAATATCTTTATATCTGATTTTCACAAGGCATGGAGGGCAGAGCACTTGGCAGTCATGGAGCCTCAGCTCTGGTCCCACCTTTTGGTGTTGCTGCTGGGATGGAGCAGCCTCTGTGTGCTCCCTGCTGGTGTGGCCAGTGCAGGTGGCTCTTCCTTGTGCTTTCCCAGGCTGGGAGAGAGATTGTGGGCACAGACAGGGTCTGCATATGGGAAAGAAGGTTACAATTAGTCCCCTGGTCCCAACTGAGAGTTCTAAGCACCAATAACTGTCTTCTGTCAGTAACAAGAGGTGATTTAGGCATTTTCTTTGTACTCTGTTGAAACTTTTTTTAGAGTAGCTAATAAAATACGCTCTTTTTCTTTTCCCCCCATCCTTTATTTTTTCTTTTTTTTTTTTTTTTTTGATACCTGCCAATGCAAAGTCTTCCCTCATTTCATTCCCACACTGTATTTCTAGCTTAGGTGTGCTATACCTCAGGATCTAAAAGCTGTACATAATTGAGGGAAAAAAGATAGCTACAGCACATCTGAGTCTATAGCTTATCTTATCTGATAACAGTAACGTGCAAGATCCTAGGAACTGCCATCCTATTAGTGTACATCCATTTGTGAAGCTGCACATTCTATACCCAGGGCTGTAGCAAATGGCTGAAAAGCTGCAAGAAATTTTTCTAATTCTGTTAGATAAATCTATTTACAGAAGTCAGACTCTTAATGTGTTGTGAGAAGGGAAACATTTGTACCCACACTGTACAAATTCAGGAATTTCAGTACTTAAATGCAAATGTATTCATAATCTGGGAGGTTTTGTTTTCCATTGTATAGTTAATTCTAATGAATAGATGATAAAAAAAAATCTGTAAAGTAAGCCTTTTAAAATTAGATTGGTTTCTCAGATTGGTATCGTTCAAGCTGCAGCAATTCACTTATTAAATATGTTTTTAAATTTCAATTCAGTTATTCTCAGTTACTTCAGGGGGACAAGTCATATATTCGGGTGTAAGCAAAGGCTTAACAACTTTGCTTGATCAGAACCATTGATGGCTAAATTGGAAAATAAGTCTTGATTCAGGCATTAGATCTTGAGGAATTTAAAATTTATCCTTTAATAGATAAATAACCTGAGAAGTTGAAACACTGACACGTGCCAGTGTAAAACCTAGAGCGTGGTGCCTCCTTGCTAGCAGCAGTTTGTTTTGCTGTTTTGCTTTCAGCTTATGTATTATTTCAGAGCTGATCAGAAGAATTGGTAGCAAAGTGTGAAATAAATTGGACTTCTAAAGAAATCAATTTCACATTCCTTGCTGCTTTAAATGATTTTAGTAATATTAATATTTAAAATATTTCTGTCTGAAATCTTTTTATGGCTACATATACCAGTAAAGGTCCCTGTTTCATTCAGCTGTTTTTCATAGTAGTGTATTACACAATAAACATTGTAGAAATACTATCTTTTAGCACTGAAATGGATGCAAAAGATCTCAAGTGTCTGTGTGCATCTGAATGACTCAAGTTTTATTCAGTCAATAAGAAGAGTCTGTTAATCCTTTTACTGCATTATATGGGTCAAAACTTGAAGAATATAAGGTTTTCAGCTGAAGGAGATCTCTTAACTTTTATCTTGGTTTGCAGACAAGTAATGTTTTTTAACCAACATAAATTGGTTTTATACTTTCCTGCTTTATCTCTGCAGTTTTTACCATTGTTATGCAAATTTTAACTGTTTGTTTGCTTGCTTTTAGCTAGGAAAACTTTGTGTAGTTAAAAATATATGTTCAAAATACTATTAAGCATGAAACAGAATAATTATAGGTGATTTGTCTGAGAAGTAATGGGAATTTAGGCATGCACATATTTATATTATGGTATTATTGTCTTAGCAGCCAACAGTGATCTGACAGCCAGGTACATTCATGCAGACACAACAACCTGATAAAAGCAGTCCAGACATCTGGATCACAGTGCTGCTGTACAAGAACATTTCTTAACAATTCACATTATTGCACTTACCCCAATTTCCAGTCCTGTCCACCCTTTTCTCCTGTTTCTTCCCCCGGCTCTGCCTTTGTCTTTTATGTACTTGCAGCATCTCATTTTTCCAAGTCACCTCCATCTGCTTATATGTCAGAGTGGCCCTTGTGCCACACATCACATAGAGGAATTCTCAAGATGAAGGGCTGTATTCACATCACTCCTTCTGTCTCAGCACTGTTTCATGCTTGTCACTGCTCAGCACTCAGCGCCACACTGCCTTGTTTTGTCAATAACCATTTATTTGTTGCTGGAATAGTAGCAACCATTACATCTGACCTCCCTGTTTCATCAATTATGAATAGATTATTGGATGTGAACATCTGCAAAAGCTTGCTGTTGAACTTACCTCCTGGCTGGGATTAGATAAAGTATTAAACTGTTGTTTATTGTCAGGCCAAAACTCTACTGGGAAGCCAGGGAATTCCAGGACTAGCAGACTCCCATCAGCAAGCACCAAAAATTGTTTAGTATTGCCACCGTTTCCCATAAGATCGTAGCCATTTATTATTTACACTTATTACTAGTTGTTATAACATACTTGATAAAAGCTCTTGGCAGGCACAGTGTTTCCAGCTATTGTCACATCTGTCAGGATGGAAAGGATACATAAACTGTTTTTTCCTCTTATATTGCTGTTAAAGGGTAACAGATGAAGTTTCTTCACTCCAGACTGTTAAGCCATGGTTTATTTTGAAGAAATATGTCAACAATGACTGGCTTGGAAAACATTACATTCCTGTCCTAAATACAGATCGCAATAACCTTCACTAGGACAATGTCTTTTGCAGTGGAAATTTCAAGTTGTACAATAATAGCAAATGAAAATACTTGGATTTGATGTTTGCTCTGAAGGACCTGGATGACTTTTTAAAAATTTTTCAAATATGAATAAATAATAAAACCCTTTATGAGGTATAGGAAATAAGAAAATTATTACTTCATTCCCGCAATGTTGTGGTGTAAAGAATCAGAATTGATATAATTATTAGTGGCACAGAAGGACAGAATTAAGGACAGTAATGCAGAAACAAAAGTTAATGTTTATTCAATCATCTGTATATTTCATCTCTTTTAAACTTTCTGTGCAGCGAAACAAAGCATACAGGGTGAACTCCTGACCTTCTAGAAGCCAACAGAAAATTGAAATTACTCTGGGGAAAGGAACTTTTTCAATTAGTTACTTGTATTTACATATCATCCATTCAGAATCAAAGCAAAATGTACATGCCTTGAGTATTATACAAAGCAGACAAGTAAGACTTGATACAGGCCAAGAGCCTTAGTCCTGATCTTGATAGACTGTTAAGGAATGAGTGAAATGTTTGTCTTCCCTCCTTTAATCCTTCAAGCAGATGCAGACACAAGTAACCTGAAGCATGTATTACTGAGTGTTTGAAGAGCATAAGGGTAAATACTGCACTTGATAGCCCAGTAGATCAGGGGAGGAGGAGTGTGGGCTGGATTAGTTCCCCCACAAGGGAGAGTGGGAGCCAAACAGCACCTCAGTGATAGCCATGTCCTAGTTCTGGAAAGTCTTCAACAAGGGTGTTCCACTTTGACATTTGACTAGGACAGATTTCTGGGTGGATTCGTCTACTTCCCTCACCTGTCCCTGACCCCCTTGCTCTAAGATGTGTGTTTATGCTATAGATTATCCAAATAAAGTCCCTGGAATAGGAATTCTGGAGCAGACCAATTCAGCCAATTCTGGACAAATTCTTTCTGTCTCTGTAGGAAGTTTGACAGCATTTGTGGATTTCTGGTTATTTATCCAAAACTGTAGCCAAGTGTAAGTGCATGTGGGCAAGGACTAACATTCACAGGATTGAGTTGGTGAATTTTACTTGTGAGTAAAGAGGGAGAGGTAACAGTTCAGTCAAATTGGGGAGTGCTGCCTCTTTGCTGGGCATGGCACCCAGTTTCTGTATCCCTGAACTGTGAGCCTGTGGATGGAGTGCTGTGCAGCTTTTACCCTGGATGCTCACTGTGCCTGAGCACATTCAGCATTTAACAAGGTGTGGCCTGCCATTCAGTTGATACTGTTGTATAATATTCCTGGGATCAATGAGCTCTGCTCATCGTGATCAGTACATTACATGGACAATACAATTTTCTTTTTGTTGTCCAGCCTCTCCCATGCTAGGTTTTGGCAAAAATAAGAATACATCTGGGTTTGTATGTGAAACTTTTCTTTGATCTTACTCAAGATGGCCACAGGTGTGTAACCACTCAAATTACGGTAATAAAGACTGCACTTTTTTGTAATTTTAAAATATGCATTTCTGGGGCAACTACTGGGCAGAGTTCACTGAACTGCAAAGTGCCTATGCATACTGTATTGATGTCTCTTATTTTCAGTGGCCTATATCAAAGTGATCATTTAGCAACCATCAGAACTGTGTGTTTTTTTCTGAAAATATTTAAGGGATACTAAGTGGTATGCAGCCTTAAGACTCATTTGATTGCATTGTTTGTCTACCAACACCTATTGTTGGCTTCAAAAAAATACTGTCAGATGCTGCTAGCCAGGCTGAGCCTTAGCCTGCCACTGCAGTGCCTGTCAGGAATCATTAGCTACTGATCTCTTTGACTAATGGTCCAGTTGATTGTCTGATTCATGTTCAAGATCTGTAAATGAGGCAGAAGCATCTTTCCTGCTCACCAGCTGTGAAATGGCTAAACACAGCTAGATTTGCAGAAATCAAAATAAATGTATTTCCTATAAAGTTTGGCAACAATATCAAATCTAAAGCTGAGAACAGAACTATGTTTTTGTGTTTTTTAAAGTTACAGTATTATAAATCAATGTTATCTCATCATGTGCTTGTCAGAGAATGTATTTTACCAAAACAGTGAAATGCTGGTAGTAGCATTAATCTTGTGTTGAGTTGGATAGATGTTCTTTATTCAACATAAATTCATACTTTCAATATTTGCTCTTTTGTCCATTATCCCCAGATGTATCAGTGTTCAGCAGAGCCTCTGTGCTTTAGTCTGAGTCCTGTGTATGCTGAGGGGGCATGTGTGTGTGTTTTTATGTGTGTAAAAGAATTACAGGTGTGACAATAATAAAAAATAAAGGGGGTGGGGTTTTGGATAGAAGGGGTTCTTGGGGGAGGAGCTCCTGTATCTGTTTTATATTAATGGAATAACCCCTGGAGGTTCAGCCCGGTGTAATGCTGAGATAACTGAGAAGTAAATCTGGGCCCAAGAGCTCACTAATATTTTTCTTGGAAAATGAGGTAAATATGAAATTCACCACTAGCTAGAGAATCAGTGTGAGACCCATTCCACAAGCAGGCTTTAGTTTGTGGATTTCAGCAGAGCTTAATACTTTATTTTTACACTGTAATTGTAGACACCACAGACTTGCAAAGACATAGAGAGTTGATTTTGTGAATGGATGCTCCCACAGGATCTATTGTGTGGTCTGTTATGTGGAAGACAATGTTGAAGTCCACCTTAAACTTCTGCCTTCCCACATCCTGCACAAGGGAGGAAAAGTTACTGAAACCCACTGTTCATTTCTGTATTAGACTTTGATGTTGCTTGGTTTTTTAAACCACAGACCCACAGAAGTACAAAGTTGGAGATAGTGTGCTCAGACACATTGATCCAAAAACTAATCTGTCACCAGAATTAATTTTATAATTGCTGTGTTGTTAAACTTAGGCTACTTTTTTATATAGATTATTAATATAAAAAATATTATACATTTTTATATAGTACATTAATCTACTCTGTTCAACCTCATATACAGCAGTCTTTTCACACTAGTTGCTAGGAGTATCAAACTGTCTTTGGAACAATATAGAAATTTTATAATTTTGTAATGGAGTCTAGCATGATCAAGACAAACCTATTGCAGCAGCTTCCTTCCTCAGAACTCCTTGTACATAATTAATTCTAAAATAACAAACAAACAATACCAAATGTAAAGAAAAAAAAAAAAGGCATTTTGCCCCTTCAGTAAGTCTAAATCTCTGGAAACTTTGTTAAACCTTTGGAAGGAAATTTAGCTAAATTTCTGTAATATCCAAACTCTGGTTTTAATGTACTTTACCGGTATATATTCTTACATAGTCCCATTCAGTCTCTCCTTACACATTGTTATATATTTTTATTAACATTTCTGACCATGAAGAAAATTACCAAGATGACATTTTCAAACACAATATTTGCTGTAAAATACTGCAGCAGAAGCATCTTACCTTAATAAGACAGGTTTTCTTTTGTTGTCTGAATTTTTGCCATCCAGTAAAACTGCACGTTTGTGTAGGAGTTTTCAGTATTAATTATTAATTATCCCACCTCTTCCTTGGATGTCATTTTCCTCTGCACAGAATGGCCAAAATAAATCTATATATAATGCCCATTTCTGGCTGTGCTTCTGGCTGAAGGTAAACTCTCATTGGGAGCCTATAAATTCCATTAGATCCATATGATATGTGTTGCCAATATTTATCCACTTCTCAGAGAGCTGGTAGATAACTGGCGCAGCCCTGCCCACTCAATACTCTCTGCCACATATGTGTCTTTTCCTATGTGATATCCACAGGAAGCCAGTTAGATGGACTGGTTGTTTCTGTCCCATAAAAAGAATCAGGAATATTTGCATGCCTATTTGATGGGTTTAGGCTTTTTACAGATTCTGGCAGGTATCACTGTGTTGATTCTACTTGATTTTCCAGCATGCAAATGTCGTAATTTTTTTGTTTTAAGTAAAAATGAAAAATGTGCTGTAATTGCAAGGGACTGGGTGAAATCCTCTAATTCTTTTGTTTGTTTGTTTGACCTTCATGCCCTATCTGTTTCTCTTTCTCTATCCTGAAATGTTTCTATCTTGAATGTTGAAGGTCAGGCATACACCATGGGAGAAGAGACCTTTCTTCACTTCTTTCACATAAATGGGTACTGGGCAGTTGTGGCATCCAGAGGCACTACACAGCTCCTTTCCATCAAGCCCCTGTGTCCCTTTCTGTGTCCCTACATATTACCTGAAGCTGGAGGAGTAATTTGAAATGCAGACATAAAGAGTACATTTTCTATGCTAATTTATTGAGATTTCCTCCCTTTCATGTAGATGATTTAATTTATGTTATTTCTCCATTATCTAGAATGAATATCCAATTTGTGTAGAGTAGTAGTAACCTGGGACCAAAATGAGCACTTTTCATCAGTATGAATGAGTGGCTTTATTTATTTACGTCTTTCTTGCAGGTGTTGCAGTGATGCAGTGAACCAACTTTTTACTTCAGCAATGCTGTGTGTGATTTTTCCTTGGATTTACCTCTATTTTTAAGGCTTTGTGATGCCTTTAATAGAAAAAAAAAAATGTACAGTAGCCAAAGCCTTAAGTTCCTAAGTAACCTTTCTGTGGTAGATAATAAAGACTACAGACCCTATGTCCAAGTTTAGTATTATAGAGGCCAGTTTAAAGTAGGAGTAATTTCAGTCCACATAAAATTTTTGACACCTCCTGACACTCTAATGGCATGTTTTCTAATATAGACACGATTATTACAACAAATGCTGTAGGTCTCCTGCATTAAATGCAGTACTAAGAATTATGTCTTGGACACCTGTGTGTGTTCCTGCTACCATCTGGATTATTAGAAGGATGTACTGGAGGCATTGACAACATTGAGTTTGTATTCAGTTTAGGGAGAGTTCTGAACTGATGTGACAACTTCCTAACTAAGGTGCCTTTGTACTCTTTCTGTCACACCTAATGCACTGATAACTCAATTGGCAGTGACCTGCAAGGATAGGATGCAGCATTAGAACACAGCTGATAAGAAAGTACTTGAGGGATGATGAATAGGGCAGTGCACATTAATAAATGCTATTTTTTGTGCATGCAGAGCATACATAGCTAAAAAATACCAGCCATGTCTGGGGTTACTGCTGCATGTAGTAAAACTTTTTCAGGATCCAGGACATCTGAGTGGTGGAACCAGCAATAGAAATAGTGATACACACAGGTTGTCTTCTTCTGCACCATGCAGTTTGCCAGGGACAGGGGATGCACTCTCAGTATAAATAGGCATCGTGGGGCATGCAGGATACTGTCATATGTCCCTGGGCACCTCCCATCCCCCTTCAGAGCTGGTAAATGATACTCACTAGTCCTTTCTTGGAAATGTGCAAAAAGGATTTCCACAGAGGGTCTTTGGAGATTTCCTGTTTTCTCATGTGTGTAATGGATTGGGTCAAGCAACAAAGAGGAGGGATGAAAGAATAAGATTTAATTTTATATGCACTCTCCTGTCATCACCATTGAAAAAAAATGGATGAAAAGAGAGATTCTGCAATACAGGTGATGTCAGTGTTAAATTAAATTAAGATCACATGTTTTTATGCAGCAGCTGTAAGCCTTCAGTTATAGGAGGGTTCGTAGTAATAGTAATATAATGGAAGTTTGTTAAAACTGCTTGTGTATGAAATATCAGAAAAATACCAGCATTATCTACAGCACTTTAAGACAACATAGAATAAATGTATAACCTGTAATTTATTCAATTTTGAGGTATCTGAATTGTACTAAGATAAATTGTGACATGTTAAAGAAAGAAAAATAATACTGGGTTGTACTTCAGCGTATCATCCTAAAACACTATGAATGCAAAAGATACCATCTTAAGTTATTGATTATCAGAAACTCATAAAAGCACAGACTCCTAAAATCTTTTAAATTATGGATGAGGACATTTATACTGCCAATCAGGGAGTACCTCTGCTTTTTGCAAATTGCCAAAATACAAAGACATAATAGCAAGTTACATATTTTTCATTTGTAATTATTGAGTAGTTTCAAGCAACTCTAAAAATTATCAAAACCCTATTCCCATTATGGTTCATTAGATAACAGTTGTAGAAGTGGGAAAGCTTTAGTTTTGTCTTCTGTGTGGACAGAGAGGTTGTGAGGGGAATAAAAAGTGGAAATTCCTTTTGAGATATTTATCGGTTTTATCTTCCTGTTTCACAGTTTTTGAACACCTCTGTAGAAATCTTCACAAGCCTTTGTGATTCTGGTGGCCTGGGCAGAGCATATGCAGCTGTAGCCAAGATCCTGGCAAGGTAGGTTAGCACATCCTTGTCTGACTGTCAGTGCAGATTCACTCAGCTGTGAAAGACTTAAATTGTTAGAGGTCTGTCGCTTCCCATTACTGACTGCTTAAATTTTAAGCAGTGCCCTTCTTGCAGTAAGTGACCCTTTCATCGAAAGTTATTTTAAACTGTTACACGTTTTTTAAAGCCTGTGGTCCTAGTTTTTCTTTACCTGTAAACTATAATATGTCCTTTTTCTTCCACATTTTGAGGGCTTTTTAAGTTGTTGGGGGTTTTTTGTTTGTTTGTTTGGGAGGGGGGCTTTACCTTACCTTACTGGAAAATAGAAATGCAGGCCTATTTTCCAGGTTCAAAAAAGAGAGAAAACCTGGAAGAATGTATCAAGCTTCACTAGGTGTCTCAGTGTAATATTTTCTGAACTGTAAGTTTCCATTTACTGCACTCAGTTCTTCTGTGGAGATATTTCTGGTTTGTGCATGTGTAACTAGGTACAAATTTGTTGCAAATACAATGTTTGTGTTCGATATTTTTGTTTCAGCATGTGGCATTAAAATCTTCCTCCAGGTGAATTAGTTCAGATACAAATAATTTTGACATAAATTAGTCTAATGAAATTATCATATGAGGTAGGGAAAAAAGAGATTAAAGTGAAGATTGCAGCTTATTCTTGATTTACCCTGTGTTTGAAGATCTCAGTGTGTATGATGCATGATAGAGCTTGGCAATTGTTTATGGAGAGGGACTTGTCACCAGGCTTATTTCAGTGTGCAGAGCAAATTCTCCTCTTTGAGTCAGATCCCTTGTCTCTTGGCCTTATCAGAGCACATAAGGATCAGCCACAACCACAGTCCTCTTCAGCTCTCTGATGCATAATTCATGTCTACATGTACTCTGAGCATCCTAAGTAAGGACGTTGGATAAGATATTTAAAAAGACACAGAGCAGACAAAGAATACCAGGTCCCAGTTTTAAAACTCTCTTAAGTCTAACCAAGAAAGATTGGGTAGCTGAAACACCAGCTGTTACAGTGAGTGGTTTTGCAATGAGTACAAAGTTTTTTGAGCTCTCAGTAGCATTCATGAGCTTGTTGAATTCACAAAAAGCAGAAGTATGGGTATAGGCTGGGTTAAGATAGTCAAGAGAACATCCCTGGTAAACCATGTATATTAATTTCCTTATTGTGATTTAGGCATTCTGGAATTTATATTTGTTTACTCAAAAGTTGCAGATTTTAAGATCTTTCTGAAGTCAATTTGCTAAACCCTTTGTCTGAAAGACCATGCCAGTGCAATTCTTTTCTTTAAAGTAGACCTAAAGAAGGAGTGGCTAGTGATTTTCTTCTCCATCAAATCTGTACTCCACGCCTTCTGGGAGCAGTCTTTAGGAATGCACAGTCCCACTACTTTCCATTTGTTGCAGTTTGAAAAAGAAGGAAAGCAGTAGATGAGGAGCAGTGGGAGCAGATACTAAGAGCAGTAAAACCCCCCAGTTCAGTATTAAAGGCATTTTCATAGAAGAGAAACATTCTGATTGATTCAGATGAAGGAGGAATTCAGTCTCATGTACAGGATCAGAGATTTAATCTATTCAGTGGTGAAGACCCCACCATAAACCCTTTCTTTGGAAAATGGCTGTTGTAGTACTTTTTGTAAAAACCATCTGCTAGTTAAGCCATGAGAGCATCTACCAAATTAAACACCTTACATATGTATCTGCTTTGAAGAGCTTTTGGGTATGTGATAGGCATTTACTGTTCAACCCTGTAAAATATCACGATGGTTCTCAGCAACTTTCAGTTGTCTAAGAAACGTGTATGTAGAAAAGTCTGGACACCTATGAATCATAGAATGATAGGATTGTAAAATAGTTTGGGTTGGAAGGGATATTCACATGTCAGCTAGTCCATCCCCCTGCAGTGAGTAGGGACATCATCAGCTGGGTCAGTTTACTTAAAGCCCCATCTTGGCTGGCCTTGAATGTTTCCAGGGATGGGGCACCTCTGTGGTGGATGCCCCATCTTTGTGTTCCAGTGTTTTACCACTCTCATTGTAAAACATTTCTTCCATACATCTCGTCTAAATTGACCCTCCTTCAGTTTAGAACCCTTGCCCCTTGTCCTGTTGCAGCAGGCCCTGCTCAACAATTTGTCCTCTTCCTTATTTACAAGCTCACTTTAGATATTGTAAGGTCTCCCTGGAGACTTCTGCAGGCTGAACAACCCCAGCTCCCTCAGCCTGTCTTCACAGGAGAGGTGCTCCAGTCCTCTGAGCATCTTGGTGACCTCCTCTGTGCCCACTCCAACAGGTCCATATCCTTCCTGTGCTGGAATGCCAGAGGATGCCAGGGCTGGACACAGAACATGTTGGATAAATGCACCAATAATTACTGTGGGTGACAGAATCCCTGTATTCAGTTTGTTCCGTTTTCCTTTACTTGTATTTTTACTTGATTTAGGCTAGATTTGCATAAAGAATTTTAAATTCGAGGGGTAACATTTTCACATGAAGATGACTACTTCCCAAATTAATGCATTACAACCATAATGTCTGTGAGAATTTGCACTGATTTTCTCATGACAGGTTGGAGAAAGTGCCTGAGCCCTCCTGAATCGCTCAGAAGGGCTTTGGAATATTTTGTGAAATCTTTGCTGCAGATGTTTCCAGAGACCATGGGAAACTGAAAATCTTTCTCATGTGCATTTAGGCATGTCATTTTCCAGGGGAAAGAATCTGACATAATAGCATCATGTTCTTGACTTATTCTGCCAGTGTCCACCATGGTAATGACTTCTTGTGGACACATGATTTATACATCCAATTCCATCACATGAGCAATCCTATAAAAGGTGCATATTTTCATAAAAGTCTAATAGGGGTAAAAATCTCATAGGGCATTTTAGCATGAAACTGGAAAATGAGTTGCTGTAGATGTGTAATCTCTTCTGCTGAAGTCATCATAACTGTTCTGTGGGATCATGAATGACTACATCTTTTGGAAATTGCATTTTATGCATTTAGGAAGGTGATGTCTAAGGAGATAGAAAGTATTTGGCTGTATAAAATAACATGTAGATTTTTGAAGGAACTATAAAATATTAGCCCTTTGAGTAGGAAAGACCTGTTTATCATGTTAGCAGGTCTTGTGCAGGATAAAGTGTTTCAGTAATCCGTCTAGCATACTTTAAATATCTCATGCTGTAGTGCTTTTAAAAGTGCTTCCTTTGAAAAACTGTTAACCTGTACCAACCGATTGCTACCTGGCATAAGTGAAGTTCTAACAGTGAGAAATACCTTTCTGATATGTATCAAATTGATTCCTGTTTTCCTCAAACAGGTTATACGTCCTAGAAATTTTCGTATTTTCTATATGTGGAGCATAGGTTTTGATGTGAAAAATAAAAAAAATGGCCAAAAATACATCAAAACATTTCTATTAATTCATGAAATTAAGAAAACCTTTTTACATTTTCTCCTGTCACTGATTCCATTTGCTTTATTACTTTCAGCCTCTAGCCCACAAACTTGGTGGCACAATCAACAAACCCCTTAGTGGCTGTTTCATCTCTGCTCTATTTGATTTCTCCACTCTGAGTAAATGATTAAGTTTTCATGCATTGGTTCAACCAAAATCTATGTTCACTCAACCACGTCCTTTATTGATTACTTCTACTGCAAACAGTAGGCCAAGTGTGATATACATAATTGGACAGTTGTCAAGGGATGTGGGTGTTAACAGTCCTGTTTTCCCAATTGGAAACTGGAATCACCTTGATACACAAATATTCTGCACTGTTTCATTCTCATTCCTTGGACCAAGGAGTCCTTTTCCTCAGAATATATGTTTTTAACTCTCAAAGGTCTGGTTGAATGGATTTAATGATTATACCATATAATATGCTCTTCAAGTTGCACCTGTGCACTGCATATAGAAAACTAGAAAAACTGGAATTAATATTTGTCTAACACTTTAACCTTGTCCTTTAACTTATATAAATCCTATGCTGTATTTCTGTGGGGAAACATTTGATTTTCTTTTCTTAGGAAAAAAAAACAGGTTAAAAAAATATGTATCTCTAATTCTAAAATTTAGAAGCCTTTTGACTTTTGGCAAATATTTACAGTCCAGTATGTTTCGTATTCTCATGGTAATAAAATATTTACATTAGGAAAGTTTGGTAAATCCAAGTCTGGTAATTGACCACTAAGCTTTACAGTAGCATATACTTGAACATTTCAAGAATGTTAGTTTGCTGTGATTTAGCATCCTTTTGTAGCAATCTTGCCCTCTCAGTCACATACAGATAATCACTGCAATATTGTCAATTTGCAGCTAAGCTTTGCTGTGTTTCCTGTTTTGTGGCAGGCTGTTATAATTACTCCAATAGCATAGAACAGGGAAGTTCAGAGTTCTGCCAGATTTTGAAAGTACATATCTCTAATATAGTTTGTAATAAAAACTGTAATGTAAATAATTGCCAGGCCATTATTTGTTGCAGGAATATAACTTGAAGATGGTTTAAGATGGTGAGAAAATAAATCACAATACTTTATCACTTACAGAAACTCCCATTTCTGTGAATTCCTTAATTAAGACTGGATTTTCTGTCTTGCTTGGTGCCTTGACATTTCGCATGCTACGCTCCTACATTAGTGACTCAAGTTCATGGCTAATATTGAGGTCAGCTGGAGTAACACTCAGGCCTTAAAGGAAAAAAGGGCACAGTACCTTATTCACAAGGAAGCTCAGATGTCTGTCTTACATCTTGCAGTCACACTGCTGAGATCTTATATTGTTAATATGACTGGCTTTATTAAAAAAAAAAGCAAATCTGCAAATTTTATTGTCGAAGAACATTAGCCAATTTTCAAGTTAGATGCAGCTGTGACCTCAAGTTGCTCTGAGCTCACTGGGATTTGGGGGTGGCACCTGCAATCCACAGTTTATAGATTTGCCTGTGTGACCCTGGCCACCTTTGATCCACCCAGCCAAATGGCAGTATTGTGTTCCAGGGAAAGGCTGTCACCCCCAGAACTGAGATACAGCACTTTTCTGGAGCTGCTGCTGCACCACCAGATTCTAGAGCATGAAATGGCAGCTCTGAATGACAGAAAGCCTTACTGAAAAAACAGCCTTCATACCTCCTTCCCCTGTTTTGTCAGGATGTGAGGTCCAGCTGACTTGAAAATATTATCAGCAGCTCAGTAGAAAAAAACTAAAATAATGGAAGGTCCAAACCCCTGTTAAATCATCCACCTGTATTTTTATTCTTGGCCTTTAAATATGGCACAATATTCTGAAGTAAAGTTCTGTTCTATTTTGCTGAAAGGATCCAGTTTTGCCCTCAGACATTCTGTGTGGGCTCAGCACAGGTAGTGGTAGAGGCCATTTGGAAATAAAATCCAGTCATGGATGAGTCATCACAAAGTCAAGTTACTTCAGAACAAGGGGGCAGATCCTCAGCATTTAAAGAAAATGAATATTTGAGTAAATACTTAATTTTGTCTCTGTCCTTTGCTTCAGTCAGGGAAAGTCAGATGAAGCTGTGAAGTACTTGGGAGAGTTTATGAAGGATGCTGAGACCACTCATCTTAGCCAGAGCCTGGTGGATGCAAATGTCTTACTTGGAAAAGTTCACAATGAAAGAGTAAGTACTGTTTGTAGTAATGATCTCAAACAACTTGGTTTATTTCTTGGTGAAGTCTGGGTTTGTGTATGAGATGACACAGGAGGATTTGATCCCAGTGTTGCATCTTGCGGGAGTTACCAAAGGAGAAGGCACTGTGTGACTAAATGAAGTGTGCCTTAATTTTCCGGAAAAGGGGGCAAATTCACGTTATATTTAACAGAGCTTAGTTCTAAAATGGATGAATAAAAACCTCCAAATTCATATCAGGACCAACTTTACATGTTGTGAAAAATCTGCATCCAAATCACCACTGGGGCCAAATATGCCCATAAAGAGTCAATGGTTAATGCAAATGAAATTTTATTTCACTATCCATGAACATATACTGCATTGCATATTAATAAGCTATTTATAATCTTAGCTCCATTTCTTCTCTACACTCTTTGAGCCAAATTTATGGAGTGGGTCCTAGCAGCAGGTAGTTTGTCAAAGGTCTGTTAAGTAGTGGAAGGACTTTCTTTTATGTCACCACTTGCACTGCAGTAGCACTTGGGTTTTGAAATCAAAAGGGTTAAAGACTGCTGCAAAAGTGAAAGATTCTTGCTGAGTCCTTTAACATCTATTTCAGAGCTGAAATGCTCCATGAAATTATTTAGATACAATAAGTAATAGAATCTGTTCTGTATGCTGGGTAATGTGGAACTTAGAAAACACTTTCACTATGAATAAAATAAAAATAGAAATATCCTTTGTATCTTCTGCTGCCTGTTTTTTTGGTCATAAGTTCTGTGTGTAATGTATTGAACAGTACTTTTGCCTTTTCACTTACACTACCCCTAAATGCCCCTTTATTTTTCTGGGTTCCTCTTACAGAGAACTCCCACTACCAAAATTGCTGTCTTGTTTGTCCTGTTTTTATTTCATAAGCAGTAGAAATTATTTTTATTCTCTAATCTCTAAATTAGCCCGAGAATTTTCTGTTTACATGTGTTTTTAGCATAAAAGCTGAATTTCCCATTGAAAACTAAGTTTTAAAGTCTTTGACAACTTGATGAAGTAACTGTAAAATGGATCTGAAATGTAGAAGACAGCAGAGTGATAGGACCCTGTGCCAAATTGTCTTCTCCAAATCTGAAAAATAATTAAATAAATTCTGTTTAACTACTTCTGTATTTCATTCCTTCTGCCGCCATTGCTAAGAAGAATAGAACTGGTATTTTAAGAATTAATCTCTATTTGATTATTCTTTAAATTCTCTTTCTCAGTTCAGAATTTTCTGCCTTGAGCTGGGGCAGTGGTGTAGAAGGGCACAAGTGCAGTAACTTAATCTTATTAATTATATTAAATACTTAATTTAAATATAAATAAAAAATTCTTGATGTTTGCAATTCTCAAAACTATACCATTTTTTTCTGCAAGGTCAGCAGTGTTTACCAAAAGTGAGTGTAAATTAACATTTCCTCTTTTGGATCATTGCCTTCTGGTATCAGCTGTCATCCCCAGTATTCTCTAAGTTAAGTCGTTATTAGGGTCTTTTTATTCAACTCTGTACATCCCCCAGTGATAAAATTTGCAGTAGTACTGTCCATCAAATTAAAGATATCTCTACTTATATCCAGAGCTATCCTTGGGGACCTGTAGTAAACCAGGGAGATAATTCTTCCTGCTCTTCCAAACACAAGTCACTTTGACCAAGTTCACTTTTCCGTGTCCATACTGCTGCTGTATCTCTCATCTCACTATTGCCTCACCAGCACTGTCTTTCTTTATTTCTGTACACTCAGTTTGCTTTCTAGTCAAGGTTGTTTTACCCATGTTTCTTGTTTCCTGAAATGCCTGGGTTTGTGTTATGTAGGAGTATTAGGCCTCATTTCCACTAGTTTGTTAAGCAGGTTGCTTGCTTAATATGTACACTCTGAAGTTAGCATGACACACTCTGACATCTCATTTCACTTTTTTCAAGTTTCTTAGTCTGATTTGTTGCATTCCTCTCACTTATTGCATCACTTAACCTGCTATAGTTCTCATGAGTATGGTAGGTAGGTGTTTCTGCTTTTTATTATATTACAGCTTATCATTCTTTATTCATTGCTGTGTTCTCATAGGCCTAATTCTGCTCTTCTGTATTTAAAAAAAAGCTGAAAGACTACCAGCATTTCTGTTACTCTTTTTTTCCTTTTTTAATTATAAGCACATTTTAGCAGTTATAGGAATTTTCATCCCAGAAAGTGGTTTCAAGTGAAACAGGTACCAGTTGGAGTGTCTCCTCCAAGTCTCTATGCAGAAAGGAATTTCAATCTTAATAAATCAAGATGAGAGTGAAAGGATAAGACAGTCCTGAAAATGTTTTCAGTCAGGAAGTTTCTGCCATCAGGGCAGCAGAATTCCACACCAGTGGTAGGATAAAGAGATAAATGATTTGAGTTTTCTATTCAGCAACAGTTGGGTTACATTTCTTCTACTGTTTCTCTTTTTGCAATTAGGAGTGTCCCTGGGTTTTGATAAATCCCTCTCTTCCACCATAAATGAATAAGTTTAATTTCTGGGTTTTTCCATGCTTTAAGTCTATTACTTCATTATCCTCTTTCTTTCCAGTTTTAGGATTTATTTTTTAGAATTTAGTACCACTATAAATTAGGACCTTTCCTCCCACAGATATGTTGAATGCCATGGAAGAATAGGAATAATTTCTAAATGGCCTGGCTGCAATCTTTATTAATACTTAGCATTGGTATAATTGGATTTGTTTGTTCAAAATGCTACAGAAATAACCAAAAAACCATTCAATTTCTGAGAAAGACATGAGCAGTGTTATCTGGATTTTAGAAGATAGAAAACAGCAAGGGAGAGTGATTTGCTTAATGTCCTGCCATGAGTCATTCTGTGGGCTGCCACATCTCTGAGGTGCCAGAGGAGCAGGCTCTGATGTCAAGGTAAAATACAAGTGACTACAAGTAGTTTTTAATTTTTTTTTTCTCTCTCTCTCCTTTTCTAGGGGAACTATAACGAAGCTCTTGAATATTTCAGTCAGGCCTCTGAGGCAGCGAAAGCTTTAGGCAGTGTGCCCTTGGTGGCCGAAACGCAGAGTCACTGTGGCATCGCGAAGGCTCACCAGCTGATGGTGGCGTTCAGCAGCCACGTGGCAGCAGCCGCCGATGCCCGCAGGCTGCAGTGCCTGCTGGCGTGGAAGCAGAGCAGGAGTGACATGTGCGCTGACCCCCACACAGGCGGTAAGGCAGTGCTTATGAAACACATTAGTGCTGGATTGTCCTCAACACTTGAGTCGTTTTTCTTGTAGAGGTTTATTAAATTATTTCCCGGGTTTAATCCTTGTACGGAATGGAGGTTAGGCTTACTCTTCAGTGTGCTTGTTTTAGAGGCTGAATTAAACAAGTTAAAATACAATATAACAGGATGGTAGTGGTTGCTCTGGATGGTAACTTACATTTTTTCAGTGCTATTTTGACAAAACATCCCATTTACCTGTTTTAGTCAAACTATAATTGTTTTAATCCCTAAAGAAAATAATAATAATAATCTTCATCTGCAGTACATTTTTCAAGTGCATCCAAAAATAAGATCCCTTATACTCAAAGTGAGAAGTAATTTCTGCTTGACATAGTTCAGAATCCAGAAGAACACGCTGCTTTATTTTTGGTATCCTTGTACTTGACATTAGAGAGAAAGGGAAAAAAATAAAAACAAGTCTGGTTTCTTTACGATGTTTCCTTATTTCAGAAAGAGCAGAGGAGGACTTTGTGTGGAGTAGACCTCATTATTCATGGGTTACATCTTCTTTGCTCTTTTTCCCTTCTACAATATATTAATACAAGACAAACGGAATTATGCACTATCTCCAGGTCTTGATAGTAGTAAACTGCATTGTACTGAGGAAGGGGGAAGTATAAGTCTACTCTACGTTAAAACTTCCTTCTCTGCATTCCTGTGAAGAGTGTGAACCTGCACTACAGTGGAAATAAATGAAAGCGGGGGCAGTCACAATATGGAGTTACCGTGTTATTCCCTCAGTAATCCTACTCCTAAAGACAAAGAACTGCCTGGCTGCTGCTCTCTTGTGTATCTCACTCTTTCATAGAAGAGGAAAATTAAGTATAACTTCAGTGGTGAATTTTGTATCTAAAGTAAGTGGTAATTGAAGTTATTAGCAGTTTAACAGGAGCCAGGATACTGGAGGTGACACTGAGAGTTATGGAACATGGGCATTATTTGCAGGCTGAAGAGATAAATTAGATAGCATTCTGTTGAAAGTTCCAGTGATGGTAACACTTCTTCAATGGCTGTATTTGTGATTTGTGTCTCAGTAAGTGAACAATGAGCACACCAAAGAGATTTTGATGACTGTTATATTTATTTGGATGCATGTCTCCTGTCTAGACCTGTAGTGCAAATGCTGAGAATGCCAACAAAGATGGTCAGAAAAAGAATACATAAAAAAATTTTATATCCGTTTCATATGAGGATCACTAACTGTAGCTGATACAAATAGGAGGCAAACAAAAATCAACACTGGCAACAGAAAAAAAAAAAAACCACAGGAACCTCGATGGCATAGAATGAACTTTGTATCTCCAATATGAATTTAAGTTCTTGCACCTAAAGGGGTTTTCTGTTCAACTTTTATACATCGCTTTTTCCAGTCAGTTGTGAAACTCATTTATATCCTGAAATGATATGTGCCCCTTTAAGCTCAAGATTCCTGCTCCTCTTTAACTGTACTTCTGGGATAAACAGACTATGATTAGAAAAGCCCTTTATGTCCTGGCAAGCGTGATACCACAAACAAGTTTTGCCTGCTGAGATTCTCTTCCTTCTGTATTTCTGCCTAGTTTACCCTCTGTTGCTTCCAGTATTGCAGTTTTCATTTCAGTTCCAGTTCACTCCAGGAACCCTGTGGCTACTGCATATTTAGCAGCTCTTCCAGTTCAATATCATTCTTCTCATTAGTGCTCCAAGCTTACTCTCATGATACCCAGATTACATCCAGGAAAACATAGTGTCACACTGTCAGCACAATCTGTAACATTCCTCATGTTTCATGTGCCAAATCTCTCGTTAGTACTGGCATTACATTTTTAATATCTTTGTCTGGCAAAACATGGCCTGGCACCGGTTCAAGATTAGGATTTGCTGGCTTTGAGTTTCAGGTACAGCCTTTTTTCTACCTTCCAGTAGAATGTCTGTGCATCCTATGATGAACTCATCACTTAGGAAATTCCTGCTATGATAATAGAGCAGTATTTCTAGCTCTTTCAAACAGCTCAGTGTTGATAATCTACTAGATTTTTCTCAGTCTTTTTGAGGATAGAACAGAGAAAGACAAGATACAATGGTAGTTCGTAATCCACAGGGAAATTTAATGGAAGGGAGAAGAAAGGTAGTAACTTTTTATTTATAACTGTTCTGACTGAAAAATTTTTCTGTGTCAAAAAAATAAGAGTAGTTTCTGTTGTCTTAGGCAAAAGAAATACTTAAGCTAGTGGGGGAACAATTACATTTAAATTCAAGTGCTGCCATATTACCTTATGTCTTTCAACCAAGACTTATTTTCTGAATCAATCATTTCAATAACCAGGGAGGAAGAACCATTAATTACTCAATTTACCTCAACATTTATTAATAAAATAGATGTTTTGACCAGAGTTGTCATGGACAAAAGGGATGGGATTGTCAGAAAACAATGTTTAAAAATGCAAAGGAGAATGCTGCCTCTGACTCAGTCACCTGACTTCACTTACAAGAGAGTTATTTATACCATAGTGAGATGCCACTGCAACAACAAATATGGTTTTATTGTTCTTTTTTATGCTTGGTAAAGTGTTTAAAAAACATTATCAGCAGAATCAATAGACAAAAAGGATTGTGAATCCTCATAAAATCCTAAAAAGGGACCCACAGCCTAACACTGTCTGATGAGAAAACATTTCACAAGTCTTTCAATAAATAATCACCTGACTTGCTGCCTTCTAGAGGGAAGAAGAATAATTAAAGGTGCTGAAGGCAGGAAATTTTTTAATCAGATTTTGCATGTTGATGACATGAAATGGTGACCAGAAATTGTTTTCTGTGAGTCTGGCAACTCTCAGTCCAGGCTTTTGCATCTGGCAGGGCTGTGCCTCAGCAAGAGTCCTTGAATGCTTGAAATCATCTAAACACTTGAAGAGTAGGCTTAAAATACAATGTTTTCTTCATCCTACAAAGACTGCAGTTGTTTTCTTGAGCAATAGTAAGTGCTACATACTATTGTGATCACGATTTAGATTTGCATTTCTTGAATTTTGAGAACTTGGCAAAATTGATACATTTTACCATAGGTTTCCTGTGTTTATTTTGTTAGAGTTTTTTATGATAGCTTTAAATACTGCATATTGTCATCAATTGTGAAGTCTTTTGATCAATGGAATTATCTGGTCCCATCAACTTCAGCACGATCAGGACTATTTCTAGCATTCCACACCTGAGAAACCTTCAATATAATTTAAAATCCATTCATTTTCCAGTTTTTCCAGCTAAACCTATAGCTTGGAAAATACAATCCAATGAGCTTTTTTTTTACTCCCAAGTGTGTACTCCCTCAGTATTCTTTCTCCAGCCTCCTCTCATGGATGTAAGGAATGGTACTTTCCATAGTGTGACCATGTCCTTTTGTGTTGTTCAAAAAATTATATTTTCATCCTACTGAGTCACATTTTTGAAAGCTCTTTAAGACATTTTATAGTCCTTTTTCTGTAAAAAGTGTGGCCAGCATAAAATTGCTAATGTTTTAGAAAACAGCAATCTTACCAGGTGTGTTTTAGATTGAACTTGTGTGTAACTTTGTCCTTTGTTAATAAAAGGATTATCCCTAAAGGATGGGAGAGTCAGAAGGGAGATATGAGAGCAAAGATTATGCTAAACAAATTCAGTTAACATTTCTCTACTGTAACTTAGCAGAGAGGTGTAATTTATGGGCCATTTTGGTAATGGTGTCCAACAGCAGAACAGGCTGCTTCATAATGTGATAAACTGTTTTTTTTAACTGTCTCTTTTGTCTAAAGTACACCAATTCCAGGAAAACTTTTAATGTCACCTCCTCCCTCTCAGCACTTTGTGCACTGTGTGCTAGTCTGGAAATAGGGAGAAACTGAAAGGATTTTAGGGTTTCTCAGAAAATGCAGCTAAACATGAAGTAAGGGAATTATACACACTGTTGTTCATTATATATAGTGGTTATATAATTATACACATCATTGTTCACACTGGTAAATAAGAACTATGACTTTAAATTATGTAAAGGAGGTGTGTGACCAAGTACAGACTCCAAGGCTGCCTCTGGCACAAAGGCTCACTTTTTAATAAGCCTGTTTTGAAAGTAGTTCAAATGCTTCAGTCCCCTACTGAAATTCACAGGATGGCTTCTGCACCTTTTTATGAGGTTTCTCAAACAGAATTATTTGCTCCCTTCTGGAAAAATACCATGGTTTATAATGCTGAAATAAATATATTTAGGAAAATCAATAGGAAAAAAAAAATTGAGAGGTGATTCTGTCTTTTTTTTTTTCCCCTTAAAATTTGGTAAACTTGTGCTGCCCCTTCTTTGTTCATGTCACCTAGCACTCATCACTTGCTAAATTTTATCTTGTCTCACCTTTAGCTTTTAAAAATATCACTTTTTTTTATGTTAATGCTAGATACAGTCTTAAAATATTGTTAATTAAGTCTTAATGCAGTCTTAACTAGAGGTTGGAATAGACCATGCTTGTGTATAGATGTGGATGGCATGGAACAAGTGTGTTTCTAAAAATCAGTTTATGTGGTTTGTATATGTTATGTTATTTATTATTAGTTGGGATTTGTTTTTTTAAGTATGTATTATGTCTGCTTAGAGATACACTGATATTTTTATCAAGTGAGAGAGATTATTTCTTGGATTACAGAAAGAATCAAGTGTGGAGAGAAGAACTGAGGGTGACAGGGAAGTTTTTCAGCACATTGTGATCAGTGGCTGGATGGACCAGATTCGCAGTGAAGAGCCTTAGAACACGTTATAAACATCTGTGTCAGTTCTGCCAGGAGTGTTCTGTTTTCTGTTGGTGGCTGAAGTTTGTCTGAAAAGATGGGAGTGCTGATATTCAGTGTTCTCATGTTTGGTACTAATGCAACATCCAGGGGTTTTTAACTGTGATTTCTTTTTAAATACTTAAATAATTGGGAATCACTAGGCAGGATCAGGTCTAGGTCAGGTGTGTGGATTTGCTCTACCATATGTGAAAGGAAAGTTCATAGAACACTTTCATGTTGAAACATGGATTAATGTGTTAGAAGTTCCTTCATAGTCTGCTGAGTGTTGGCAGTTCTTCTATGACTAAGTGGTGTTATAGGTTCAAAAAAATATCACCCTGACTGTGATTATGAGTGTTTTTGTTGTCAATAGTTATATAAAAACATTTTACCCACAGGAGAATTTGGCTCTCATCTAGGTTTTTTGCCATCTGATATTTTGTATGGAACCATCTAAATCTTGCCACACATTTCCTTTAGACACATCCTGTGCTAAATATTGTTGGCATCCAGCTGTGTTTTCTCAGACAAGCTCCCTGGATCAGCAGAAAATGGTTTCCTAAGTAAGGCGAATTGTTCTTTCCTGTGGAAAAAAAAAAGTTGGAAGTGATGTTCAAATTGCAGTGTATTGTCAGACCCTTTAGTGTAGCTTTATGCACTGAACTAGCTTAGTTTTGTGCACTGCATTGTCAGTACTTCTACATAAGTGAGTTCCTTTCCAGTTTAAAAAGTGGATATTCTCAGGGCAGAAGTTCAGTCCTGCTTGATTTTATGGAACGGTGCAAAAGAAATTGAAGCTTTTGCCCACAATGTTAGGTCACTTCTGGAGAAATCCTTGATTTGAGGTGCCTGGAAGTTTTAGGTTTGACTGCAGCACTGATGAAGAGAAGAGTCACAAAACAAAACAGCTGGCAGGAGTTGTGCTCTGGCAGTGCCCTGTGGCAGGGCCAAAGTAGGAACAGCCAGTTGGAAAACTTCTGGAGTGGCCCTGGGGCCTCTCCACCTGTGCCCATCCTTTCCTTTGCTGCATACACAAGCAGAGGTGTATGTAGTTTATGGTCAGAAGGGAGAATGGATCCTTATAAAGAGCCAGAGATCAGGCTTTTGTGGGTTTGTTTAATACTGAGACAGTTGTTGTCATTTAGACTTTGTAAAGAATCTTCTATGGTGCTGTCTGCAGACATGCCAACCAGTATAGACCTCGGGCCAACATGAAAACAGCTCTCTGCTGCAAACCCTTCCTTACCCAAAGCTCCCCAACAATCTTTGGACACAGAAAATCAAAGCCAAGACAAAGAAAGTGTGTTCAGTGTGTATGTTTTGTAACAGAACCCTTAGGTCATCTCAGGAGTCACAGGCAGTGTATCAAACACCTTCCTTCTCCTGGGTTTCCCAAGCCAGATTTCTTTTCTGCATCTTTGAGAGATATTTTTTCTGAGATCCTTTTCCCTGTCTAGATACATCCTTTCATGTTCCTCTTACGTTTAAGTAACAAATTGCTGTTTTTATTAAGACTGTGGTCTGAAGATAGTCAAGATTTAAATGATTTACATTTAGAATGAGCCAATCTGTTTAGAAAGTGAAGTGTTACTTCCACAATTTTATGTATTTATGAAACTGTATTTCTTTTGCCCAAAAATCCACCTCTCTTTATTCTTTTCTGTAATCACCAGAGATATTTTGTGATTTTTTTACCTGTTTCTGAAACATTTATTATTTTTTTGTTTCTCTTCATTCTCTGTCTGTTCTCTTGTGTTTTCTTGCCTGTTGTTCACTTTTACATTGCAAATTATTCTTTCTCCTTTTTTGGCCCTTCACCTTCACTCTGAGTTCCAATTTTATGCATGTTTATGCCAATGTTTAAGGAGTGTAAGTCAGTTACCTCTATAGCCAGTAGCTTGCATCTCAACTTACGTCTTCTTAGGTGTATCTTTTGTGCTTGTAGTAGAATCAATAGAAGGTTTTTGAGAGTTTTTTCTCTGTTTTCCTACTGTTTTAACACTGTTCTTCATGTTCTGTGTTTTTATTACACTGTGATCAGAGAAGGAAGTGGAAAGAATCACACTTCCTATTGAGTATCTTGACAAGTTGGTTAATAAACAATTGTGAAGTATCAAAATGGCCTTTAAATAGATCTTAGTCACCTGTGGGAATAGATTGACCAAGTTTAAGTACACAGCTGGGTGATTAATTAGCTGGAAGATCCAAATGCATGCTTAAGTAGATGACCATGCCTCCAGGCTCATCTGCTTGTTTCTACTCACTCAGTTAAGCATTCAATATTATCTATAATACAGAATATTCCCATGGAAGGCCTCATACAAGTATTGCCATAGAGCCAAGTAATTATACAGTACTTTTCATGGTGTATAATAAAAGTACATAATTTTGAACATGAAGCTACTATCCTACAATATTGGCATCAATAAGTATCCAAAAGAGTAATTGATCTGGAGAGGGTGATTTGAAATTGTTCTTATTCAAAGTTTTTTTTCATATATTTTCCATGTTTGCTACAGTGATTTAATACAGTTTCTTTTCCTTAAAATTCTGGCTTATTTTTTAATTTTTGGGATGTAGAGCTGCTACGGTTATTAGTCAAACAAAATGTAGCTGGTGTCAGCTCCTGTGGGGAATTAATCTTCCACAGCAGTTTTTGAAATGGGAACTGCAAGTGCCCAACACCCCTTATAAGTAAACCTTATGTTTATTCATGTGCTAATGACAATGTCTGTGAAAGCCGACACTCAACCCCTGTCTTTCTTGTGAAGGTGGATTTCACACTGTCTGGTATTTATAGGTCACATGAAGAGAGGCACGGAGCTGTCTGACTGTGTCTGTGCATCCCAGCTGGGCATCTGTTAGCACCGTGCGTTTAACTCATTGCTGATAGGAAACTGAAGCTGAAAAATGGAGGATACCTGTGCTCTAGAGTAATCTTGCTCAGCTTCTGTTGTGCACCCAAAGAATTTGAGGAGTAGGAACTTCAGACCATACCAGAGGTGTCAAGGAAAACCAGTTGGTAAGAACCAGGAGGGGAGAGGGATGTGAGCTGCACAGTATCCACTACTTCTTATCCTGGGTGCAGCACTTGCAGCCCTCTGTTTACCTCACACTTCAGGGTCCTGGTGGAAAATGTCACTTCAGGGTGCTTTGGAGCCCGGTTCTTTGACTCCAGAGTCTCTCAGTCTGCCAAACAGTGTCTTGCAATGTGTAATTCTTCAAGAGTGGGCTCTACCTCACTATTACCTTTAGCTCAGTTCTGAGAATAGTATGAAATCGAACTATATTTAATTTTGTTGATATTCATACAAGTATGCACACTTACCCTGCAGTAAGAAGAGACTTGAGATGAAACATTAACGATTTCAAGCATTAAGAAATCAACTGATATATTGAAGGATAACTGGATTTCTGTTCTTGTCATCTCTTACAGATCTTGAAAAGGCTCACTGTTCATACAGGGAAAAGCAATACTTCAGTTGCTGTATTAAAACTGTTAGTAATGACTGCAACAAGTTAGCTATAGTTACCAGAAAAAGATAGCTTGGGCTAATGACATGGGATTTGATTTAGATACATTTCATTTTGGTTTAGTTCAAAATAAAATATTTCTTTCTCTGATATACTTCAATAAGTTTTTAATTATTGTACTACAACTCCATTAGCCATTTGGAAGGTGGGTGTGCATGTGGAGTACATGAACAACATGTATGTATGTGTGTACCTACAGAGAGAGAAACTGTAAAGAGAGGAGAATGTTGCATATATGTTAAAAATTGTGGACCAAAAACTCCTTTTTTTTTAATGCCCATAAAATCTTACTGATTTGAGGAGGGTGCCATAACTGTATCTCTAAGTAGATTTTGTCCCTTTGAACTGCATTATCAAAAACTTCAAGGCAAGCAGAGGTTCAGATAATTGGGGGAGTTGCTAGGTATGATATTTGTGCTAGAGAACATAACCTAGATAAGGGGGAGGTTCTGACTGAGGCTATTCTGTTAACTCGATTTTACTGTGTTATATTGTGTAATTCTAAAGAATATATCCACTGGGGAAAATATATTTTTCAGTAATCATAGTTGTAGTGTATTTAAAGAATGATCATGCAACTAAAGTGTGGAAGATGCAGGAGGAGTCCTAATACATCCGTAGGAAAATATGGGGTTAAAGTGGACTATATTTTAAGCAGTGTTCAGTTGACTTGCTGTGTGGGGAGAGACTGAGCAGTCCTGGCTAATGACTTGTAGGTACTGAATCCTCAGGTCTCTCAGGTGGTTTCACTCGACCAGTTTCAGCAGAATGATGAAAAGGTTGAGATAAAATAAACTGACAGTTGCTACTCATCGCAGGCAGCAAGCTGTACCCTGGCAGATGAGACCCTGGGAGCCCTCTTTTTTAAACAAAGGCTTTCACTGCAGTGAGCAATGAACTCCACACAAAAAAGGAAAAGGAGAGAGAGATTGGCAGCTGGTGACCGACAGGAGGAGGGAAGGGAGGGAAACTGAGAAACACAGCAATTGTTGGCTAATTAGAAGCCATTCCCACCTACTTAATACCAACCCATTAAGCAGAAAACACTTTTCATCTTACTCTCGCTGCTACACATGACATTATACTCCAATCAATACCCTCCCACTGGCTGCCCCACTGCCCACAAATGAATACATTGCAGTTCAAGAATGCAGTAATTGAGTTGGGGCAGTGAAACTGCAGCTCACAGTCAAGATCTTTCTCTGAAGATACGAATGTAATGTTTGTTGCTTGGATAAAGAAATCAAATCTCTGTATTGACAGCTGTCAACAATTGGCAAATGGATGAAGTCAGCAATGGATCCATTTTAACCTTGTATTGAAGTGACAATAAGAGTTTCTTTTCAGAGTGTTTTTTTTCTCCTCATTTGAATAAGAGACCTAGAGGCTATGCACCCAGGTGTATAGATTTTTAAGGGCATTTTGAACTCTGTTTTTCAGCTCTACTCACAAAATATATACATGTGCACATCGTTATGTGCATACAACAATACATCTCCTATTTACAGCCGCTTGATTTTTATTTATTTTTGTAGGCTACATTTACTCAGGCTATTTTTAAATTTCATTTAGGTCTTCCTATGATTTCTAGGCATCACCTTAAAATTTACTATGTGGTCTACAGTAGTTCCTTGTACAGTAGATCTAGGCCTTACATTTCAATCATTAGATTGAAACCTTATAGAACCTTATATTTAAGTTCTGTGTATAGATTCTTGCAACATTTCTCTTTCAAATTACATCCCTTGTTCCCTGAGCTATCTGGAATTGGTAATACCATGCACGCGCTGCAGCATAAAGTAATACTGTGCAAACTGCAGTATAATTCTTTCTTCAGATCAATTTTGTTACCACGGGACCAAAACAGCAGGACACAGTTCCTCCCCTCCTTGGCTGCACTGAAGACATCAGTGTCAGTCTTTTGGAAGTGCTAGAAGAAGGTTCCAATAAGAGACATGACATCCCTCCATCCCTTTCAGTTCCAGGGAGAATTGAGTATCAATTCAGGAACTAAGATTCCTTACAGTGCAAGTTTGAAAACATTTTTTGGATGCAGATAAATTTAATGCAGTGACATCTGATATTTGCAGAAAGAGGCAACCATCACTATTGATGCTATTCAGAGTGATGTTGTGGCATTTTCAGCATGGCATTTCTTCAAATGCTGTTTGCTCAGGTGTTACTTATCTGCATAATTGTAGAACATGCTCTTAGCTTGCCAGGCTGAGCCTTGAACCCTCGAGTCAGACTCTATGTATGTGGAATAATTTAACCTACTACTTGTGGCTCTCACCATTTAACAGCCTGACTATAAATAAGAACAGAGTCAGTAAGGCTGACATAACAGAAAATGTTTTGCATCTTTTAAAATTGTAAGCCACATAACAACAGACTGTTACTTTGTTGCTTCTTTCTAGTTGTATTGTAATATTTTAAGCCTGTTAGTTAAATTATCATCGATGTTAATGCATCTAATTTGCTTCCCAGTATTGTAAAGCACCTCTCAGTCACCTTCTTTAGATATACTCCCTGGGTTTCTTTTGATACGTGTTAATGGCACTGCTAGAAAGAGATTTGTCTTCAATACAATCTGTAAAGGGAGAATAATTGTTTTCTGGTGGAGAGATTTGGGATCTTCACCACTTGGGAAAATGCAAGTGCCTCAGACATCGGAGTTGAACATGATAAGACATGGAAACAGAGGTTGTCTTTACTTAGATACTTGGATAGAACAAGCAAACCTACTTTTAGTTTCCATATATGATCTGCTATTTTAAATAATCTGGTTCTAATATTTGTCTCTGGAACACTGGTAATCTCTGAGACTTTGATTTCTTTCAACACAGAAGTGTACAGGTTCAGTCTTACTTTGACTAGATGCCAGTTAGAAGGATCAGAGGCAGGCTAGGGAAAAAGCAGAGAGCAGTTGGCAGTCTTTGTGTTTCTCGGTGCCAAAGCCTGTGGGGTTAATTTGAAGATGCCCAAATCACCTTGGCAGCATAATCTCCAGTCTTTTCCAGAACTGTGGAATTTAATGAGCCGGGACAATAAGCATAGGATCATAGAAAAATAGTAATGGAAAGGACTTTAGGAAGTCATCTTCTCCAGCCCCCATATAGGAGCAACAATACAAAGCATTTATGTAATTTCCAGAGAAGTTTGTCTTGTCTGTTCTTAGAAAAAGCTGGCAGTTGATTTTCCACAGCATCCACAAGCAGTCTGTTCTAAAGGGTAAACTTATGAAGAAAAAAGGAAAAAAAATGGGAAGTTGTCTGTAATTGAAACTCTGTATTCTTCACATTCTTCCCTTCCCCCTTTGCAGTAAATGGAAGAGACAGGAATTATCTGGCACATACTGCTATTTAGAAGAAAATTTTGTAGTGATTTCTGAAGAGGATGGTTATAAGGATTACTTAGTCTAAGTATAAATTATTTATGATTGAATGTAGCTCTTCCTTATGAGCACGACTGATGGAAGGAGGTAGAGAGCAGATGCAAGGGTCCTGTTTCCTTGTTTATTTTCCAGCTGCACTCCCCAGTAGGACCAGTCCATATCACTCAGCTGAGCACAGTAGGTTGGTATCCACTCCAAAAGGGCAGGAACAACAAGGGCTTCACCCCCAAGAAATAAACCAATGCAGGGGGAAGGCTGCTACATATTCTTAAAGGGTCTCCCTAAGTGCAGTGAAGCTTTGTTATTCAAAGTCTCTTACATAATTCAGGACTCTTTCCCTTACATAAGTTTCTGAAGCAGGAAAGCAGCTAGATTTGTCAATTCATTTTACCAGGTTAATCCACTCATTCTTCATCTCTTCCTAGGGATGCAACTGAACTTAAATAAAATACTTTAGATCCTTATTTGTGATTGAGGATGTTTTTTCTACAAACACAAATAGGAGAATTGAACAGACTCTTTATCCATTCTATACTGGATATTTTGATACTTCAAAAACCAGACTGATTTTTCTCTAGGTTCAGAGTTCACTACTTGAATCCATATCCTCAAAAAATGAAATTACAGTACTAGTGTGTGCCTTCACAACTCTGCACTCTCGTAAAGCTCTACTGAGTCCTGTTTTGCCAGTCTTCTGCAATGAGAAATCAAAATATTTACAAGTCAGATAGCTCACCTTTTGAGCCCTTGTCAAATGCTTTTATTCTCTTTTCACCAGTTCTTTCTTTTTTCCCATTTCATAACAACTTAATTAAGGGTTTAGGGTTTTTTCTCATCTTAGAATCTCTTTTAAAACTATATGCCATTGTTCCCTTGCTCCAGTTTCCCAACTCAAATTCTTTACTAAATGTCCCTCTTTTTTCTATCCCAACTAAGATCTAACAGTAGCTGCTTTCATTAGCAATAGTTTCCTACAGAGATGCTTCTACCTAAGTTAGAAGCTGCCAAGGCTCTTGTTTGCTTAGGACTCATTCATGGAAAAGAAAATCTGAGGCTGTGTTTGTCTTCTGCAGAAGTTATAACTAAGGGAAGAGAGTACAAAAAGCATCAGTCTTCAACTAGATCAAATGATCAATAAAACCCACTCAAATTGCATTCAGCAAACATTCTGCTCAAGGAGACTCTGCTTCAGAAAAATGACTTCATCATAGTTGAACAGAAAGTGTATCCTGTGGAAATACTTATGGCCAGGCAGCGAGCTGATCTTCCATACATTCTTTCACTCCTTGTGAAATAGAGGTGTGTTTGATTTTCTTCTACCAATTTCAGTTGTCTCACTGTGCTGTGAAATCTCTAGACTGATTAATGGAGCTTCTCTGGAGAAAAAGGATGTTTCTCTCCCCTACTTGCACGTACACTGTGCACTGCAGAGGCACACACTGGTTTGGTTGTTATATTGTGTTTGGGGACGTGTGTTCTTAATGGAAAAAAGGAAGAAAATTGTCAGACTTAAAATGAAATATGTTCTCCATTATTGATTTCCATAAACTTGAGCTTCTTGTTCAAGTTTTCATAACCATTGAGTCTCCAGTGCCTCTCTATCTGTAAACATTTTCAAGTATTTGTCTCTGAGGATGTGTGTGGGGGACCTGCTCATGTCTGACATAAACAGTCTCAGTTAAGGGGAAAACTTTTTTTCCCCTGACCTTGTGATTTCTGTGTACACAGAACTTTGTGGTCTAGATATTAAGGAGGCTGTTGCATTTCATTTTACTAGACTGAGGTTTCCTATGTGCCTGAGAATCTCAGTTTCCCTGGATAAAGCAAGGGCTTAAGAGCTTTTGAAGTAATCATTACTTAGAAGACCAGAGGATTGTGCTCTTACAGCACCTCTTACCTCGTTTTCTTGGAAACAGATGAAAAAATTTTCCTCCATCAGTGTTGTTTTAATTGTGATTCTTTCATGTCTGTGACTGAAAAGATTGGTTGCTGCAGGAGTTAGCTGAAACTTTATTTTTTATTTAATACTTTAAATTATAGTTTTGGTTTTAAAAGGGATTATTCAGACACACTCCCCAGTAAATTCAATTTTTTTTTTTGTTAATTAATCCTAGCTCTTCATAGATCTTTCCTTATTCCAAAGTTGTCTCCACTGATGTGGCTGATCATTGGTGGAGTGCTCTACGCTGTACCTCCTAACTGTATGAAATATATATACACACCACATCTCTGCATGATGTAGCTGCAGTGTGTGCTTGTCTCTGTTGGCACAGTGTGAGACACAAGTGAGCAGCACTCCCCTGTTGCAAAGTCACTCTTTATCCTCATTTTCCTGTCATATGAGCAGCACTGTAAGCACAAATACTTGAAACTACAAAGTGCATTCCTTAAATCAGTTTTAACTGAAACTGCAGCCACTAATGGTAATTTTTTGTGTATTGCATGTCACTACAAGGAAACTGAGAAGGTTTCTGAACCTCCAGCAGCAATCCCTCAGTAAATGGGAGATTCTTTTCAATTTAACCTTAAGGTATTCAGGATTTCACGGCTTTATTAGGCTCACTAGGGGCATAACTGCTGTTACCATTTAACAAAATTTACACACAAATTCTTGACACAAGTTCAGTCTTGTTTACATCAATGTAATTACATACATGAGTAATTGCAAACGTTTACCTAAAAATTTGATCTGTCTTGATGACCAGAGAAAATCATGAAACAGTTCAACATGTACTAACAACCAATCCATGGTATTCTTTTGAAAAAATCATCATTTTTATTATTCGTTCTGAAAAGTAAGATCGTTAATAGAAAATTGTTTCTTAATGAACAGAGTTCTGTGTTGGAGAGCAAAGTGTAGGAGATTTAACATGACAGTATTGTTCCAAGGGGAATTTTGGTGCTTTTAGGTCAACTCTTGAAGTAATTTATATAGGAAAAATAGCTTAATACTGTTCTTGCCCCTAATTAAATGAAATTGGTATTCTTTCACACAGGTGCTTTATTTAATTAGGATGTGAAATATGAGAAAAGAAGCAATAACTTCAATGTAAGCTGAGGAAAAAAGTCCATGAGCATGAGCTTTTGCAAGTAGAATTGTCTTAATTTCCATTCAGCGGTGGCTCTCCATCACTTAATTGGAAATATTCTATCCTAAGAAATTGACTTTCAGTAAGAAATACAGATTACTGCTTTCTGCTTTGGGGTCCTCAGCACAGGGAAGATAGGGATGTGTTGGAGTGAGTCAAGAGGAGGGTCACAAACATGATCAAAGGACTGGAGCACTTCTCATGAGGAAGAGCTGAGAGAACTGGGGTTGTTCAGCCTTAGAAAGACAAGCCTCTGAGGAATCCTCATTACAGACTTTCAGCACATGAAGGGAACCTCTGAGAAATGTGTGGACAAACTGTTTATCAGGGGCTGTTGTGATAGGATGAATGGCAATGGCTTTAAATGGAAATAGCATAGAATTAGACTGGATATAAATAAGAAGGTTTTTATAATAAAACTGATGAAATTCTGGGACAGGTTGCCCAGAGGGGTGGTGGATGCCCCATCCCTGGAAACATCCAAGGTCAGGTTGCATGAGCAACTTGATCTGGTTGAAGAAGTCCCTGCTTGTTGGAGTGGATGACCTTTAAAGGTCCCTTCCAACCCAAACCATTGTGTGATTTCTCTGATGATTGAATTTAGTACGTACACCCTTTTCTATGAAACTGTGGGAGCGTGTCTTTTGACTGCATTTGCTTCCTTTATATTCCTTTGAAGTCATGATGAGCTTCAGGATGGAGGTCCAGCCCAAGCAAGGCATGACCCTTTGTGTAGGCCAGGATAAAAAAAAATCTCCATTTAATTTCCTCACCCCTACAGTCCTGGACAGCACTGCTATGCAGGGTGCACTTGCAAAAGGACACTGCTTCCCTTCTAGCATTTTACATCGAGAAACCAAGGCAAAGCTGATACTTGTAATACCCTCTCATGACTGCCTGTGGTCATTTTGTTTGCAAGAGGTGACTTGGGGCCAGAGGGAGCCCCCGGGAGTGGGCAGGGGAGCGGGTGCCGTGCGGGGCTTTGGTTCAGCCTCTAGAGGGGGCGCTTTGATCCCTCTTGATCACACAGCAATTTGCAGTGACAAAAGCGACGAGCGGGTGAGCGCAGGCACTTCTGCGGGAGCAGCAGCATCACACAGCAGCACACACTGCCGAGGCGAGGCTACAGCTTATGTAATAAACCATTCCAGCGTGCGTGCAGAGATGGAACCTGCCTCTTTTTTGTCGCTGAATAAGGTGTTAGGTATTCAATCAGCATTCAGATTTATGCTTTAGATGCTCAGGAAAGAGGATGCTCTCCTTTGCGTGCCTGTCAGCAGTGATGCTTGTGTGCAGGTTTTTGTATTTTTGGAGTTTTTTTCTGAAAATATTAACACAAGAAACCTGCCACGTAAACAGATCTGGGGAGATCTAAAGAGTTAAGAGATTTGCTATATAAGGTTTTATTTTACCCTTTGACTTCCTCATAAATCTTTTTTTCTTTTTTTTTGCTTTTGCTTTAATGTGGAAGGTGTCTTCAGGAACATAGCTTATAATCTTCCTGTGATATATGTGAGCTTTAAAATGTAGTCTGAATTTCCTGGGAGAAAATCATATTCAGGACTCAGTAATATAGCTGCATTCAAGACAGAATAAAAGGCTTATATTGCTACATTTGATTCAAAACAATGGCTTAATTGGCCAGGAAAATGTAGTTATCAGATGATAAAGACATGAAGTCAAGGGCAAGATATGCCTGAAAACAAGCTTTTTCCTGCCTAAAATTAGGCAAAGTTAATAGGTTAAATTTTGTTTATTGAATAAGAGAACCCAAAGTTGATTGATATAGTAATTTCAGTGTTTGCTATGGCAAATATTTAGCTCATTATCAGTTTTAATAGCATTTTGCAGAACAAGCCTTTTCTTGACATGCAGAAAATACTATTAAATTTCCCTGCATAGATACATTGTTATGACATGCAATAACTACTTGAATATAAAGGGGATTAATAATTTAAAAGGTGTTAACAAATTAGGGCCATCATTAAAAATAGACTTTGAACCATTTTGTAGAAAAATCAGATTGAGGTAATGCTCTGCTCTTATGATAAAGAATTACAGCATTAATTCTGCAAAGTGAACTTATTGCTCCTATTCGTCTCCAAAACCCTGGAGCATTAAAAGACAGGAAGAATGAAATGATCACTGCATTTTTTTCAGGCACAACAGCTCTAATATTTCCATCACAGTTTCACAGCTCAGCTTGCATGGTTGTGCTAGAGGAAAAACCTATAAACGTCATGCTTTCCTTTGTTTTGTTTTTGCTGGTCTTATGAAATCGGGTCGAATTTTTTTCAGACAGTTTATATTAATATACTGAGAATTTTGCTTGTACAGCATCTGTGCAGAGTATAAAGCAAACATTTTTTCTGTACAGAAGCTGTTCTTTTCTTGGATTTTAAATGTAATCCCCATGTTCCTTCAGTATTTTGTTTTTCCTTTCTTGCAACAATTGATGACCAGAGGCATTTCAAGGTTGAATTTTGTTGCTTTGCAAATTATTAATTTGTTTTCTTTCCAACCTGAGATAAATAGAAATAAGATCTCTTTTGAAGCCTTTTCTTCATTGTTTCAAATTGCATCCATGAAACATGCGGAAAAATTGATCAATTTTTTTTTTTTGTGCAAATTTATTAGGAAATACATTTGTGATTCTTACTCATGTGAGTAATCCCTGCCTATATAAATAGTTCTACTGCAATGAGGGTTTGGTGTGGACCCTTATTCTAGAAATAGCTCAGTCAAAAGAATAAATAAGATTTAAAAGGCTGACCTTTAATTAATGCTCATTTGCTTCTTGTTTACTTTCAGATGCAAGTTGGAGAAGAAAAAAAAAATTATGGGATTTAAGTAGTAAATTTCACATTTGAAGAGTAGAGATAGCAGGAGCTCTAAGGCCCCCATAGCAAAGCAAAACATTTGTTCTCCCCCTCCCTCTTTTTCTCACTTGCAATGGCAGTCATCTCCCTTCATAATATTTCCCTCTCATCCCCCTTCCTGAGTTTTCCCTCCCCTTCCCCTTGCACTTTCTGAGACCACGGAGCCCAGATGGTGCCCTCACTGTTGCCAGACCCTGGGGGAACTGCTTCTGTTATACCCACCTCTCAGTAGCTGTACTAAGGAACATGCCAAAAGTCTAGTGCTGAGATACGTTTAATTTTGATATTATTTCCTTTCCAGTTAACTTTTTTGTCAGCACCAATTTTTATCCCTAAACTCAAGTCTCTGATACTGGCTGTGGTGCAACATCGAGTTTAAATAAAACAGTGAGTTTCTCATCATCTGGTTGTGATTTTAACAGAGTCAGATGTCATTAAAGCACCAATCAATAAATGGTTAAAGCATTGTTTATATAGCACCTCTATTCCTGCTAATACTGAAAAATTCATAACACCAGGACATTTTGCAGGCAGAGGTGTATGTTTTGGTGCATTCAAAAAGTACATCTCCTTATACATACCAGTATAACAGTGTTTGGGGTTTCTAATTATGCAGAATGAAGAAATGGATGGAGGAAGTAGAACATGTGGCAGAAGAGAAAAGATTCATGTTCTGATAAAGTATAAAATAAGTGTTTCTGTGGTAGAGATGCAGTTAACAAGGGCCATCAGGTATAACAAACTATTAGCACGTTATTAGCCAGTGGAAGATCAAGGGCAGTATTAGTCTGCTCTGTGACAGAGGGGAGAAACTCTTAACAGATGACCTAGGGGAGGCCAGTGTGCTTTAATGCTTTTTTGGCTTTAATCTTCACTGAAAAGGTCAGCTGGGATCATGTGGCAAACTGAGTTTATATCTGCCACAAAAAAAAAAGCAGCAAGATCCTAGGCTAGAACAGGGGAAAGTAGGCTAGAGAGTACTTAAAGGAGATAGATCTTCAAATCAGATGGGCCACAGAAACTTGATCCTACAACCCTTAAAGAACTGGCTGGAACAATCTCGAGGTCATTAGCCATTTCTGAAAACTGATGGAGGTCAAGTCAGGCTCCAGAGTAGTGGAAAAAGACAAACCTGATGCCTGTTTTTGGAAATGGAAAAAGGAGGAGCCACCATGGAATTTCCCATAGATCAACTTAAGATCCTTTATTGGAAAAATACCAGAACATACAATCAGATGTTTCATAGGTATCTAGAAGAAAACTAAGAAATATGCAACAGCCAAAATGGATTTGCTAATACTAATTGTGTCAAGCCTAAATAATTAACAAGCAACAGGACTTCCAGGTAAAGAAGTTAAAATATGGAGAATATATTGGATATAATCTGTCTAGAGCTTTTGATATAGTATTATATGCAACATTTATAAGAAAGAAAGGAAGCCTGAACTACATGAATCTACTATCAAGTGGGTGAATAATGATTATTAAAAAAACCTTTGACAAATAAAAGCTATCTGTGGCTGTTGTTAGAAATGGAAAGTTGTTTAGCTTGCTATTCTATCAGGTTCCTAGTCTGCACTAGGTTATATTTTCATTTCTTACCTGGAGACTGGAATAGTAAGTATGCTTTACATTGGAAGAGAACACAAACTAGGGAAGGAATGTAAGCATTTTGTTCATGGTTGTGCAATTCTAGAGGATCTTGGCAAACTGAGAAACACATGTAACATTTTCAATCTTTGTGTGTGTGTGTATGTGTGAGTGTATATAATCAGGAGTAATCAAGGGCATAATTACCAAAAGGGAGCAAGTACTAGTTCTGTAGAGGGTGGGGAAAAAATCTGGACTTGCAGCAAATCACAAGCTGAACAGTGGTAAGCTGTTGTGAAATCTGCAGACATCTTACTGGGGTATTAAAAAATGATGACTTGTGAAGTAATCCTTCCACTCTACTCAACACCAATACGGTCTCAGCTTAGTATCATAGCAGTGCTGGGTTTCCTGCTTTATGGAGTATGCAGAGCAGCTGGAGAAGGTGCAGGAAGGATGAAAAAGAGCTAAAAATCATGACCAAAAGACAATACTGCTTTAATGGTAGATTTTGAGCTTCTGTGTCTATAGAAAAGACTGAGAGAAGAAAAAAATAGCAGGTTTGAGCTTTGCAGAATTTGAAGAGGGGGATAAAAGAAATAATGATCTTTTTTTTTGTCCATGATAGGTTGAACTAAAAGTAGTGGACTGAAAAATTGCAGTTCATGGAGCAATGCTTCTGATTAGCCACTGGGAAAAACTTTACAATAGCTTGAGGAATGGACTGTATCTTGACCATTGTAGAAGCTTTTTTTCAGTGGTTTATGAGTTGTCATTATGATGAGAGTAATTTATATATGTTTGACATTCATATCAGAATACAGGCAGCAGCATTTCCAACACGCTGTAATTCTGGAGATAAGCCTGTGAAATGGCAGTGACAGGATCTCATGGCCTAGAAAAGAGAAAAAGAAAAGATTTTCTGTGAATAAAAAGCTACATGTTTTTATTTGCTAAAAAACAGCAGGTAATAAATTTAATTTCTGTGTGTCTCAGTTTGCCCATCTGTGAAGTCAGCTGTAAGACATTGATTTTTTTGTAAAACAGCTTTCAAAAATATTTCTTGGTTTAAGGATATTAAAAGATTTTCCTTGCCTACCCCAGTTCATCCCCTCATCCTTCCCTTTCTGGAAGTTCTCCAGCTCTTTCTTCTCTTCTTATCCATGCTCTTCTTCTCAGCAGAAACCATTTCAAGGCTACCAAAGTATCAAATTTTTCCATCCCATGGATTGTGATGGTGACAATATTCATTTTTGCTGATTATTGGAAAGCCTGAGATCAGCTTCCTATTCATGTTTAGTGTGAGGGAGGGATATGAAGACTGGGAATTAAATCCACTTATTGGAGCAAAGCTCACAACTGCAGTTTGTTTCTTTTCTCTCTGGCTAGAGTAGCAAACCAGTCTTTTTCATGTCCACTTTCCAACCCAGGACCATTCCATCTCTTCCCATGATTGGAGTCTTAGAACCTCTGGTAATTAGCATTCAAAGATGACCACATGCTGCAGGTGAAATGTCTGTTTCCCCACTAGCTGGGATCAACCAAGAGATCCATTTTCTCATTCAACATTTTATGTGCACTCCCAAGATTGTTTCTCTTGCTGCCAAGACTTCTGATATAGTGTGATATTCATTATTTTTTTTTTTATTTAATTTTAAAATGTTTCCATGTAAACTCAAGGTTAGCCATAGGTAACTAACAACAAGTAAGATGAACTTGACAGAAATCCCATTGGGTCTGTGGTGTTTTCATCCTCTACTCAATATAAGGAATCTATAACCCAAAAAAATAGGGCTTTTCAAGGGAAATTAAGCAAATAGAAAATGGGGGCATGGGGGGGTGTATTGTATCATATTAAATATTTGAGTATTTTTCCATGTCTTTTGGCCTCTAGAAATTACAAATATTTATAGATTTGAAATTCAGACAACTGTTTGAAAGATGAATTGGGTGCAGTACCTTATGGTTAAACTGTATCTATAATTTCAGCAGTTTTCTACAAGCATTTAAATTATTTGCTTACATTTTGGAGGAGAAAGAGAAAGAGAAAAGGGCTACAGATTGATGGAAGTTTTTTTCAGAGTCTGACTTAATAAATGTGACAATCAAATATGAGGATTTTTGGAAACAGAGATAAGCGACGCTAGCCTGAAGGCTGAACTTTATGTCAAAGAGGGTGTTCGTGCAAAGCAAAACAGTGTATCTAGTAAACTAGAGAAATATCATCTTTGGAGGAAAAAATCTCTAAAGATTTTATGCCACTTTTAACAGGCAACAACAAAAAAGCCCTAGCTGTACCTCAGGATATGATCAGTCTTTTTGAACTGAATTTGTTCAGTGCTTTTTTGTTCTTCAGTGCTGTCTGCAAGCATTCCCTGTCTCAGTCATAAGGCTCAGAGTTTGGCACTTTTATTTCTTTGTTATATTTTCATCATGTGAGATAAAAAGTCACGGATGAGTGATATAATGGAAACAAATGTTACCTGTGTCTGAGCAGGAGAAAAAAGCCCTCAGTTGCACTGAATCCATGCTCTTATTCTTTCATAAAATTGTTTGAAATTTTTTGAAAATGATAGGTGATTTTTTTTCCTTCTCTGCTCCAAACTGCCTCTCTACCAGAAGTGGAGTTCAGTAACCACCTTAGGAAAAATATTTCTCAGGATAGCTGAGGTTGAGACTGTTGTAGGCATGATCTTTTCAGACTCTGTAGGAGGGGATGAAGGCTGCATCACTCTCGAGTAGCCCCTGGAGGTTAGCTCAGAGCAGCAGTACAGCTTTGGAGGGAGCTGTCAGCCCTCTGGGCTACAGGGATGTGCTCTTTTTAATAAGTACATTGCACAAGACAGTACCTATGAGGTAAAGGGCATTAAAGGGCATTTTTTTCACAAGAAAGTCTTTTAAAATAATGATTAATAAGTTTAAAGCTACACAGTTAATTTGTGAAAAATACAGTGGGTTCAAAATACCAAGCAGTCCTAGATGTTTTAAGTGTGAATAGAGCCTAAACAAAGTACATTCTACAGTTTGGTTTACCCCTTGCTCAGAGATTTGAATATAAGCTCTATTTGTTTTCACCAGCTGTGAAGAAAGGAGTTAGCAATATGAAGATCATTTAATTCTATAGTAGCTCTTCAGGTAAACAGTATTTAATGTGATTAGTCAGCATATTAATTTTTGTGGTGGAGGAATTGGGAGAACTCCTTGTTTAAAAAACAGGGAATACTAATAGGTATGCATTTGCTAGATATCACAATGCCATATATCTTCCAATAAATTGCTTTTCAGAATGTGAGATGCAGCAGATTTTGAGGGTATTCTATGTAATTTATACTTTCATTTGGTATTTTAGTACGTGGTTATGGCAAACACTTCATATATATCATCTTTTTCCCAAGTTCAACTACTTCATTTAGTTATTGAAAGGTTATTCTTTTCCTTGGACACATATTAAGTAAACACATCCAAAAATTACTCAAAAATGAAAATGGAGTGTTATGTTAACAACAAATTAAGCAAAACTCTTATGTTCACAACCAGCAATTGAGAGAGCTAAATCAGACAATATATTAAACATGAAATAACATGAAAAAGAGTCGCTTGGATTTCTTTTGCTTTTTTTTAGTTATTATAAAATCTTGGAAGTCTGGTGTTCATAGACATGATTCACTGACTTGCTCACTGAATTTGGGCAGTCATAATGAAAACATCACTGATGAACTGGTCTAAAATGAAAACTGCAACATTGCCTAGTATTTTATTTCCAAAGAAATGCATGCCTGCCAGAAATGAAGGATGAGGTTCTGGTTGTCCTAAAGTTATTACAGGTGGGAGATTATACAGACATATATGGTAGTGATGAACAGAGATCAGAGAGACCAGAACATCAAGGGGAAGGAGAAATGGGAATTAAGAGATCAAAGATTGTAGAGGAACTGGAGGGAGAGTTGGCTTTGTCTTCACTGCCAAAAAAGGTGTGTTTTTTGTGTGAAAAAAACTAACAGTAGCTGTAGCTATTTTGCTGTGGAAGACAACAGAAGCCTTGTAGCTTTTACTGTGATCTGTCTGAACAAGTTCAACTGCAGAAGTGAATTGTAACACCTCTGTCCTTTGTCTCCAATTTACTTTAACAGTAAGGTAATTTTTAATGAATGAACAGTGAAAAAATTACTCTGTCTCTGCTTTATTTCATTGAACACTACTCAGAGAGGAAAAGCATAACAGTAAATAGCAGCCTAAACTGGACAAAAGTCTCACTGTCATAGTAAGCAACATTTGACACCACAAGAAGGATTCAGACTATGAGAAAAGCACATGGAGAGTAATTTCTGGAGAGGATAAAGCACTGAGGGTGTGCACTATGAGATAGGAATTTATTCCACACCTTGGCACTGATTTGCCTTGCAAATGTTGACTCACCTTTTCTCTCTGATGCATCTTTTTCTCTTCTTTCTCCAATAATCACAGAAAAGCACAGCTATTCATTAATTCTTTTCTTAATCTTTCATTATTCAAGGAAAGAGCTCACTGAAACCCAAGGTCATATGTCTTTAATACTGGCTATTTATAATTAGGCAGTGAAAATCATACCTAAATATTTAAAGCAGTTTGAGATGTTGATTGCCCAGAACTCCCAATGGAAATACACACTTCATTTATAAGAAGCCTAGGGAGAGATGGAAATGTGTGTGATTTTGGAAGTTTTGAGTGTGTTAGAAAAGCGTCTGTCCAAAATGACCCAGATGCAGTTAATTCTGATTCTGAACAGCAGTATTATTCCAAGACCATTCTTTATTATCTTGCACTTCTTGGATTTCAGTCAAAGATGTGGAATTAAATGCTTAAATGGAGCAATCCAGTTTTAAAGACATTTTCTATAAATTATAGCTTTTCATATACTTTCTCATATAAAATTAATTGAGGCTTTTAGGAAACTTGTCTACAATTTCCTCCAGCTCCTCAGTAGTAGACAAGACTTTGACAGAAAGCTTTGTATAAAGAAGAACCTGTGAGAGCACCGTTCTTCTGGGTTGAATCCTAAGTTTTCTTTATCATAGAAGTTTCTGTGGAAGGAATTTGCACAATAAGAGTATTTTTATGACAGTAAATCCAGCGGAAGTAGAATTTATCATGCTTGAGTTGCGTCAGAAACAGTTATTTTTGTTTGGAGAAGTATTTTAGCTCTCATAAATTTTCATCGACAAATGTGTACTGGAAGGCAACGTATCTACCACCAGAGAATGCAGTGTATAATTCTCATTTTTAGAACCTGGAAATGATTAAGATAAAAATATCCTTATCCCTAATGTTAAAAAGCAATAGTAATACAGCTAAGCTGTAATAACTTTGTCTTCTGTTCTTCAGCATAGACCTTCTAGTAGCATCCTCTTAAATTCACAGCAAAAGAATAAGTTTTTTAATAGAGTAAATTTTCCTCTAAGGTTATGTGCTTATGTCTACTGCCTACCTTATCGAGGGACTTGATTCTTTGTTTAGCATAAGTAGCATTGGGATCACAATAAAAGAGAAGGCTGGTCTCCTCTGCTGTCTGCAGACTAGATTGCCTTAAGAGACATTGAGACCAGTAGAGAAAAAAGAAATTACACTGATCCAATGGATACACTGCTGAGACGTTTCTATTATATTCTTACCTCAGACATTGTACCTTCACTAAATTCACACTTTCAGGCCCTGGGAATCAGGCCAGCATGACAGAGAAGTTTGGCTGAAATGAATCTGCTATATTAGTTTTTGTGAAAATGATTAAGCTCCGCAGGTTCAAGATGAGGACTATTTTTCAAGCAGTCATTGTTTCAAAGCTAGGCAAATAAACCCTGATAGAAAAGAGAAAATGATAGGGAGTCAAACCAAGATGAAATTGAGTATCAGAGTAAACAAACTACCTGAATACACGATCTCGAGTGGGAAAACAATACAGTCATTCATTTCACACAGTTAAAAATCAGCTGGCAGGTGATTTTTTTTTTAAGTATTTTAAGTAGACTGCCCATCAAATAAGCGTAATTATAATCAAAATTCTTACAACGTTCTCAAAATTCCTAAAGGCAATCAGCTCCACTCAAATTAGTAACTTGGATAAATCACCATTAATTAGCTAATATAAGCCAGCAGGTGGTTTTGAGCCCAGAGAGATTCCCTGGTTATTTAAATTATGTATACTATACTACACCAAAGATAGAATAAGTGAAAGGGGAACAACAGGCACCAGTCTGATAAAAAAAAAAAACCACTCCTTAGGGATGATGCTTAGCTAAGGTCTTCTCCAACTCCTCCACCCTACCCAAAGCAATACAAGATGTCTTTGACCCTCAGCTCAGATAGTATCATCCAGGAATGTTCTGTATGGTTCCTATTTCCCAACTGATATATATGCAGGAAACAAAATCTGCAGTGGAAGCTTGCTTGGAAAGATTAGTTCTAAAGATTTTGTGATTACCTGGAGGACAGAGAGAGCAGTGACTCTGTTTTACAAAAAGGCACCACTGAAACCACATGGATAGCCTTGTCACACACACATTCATCCCTGAAACAGCAGGAGATTCTTTTTTGTGGGCTTTGTAGGCATTTCCTATGAATAAATAAAATTACATCATTTTAAAACATTAATGTCCAAGCCTTCTGTGACCAATGCTGTCATGGTCAGTTGTGGACAATAACTGTTAGGAACCAAACTGGACACTTCCACATTAGTGTATCAGAAGAAAATCAGATTCTTTTTTAAATATTGGTACCAATGGCTTTATGAAATCCAGAGATTCTTTGAGAATTCTTACTCAAACCTGTCTACAAAAGTGTTGTCTTTCAGTAACTCCTACTCTCATGGTGCATTACCCTAAAAATCTCGGAGATTGCCATAAAATTCTGTCATAAATTACTGCCACCCATAATGCTTATGCTTGGTGGCCATGCAAAATCGAGACTGAACTTACTTTAGTCTCTGATTGAAGCAAGTGGCATTGTGTAGGAAGAAACAGCAAGATCAATACAGATATTTGTATTTTTCCCACTGATAACATCTCTGAAAGTCTGGACAGTGATGCAGCAACAATACTTTAAAGGATTAAAACTCCTGCCAGGTTTTACTGAATGATCTCTAGGTGTGGTAGTAATATTTAATCCCACAGGTGCTCTGGGATCACCTGTGCTTTTCACATCAATTAGTGAGTGTAATGTTCTGTTTGCAAAGAACTGAGATTGTATCACGTTGTATTCCTGCCCCTGTGTCTGGCAGATACTCTGTTTCTGGCATAGTCTTCAGGCTGGGTGATGTATTTTGATGACCTTCTTTTCACACATTTATGCAGCTTTCTAATCTATCCCACTTTTTTTTTTTCAGTGTAAAAATAGATGTATTATAAACATGTTATCCAATAACTGTTTTGCATTTTCGTTCAAACAAAAATTTCAGTAAATGGAGTCTGTTCAATATGACAAAGAATAGAAGAGGAAGAAGGGGGTTTGGGGATTTCTTTGACATATTACAACCCAAATCCTAAAGTTATAATTTTTCTAAGCAGAGAAAACGTGAAGTCTGTACCTACCTAAGTCCTTCCCACCTTGGCAATAAACACATAGGAATTGGGCTGATCCCACATCAGCGGGGAGTCAAGGCAGTTCCTGAGTTACTTGAAAAAGCCTCAAGACATGTTAGCAAAGTATGTAAAATGGGTAACAACCATAGCTAATTGTGTAGATAAAAATAATTCCATGTGTACACAAAAGTAATATCACCAGTTTTTAAAAAATGTGTCTTGCATTGTATTTTGAACTACCTTACAAATTCTGTTTTTCTGGGCACAATATAGAAGTATAGAGCTGGTCAGGGGGAAAAAAAATGCAGACTTGTTGTTCAACACATGCAACACTGCCCTTTGATATCTTTTTTTGGACTTTGTAATAATGCTGTAACTACCGCTGTTCACAAATATTTTATTTATAGAAACTGTCCTCCCACAGGGCGGCTGCAGATGATCTGCAAGCTGAAGACCAGGCTGCAAACTCCTCTCGCTCTAGGAAATGGTGCTCCTGTTTGTAAATAGCAGTGCTTGCCTTGGGATTTTTAATATCCACTAGTTATCCCAATTTCAGCAGACAGAGCACAAGATCCAGCTCTTGGGTGAAGTGTGGGGGTGACAGTTTAGCATCCACTCCTTCCATGGCACTGCTGATGCATTCTATTGTTAAAAACCATACAAAAGCCTTTACATTAGCACCACAGGCAGAATTGGGGTTATTCTTGTGAGAAAAGATAGTCCTTTGGTATCTTGGAGGGATCAGTACTCACAAACCATCATTTGTTAGCAGCTTTTGGATGAAAGTCAAGTAGGTGCTAATGTTCAGAAGATGTCAAGTTTAATAGAATGAGTTTTAGTCACCAAAAAGATGAAATTGAGAGAGTGGTAAAAATCCCTGCTAGTGTTTAGCAGAGGTCATTTAAGTCTTGTTTCCTACATGGAAAACAATGGAAGAGTTTCTCTGTAGTTTTTTTATGCTAACCCTTCTCTAATCTCCATGATTAGAGATCATGCTTTTCTAATACTAGCATTATATATGAAAAAAAGACTGTAGTGAGCTGCATCAAAGGCCTGTTTAGCCTGGTGTCTGTCCAGCAGTGGCTGATAGATTAGGGAAAAATAAGAACAGGATATTTGGAGGTAAGACTTCTGCTTGGTATTCTCTCCATATCTTCAGCAACCTGCAAGTTAGCGACTTCCTGAAGAAGTTGGATCTAGATCCCATTATATTTAGTAGCTTTTCCTGTATTTGTCCATGAACTTCTCCAGTGCATTTCTGTTACCTAACTGATAGCCAGTGCACCTCATTGAATTTGGCAGCTAAAATCCTGGTCTGCCCCTTAGCCCATGTTTTTGCAGCTTCAATTGTTGCCCCTCAGCTTTTGCTCTGTAAGAAAGTAAGTTATCATTTCTCACTCTTTTTCTTCATGGCACTCATGAAAATAGATATATCTCTTTATATCTTGCTATCAGTCATCTTTCTATCAAGCTGAAGCTTCCAATCTCCCTGTGCATGAAAGACATTTTCTGTAAGTGCATTAATTTGCATTTATCAACGTTGAATTTTATCTGATGCTTTATTGCCCAGTCACAAACTCTTTTTGAAGTTCTTTCAAGTTTTGATTTTGATTCCCCTGTGTCATTTTTTTATCAGCAGTAGGTTCTGTCACTTTGCTGTTCACTAAAATTTTGAGTTGTTGGGTTTTTTTTAAATGTTTACTGTACAAGTTCTGCCTTACATCCCTGTTGCATTCACTACTGATGTATCTTCATAATGAAAAGTAATCCATCTATTCTTATCTTTATTTTCTGCCTTTAACTAATTGTTGATCCAGAGGAGGTATCTGAAGCATTCTGGGAATCTCATCAAACAGGTAATAGTCATCCAGATTCCTTGTATTCCTCAAAAGAAAATAACCTCATGAGACCTCTTCAAAAGCTATCTTGATTTCTACTCCTCGTTCTAACATTTTAATTTACTTATCTATCATTATATCCTTTGTTAGAGTTGTAGCTAATTTGCCTGGTATGAAAGTCAGGTTTTTACTGGTCTCTCCTCCCCATGGCACATTCTTGGTTTTAATTAATATCTTGTTTAGCACTCCATGTTACTCTTGTACTGAGGCTGATTCAAGCAATGCCTTTGTACATGTCCCTTAAACCTCTTGAGCAAGTACTGCTTTCTATCCTGATTGATTTCTCAATTCATTCTAATCCTGCTCTAACAGTGTTTCCATTTGGGACTCTTCCTCTCTTATCTAGAAAATAAAAATGCTGATGTAGAACTCTGCTGGAGGTCTTCCTTCGTGACCATCCCAAGAATGCATTTCGCCTTTCTGCTGTTATCTTTTATTCACTGAGCTCTCATTCAACTTTTGTGTGTGTGTTTGTTTTTCTGGGGAAAAAAAATGTAATTATGCTTTTTCCTACTACTTCATTCTTAGGGACACAAATAGAAATAGGAAAATGATGCAATCTGTGATGTGATACCTGAGATCGATGCTCCGTTATTTTTGTGTGGTCATCATAAAATAAAGCAATGGTTTAAGTTGTACTTTTATGCCAATACCCTGAAAGCTTTGTACTTTAGAACATTCTGTCTGATATCTTGGCACCATGAAACTTCACACTGGGGTTTGCTTTAAAGCCAGGGAGTCATCAGCTGTTCATAGCTGCAGTGAGGGAGCCCAGCTGATGTTCCTGGGTGTGGCAGAGAGCAGCTTTCTGTGTCCGTGGCAAATGAGCAGGATACAGTGATTGCAAAACAGCTACATCCTCCTGGGCTATGCAGGGGAATTTCTGACAGGCATGTCAACCTACAGAGGCCCTGATTGTACTTTTAATTGAGAGCTGTATAATGGAGACATCTGTACCTTCCTTCTTGTGTGTTGAAAAGTTCAAGGGAAGCTTCCCCAGTAATCAGTGTCAGAATACAAAATGTTGTGGTTACTAAACTTTTAGTCTCTTACTGGTTTTCCTTGTATTGCCTTATTAGTTTGAAAAAAGAAAATTAAATTGCTGTATTGTTCATGACCATTTCCACTCCTTTTTCCTTCATCCTTCTTTTCACATTTTTGCTGCCTTCAGGGTTTTCTTTCATCTTTTCCCTGCAGTTCTTTCCTGATGGGGACTTCACTCCTTTTTCTCTCCTCACAGCACTGGTTAAATGATCAGAGATGAAGTTTGATTTGATAGCAAACTACCGTTATTTGAATTTAGGAGATAACATCCTAATTGAAATGGGAATGGAAAAAGAGGCTTATTCAAGTAGTATTGCTTTTTCTTGACTGCAGAGTTAGGCAAATACCACTGCATTAGATTGATGCCTTTTCCTGGTCTTAAAATCAAGAGTTAAACATGGTTAGAAGAGAAAAGGAATTTTACCTTGGTATTTATTTTAAGGATCCTCAGGTGCACCACGTCCAGGTGGAATGCACACCACAGTGAACACCCACAATAGATCTGGTACATTATAGGTCTTACTAATTAGCATACCTATCAAAAATTCCCCAGTGAGAGGCTCAAGTGTGCCCCCCTTCCCAAGGAACCTTCCCCTGGATGGTTCTATTTTAGTTTACAGAATGTGCTCTGGAGAGGCCCTGGGGGTCTGGGGCATTTTGATCCCTAACTATAAAGCTTCTAAAGTGTTGAGTCTCCCAGCTTGACAAACAAGTCCAAGAATGTAGGCTAAAAACACTAAGAATACAGAAGTTGTAAAAGGGTATAAAAGAGGTATAAAAGGAAAGGCAAAAAATCATCATGGCATCAAGATATTGGAAGAACATTCAAACTTCTTTGGGGAAAGCAATGGAAGGAATAGTTCAGTGAAAATGTCCTGGAAGGCTTTGGGTACTTGAGAGAGAGACAGAAATAGTTTGAAATGCATAAATGTGGTGAAACAGTAGATAGCATCAGCACTCAAAGAAGGAAGGAGATGTATCTTCTGAAAGTTCTACCTAGTAGCTCAAAAAGTAGGGACAGGGATTTAAAAGAAACAAACAAACAAACAGAAAAAAATCAGTTTGTGATCCTTTGTGGCTCATTTTTTCCTGGCCTTCAGTTTGTAAAGGAGTCCTGAAAGGTTCTAGGCTTGCTGGCTTGTTCTGGAAATTTCAGAAGATGCAGTGTGTGCTCTGTGGTGGGCTGTGTGTGCTTTTCAAAATTATCTTCAAAGCTGGCATATTACATTTTTTGTCAAGTCATATTTTCTTACAAGTGTGTGATGTATGGTTGAATTAAGATGTCATGATTTGTTTAAATGTCTGCAAAAAAATTACAAAAAATTCACGTCCTTTTTTCAACAGCTTAACTTTTAATCCTTTATTTCACAGTGTCCTAAGACTGCTGTTTTTTTCTATTTACTTTCTGTATATAGTGAAGAACTACATTATAAAAAACAGTACATAAAAGTACATAGGAAAAATTATAACCTTTGATTGACATTATACCCCCTGGGTTTAATAAAGTGACTTGGGAAGTTTTACAAAGTCAGGATTCAGTCCAGACCTAAACCAGTAGTTTGGCCTGTATTAGGTTGTTTGTTTACACCTACTTTTGGTGAATAGGTATCTCCTTAGCAAACATATTATATACAAAATCATTATTTAGCATTGTCTTGCAAAATTTAGTTGTCCATTAACAGATCCAGAACCCTTCAAAATAAATTTCTCATATTGTAATTTAAACTTCTCTACTAAAACTGCTTTTAAGACTCCAGGAGCTGTTGTCTTTATTTAATTGTAAATCATTTGTGTGTTAGATTAAATGTCAGATGAAGTAATAGTTAATTTTGTTAAAGCATTACCTGAAAGCTCATGGGGAACTGAGTTGTAACTGTTTCTATCTGTGATGTGTTTTTCCCATAAAATCGGAAAACAAATTTCATACTAAACTTGCCTTTTCACATAATTGTTAATTGTGAAGCTGCTTTGCCATTAGAAATAATAATTTGAATGTAAGTATATAAAGGAAATGTGTATTTGAGATGTCTGTAGTTTTGATATAGGTGAATTTAGCAATCTCTAAACTAACAGTGTCCTAGAAGACAGAGTGATTCCTCTTTCTGAATGCCATCTTATACCAACTCTTGAAAGAAAAGAACAAATGATGAATACAAGATGGAGATCTTTAGTGTCAGCAGAAAAGTAGAAGAGAATATTCTTTTTTTCAGAGTGTTACTGCTTATCTCCTCTGCACTCAGGCAGGAGTAAAACCATACAGAACTAAAAACTCTTCATAATGGTCTGGTTAGTTTGCATATGAATAAGGTGCGGAATTAGTATTAGAAAATTAATCTGAAAGTTATTTCATTTACGTATTAAACAATTATATAACCAAATAACACTGCTGTTAAACAAATATGTAGTTTGAAGTCATTACCCACGTGTAGAAAGCACAGAAACACTGATTTTGTTGTCTCTTCTTTAAACAAACTTGCAGTTAGGTTAAAAATGTTTCATTTAATTACTATTAAAATTTAAGTCAGTGAATAGAAAGGGCATCTAGTGCAAATGGGCACTGCAGCTTACCCTAAAAGAAGAAATATTGGGCCAATGAAAGCAACCTATAGAGAATGTGAAATAACAGCCATGTGCTGGCATATTAGGAATGTCTCTTCATAGATGTGCAAGTTTTATTTCACATTTTCCTCACCCTTCTCAATAAGAATGACTGATAGCTTCACTTTGTGATTTCCCAGCTTTTAAGAGTCTATTTTTATTTATTTTTTATGACCAACCTCACACTTGTTAAATGTAATTTTTGCTTTATGTAACATAGAAAAAAGCACATCTGCAGTATACTGTCCCATGAATTAACAAGAATGACTGGACATAAGACAAGAAATCCTTTAAAAACATATGTTCACATTAAATATCTGGGCTAGTTCAGTAAAGGAGGTCTTACAGGGTCATTTTTGATGCAGTGCAAGTAAACCATTTCTGCTTTTCTGAAATAGTTTCTTTCAGGTTTATATTGAGCTTGTATAACAGCACATTACATAAATAAGGGCTTACTTTGTACATTAGTCTTTTACATCTTGGATTCTTACTAAATCCTTGTTTTTACTAACTTGATGCTTAAGAGATATTGATTTCAGCTACACATGCCTGTGGTGTTTATTTTGATATGTCTGGGATTAAAAACAAAATTAACACGCATAATCAGTTTTCTTAGAATTAAAAAGGGTGCTTTTGTACCTTTGGCTACATTCTTCTGAACAGAAAGGAGAGCAGAAGAGATGTGATAAAAAAGGGATCAATTTATTCAATCACTGGGCATAAAAACATTAGCCCTGGGAAAGACCTTCCTCTAAGAGCTTTAGCTGCCCAGCCTCACTTGTGTGGCACAAAATAATTTGCATTTTTAGAGAAAATTCATGTCTTCTGTGAGCTCTAGTGAAACATGAATAAATTGCTTTCTTTTCCTCTTTTTCTGATTTTATAAAGCTGAATCCATTAGGGGCTGAGTCAAACTGTAATGAAAGAAAGGCAACAACTGAGATGATGGAAACCCTGGATTAGATTTCTTAGTAGTCCAAGCCCAGCTCTCATGGCCTACGTGTCAAGTTAGTGCTCTTTGGGGAGGCCTGGCAGTACATGTGAATATTTTTTTTAACTGCTGTGTTACAACAGGTCTCTAAAGCAGCTAGGAATTAAACAGAGATGCAGAGATTACGAATTAAATAGAGCCACAGCAAGCAGGTCACAAGGGAGACTTGCAGTGGGGCAAGTAAACCTTCCCAGGGCTGTTACCCACTGCCATGCCTGGCAGGCTCACCTGTGACCTGGGGACTCTGAAACCTCCAAGTAGGGGTGTCTTATTCTAATGTATAGGAAGGAATTTTGTGTATTATACCTTGTGAGCTTTGCTATGAGGTGGGGCTGGGATTTGATCAGAACATACAGATGCCTGCATAGATTTTAAGCCTCTGTTTCTGTTTTTATTGGGAAGACCTGCTTTCCTGTCAAAGCACCAAACATTTGTCTGAGTACAGACTGGTGTTAAATTATCAAATTACTGTTGTCCAGAGTCTTCTACCTAGTGCTTGGAATTTATCCAGCTTCTAAAGAGACTATCACATCCTCCCATGAAAGGGCATGATGATGCAGCCAAGGGGTCCCCCAGTCTGTAGTAGATTCAGACACCTGAAATCATCTCAAGTTCACCACTCACTTTGTGAATTTAGGGAAATTGTGATATTTTCAAACCTAAGATAATGTCATAACAGATTTCCTCGACTGTAGGAACAGTTTATTAAAAAAAAAAAAATCTGCCAGAATCCCTATCAGACTTGTGCCCTGAGGAAAAATTCCTTCCTTATGTCTCAGCTGGCGGCTTTGCATGATTTATCTCATCTTAAGAAAGCATTTCAAACCAGCAGCAGCTGGTGTCTGCCTGCACTTCCACTGGTGCCTTTGTGAGGGCAGAACTGAGCAGCAGCACCTAAATAACCCTGTTTCCTTTTCTTCCCTTGCATTGTGGTCATGGAAAAGGTCCAAAAGAAACCAGGTCATCCATTGCTGCTCTCCTTCCCTTGCATCTATAAGTCCATGCCTCCCCTCAGCCCCATTAAGTGTCTGGACACTGGGAGTACCTGCTGGTCCCTCTCGTCACTGTGATTGAGGAGTGGGTGACATCTTTTACTTCATTAAGTCATTTGCTTGCCTGGTGCATGCTTCTAATCTGTGCTGTTCCTGGAGCAAAACAATGTGGCTGGTATGGCATAATTCAAAGTGAATTTAAAATTTCTGAAGTCAAATTTTTTCTAAAAAGATCTATTTTGAAGCAATTTGGCAAAGCTGACATAACCATGCTAACTTCAGTGAAGCTGCACTGGCTGCATCACTTGAGAATTGGGCCCAGACTAGCCAGAGCATTTATTTTTAAATTCTAGTTTCTGCTGGCTTTTTCTTAAGTCTCTGTAGTTCTATAACTTTCTAAAGTAGCTCACAAGTCTTATGCTACTGCTAATAAAACAGAAAATCCATTTCCATTTTTCAGTGTAATCTTTTTTTCATGCGAATCTATTTCTCATCAAAAGAAGCGAGTGACTGGCGTGAAAGCTGGAGCTCTCCACTTTTCTGTAAAGACAAGTAGTGGCCTTTCAAGTTGTCACACGTTGTCTGCAAGAACATGGCCATAAATTCAAAAACTAGGAGGGAGAAACTAAACACCCTGTGTTGCTGTGACCAGCAAAAGTATTGCTCCCAATGCCTGGTGAGGAGAATTAGGTCTGATTTCTGATTCTACAGTCTCAATCTGTTGGTAAAATCAGCAAGGAAAGCTGAGACAAGAAGATTCTCCAGATCTCCCATAGCACACCCATGTTGCCACATGTAGATGCAAGGACCCTGCATAAACCAGGACCTTTATTTCCAGCAGCTGTTTTTTGTTGTTTATTTTTAAAAGATAAGTTGGAGCACTTTGCATCAATCTTAGAGAGGAGCAGTATTCTCCCCAGACAAGCTCAGTCACAAGAAAATTGTTACTTCCATAAGGGATTCCATAACTTCTTTTTGAAGATACTTCCCTACATCTCCTTAGCCAGAGAGGATGCAGTCATGCCTAAGGTGTCTTAGAAGATGTAAAGCTGAAGTCACATAAGGAGAAAAAAATCTCCCTGGCATTTCTTTTTTTTCTTTTTTTTTTTTTTTTTTTGGTAGCATTGTAGAGACCTCAGATGACAAATAGTTTGCAAGCCACCAGGCAGAGTAGTCACTGGAGATGCTGAAAGTCTCAGCCATGAAGAAGTGCTCTTATATATGCAATTACAGAAGAGCAGGTAAACCTTTAGAGGCCAGAAAACAGCAGAGCCAAACCAGAACATAAAAAATAAGGTCTGCAGAACAAGAAACTCTCAACAAAATTACACCAGGACACTTGTGTCAAAATACAGAGATAAAGCAAAAAGAACTAAAATCAGAGATACTTCTAGTCAGAGCAGGCTGATGCTGTATTTGAATCTCAGTATGATGATGGCATGCAGTTAAGCAAGAGGACAGGTTTAAGTAATCTGTGCTTCTCAGCTTTCCCTCCCCTGGGACACCTTTGAGGAAGCTGAATTTACAGAGAAAGGGGTGCTAAGCACTCTGTGACAGTCAGGTCCTTTGAAGACACATCAAGCAGCAAATTCAGAAATAAATACTACATACTGCCAGTGATTTAATACTGAGATCCTCTGCTCAGTGGCATGTTTTTCTCAATGGGTAGAAGATGGTGTTCACAAAAGGGAGGTATGAACTGTCCTGCTATGCTGTCTTGCATGTTTTAATTGTGCCTTTATACCAAGTGCTTAACAGACAAAGTGCACTGCATCTGTATGAGTAAAGGAAGAGGAATGAGGGTTTATGTGTATAGAAAAAGGTTGCACAGTAAACACAAAGAGTAGATTCTCCAGCAGAGTATTTAAATTTACAGTACAAGGACTGTAGTGAATTGGGGGAAGACAGCAATAATTTTTCAGTGAAGTGGCTTTAGCATGAATTGCTGTCAGAATCACCCCTATGCCTGAAATCTGCTCCTGTACTGTCATTAGGTGCTGAGCACCCAGTATACCTGGCTTTGCTTTGTTTTAAAGTGAGGTAGCCATGATAATTCTGCACACAAATTAGGAACAAATATGCTGCTTCTGTTATGATCAGTGTGTTGTCAGAAGCATCACCCCACTTACTGCTTCTTTGCCCTTTGTAGATTTCTTTCATAACTCCAAAGATGTGTGTTAAAACTTCAATGCATGCATCATTGAGACAGACACATTTCTGTAAAAGTGTATGGGAATATCTCTACTGTGAGCATGGAAAGGGTTTCCTTTCATACAGATTTCTGGGTGGATCTTGGGCTCAATCTTTTGTGATGGCTCTTGGCAGATACAGAGGTAATAAAAGTGGTTTTGTACTCCTTGCATGCTCTCTGCTTGCCAGCTTCTCAGGGTAGTCAAGGGCAGGTTTGGCTTCTACCAAAAGAGCAAGCAGACACCCTTTGCTCAGAAGTTTGCTCTCTCAGCAGGTCCCTCCAGGACTTGCCCTGTTTTAAGAGACAGCAGTTAGGTTCCAGGTGTGGTCTTCATTCTGCACCTGGATGGGAGCTGAAAGAAAAGAAACCCTTCTTTAGGCCATTTGGGAATTCTACTTCGCATTGTGAAAACTTTGATTACCCAGCTGGGCAGATCCTCACCTGCTTTGCATTGCTGGAAACCTTTGCCTTTGACTGAGAATGGTTCGAGGCACTGAATGGCAAATACTGCGGGTAGAGCTAGAGACAAGATGGTATTGAAATTTTAAGCTAATAGTCTGGATTTAATGTAGAATTTGTTGACAGTGAAGGTAAAACTATAAGCTAAAAACTGGCAGCTCCTTTGTTTAGGTTTCTTCATGCTTGAAGTGATCTTCTTGATGATTATTTTCCAAAGCTGATTTTTCTGTGTCACCGACATTTGCGTAGAATTTTTGGAACTCTAACTTCCAGGCACACAAAAGACACAGTATCGTATTTTGACCTTGAGAAAAATCCCTGCTTTTCTCTCTACAATCAACAATTTGACCTGAAAGAGCTGTTATTTAAAATTGATATTCAAAATGGTTTGTGCAAAAGATGTCACAGATGAGTGTATAGCAATGCACAGAACTGAAAAATGTAAGATCAAGAGAGATTTCCATTGTTGTACAAATGTCTGGAAGATGCCCAAACAATGTAAGAGAGGAAGATTAATTTGTCTAAGAACTGTTGAATATGAATAAGTAAACAATGCAAGTTATTAGTCAGGGAAAAATTCATACTCCCATTAGGTTTTCTCATCCAAACCAGAAAAATCTTGTACTTTCCTTACAGTGCCATAGCCTGAGTAGGTTCTTGAAAAGTTTATTAAATAAATTCTGCTTCTCATTCATAAACTTACCCATCTATGAAGCCTTTATTCAGAGAAACCTACCTGCTCAAGTGCTTGCTGTAGTTCATTAAAGGCTCCCATTTGTACTCATACAGACTCATTCATTGCCCTGAATAATACATATGGTGTACAGAAAGAGAACCAACTCTTGCTTTTACAATCTAAATTAAACAACTTTGTCTAATAAAAGAAGCACTGTCTCACTTCCAACTAGGCCATAAGCCCTAAGGATCTTGTAAGTGTGTGTTTATTATTTATTTATTTTTGCCAAATAGTCCTTCAAGGATATGAAAGCTGAGAGAGCCAAGCTGCCTGAATTGTTCCTCTTTGCCTGCTTAGAAAGACAGAGGCAAGCACAGGCACAACTGTACTGAAATACTCATCCACAAACTTATTCTAAAATGCAGTTGGATGATCTTCAGTCTTTTTCTTGGTCCCACCTTCTAACCCTCTTAATCTTGGGAGTCCATCTCTATTATGTGTGGCTTTTACAAATGCCCATGATTAATAACTGCTGTGATTCATTAGCCTGGTTGTTGGTATTGTTTCCCCAATGGGAGCATTTGCTATCTAGGGATAGTCCATGATTACTCTGCCTCCTGGAACAGTCAGATGCTTTCAATCTAATGCACTGTCCATGTTTTAGCATAAAATAATATTAAGGCATCCACATAATGGAACCATCTGAAGATCCATTTTATTAAGCACTGGAAGAAAATGCATGTGTGTTTTCATGTGCAAGGGAAGCATAATCAGCAAGCCAATTTCACTAGAAATGTCGTTTCCATGAGGGTTTCATGTAAAGACACAGCTATTTTGAGGTGTAGTTCTTTGGCAGTGAGCATGAAAAAACACTCCATAGCCAATATCTTACCTGGTGCAATTAACTTACTCAAATTACACACAGCCTATTCAAAGGAAAAATAGGAAACAGAGGTAGTTTTATTGTACTTATTCCATTTTGTGGGTATTTATTTTAAATGCAATCTACCTTCAAGTACAGAGCTGTACTGCTCTTAAAAGATTACTGCTTCAAGTTACTCCACATACCTTAACATAGCATGGACCCTTTTTACATTATATGATCAACTTTTTGACAGTGCAGGGCCAGCACAGCTAATGGAATAATAGCCTGCAGGGTCCAGCTAAATGATATACGAATATAATCAACCTTTGTGATGACTATTCAAAAGTAATCCCTTTAGCTTTCAACTGCAACATATATTTCAACCAGGCAAAGCCATATGAAGAAAATCTCTGCAGACTCCACTGATACAATATGGCCTTCATATCCCCACAGTGTGTTTGCTGCTCATAGTGAGTTTTAAATTTAAGGTAATGGCTACTGTATATTCATGTGAGCATAGAACAATACCTTTGATTTGTTGGAGAAATGTTACATTAGCTACCAAGGGCCCTATTCAGTAAACTTTGACACAACCCTTATATATGGTTTACTGCTTATTCTAAATGGAATATGCCTGATAAAAATGCTTTGCATGCCCAAATTGTACAAATTCATTAATCTTTATATTCATAAAACCTCCAAGTACAACTACCTCCATTCCAAGTGAACCAAGTCAGAATACATGGTTAAACAGGTAGGCCCAACTTGCTTTTAGAAAGGCATTACATCAATTTTCATTTATCAAGACAGAAAAATACATGGGAAGATGATCTACAAGTGTGGGGTGAGCATGTCATTGGCAGTCATATTATTTTCTGCTCTTTCTCTATTCCTACACCATTACATCATTCTTCCGGTTATATAACTCAAAACAGCTGCATGACCTTTAAAAATGCAAGTAATTTTTAAATTACAATAATGGATTATATCTCATCAGCTGTGTTACACCAACATGTTAATTTGTCGAGATAGTCTCGCTTTCCATTTTGTGATAAAAAATGCAGTATTGGCTAATGGTGGATGTGAATATGTGAAATTAATTCTGTTAAAGAAAAATAGATGTAACGAAAATGCTGCTACTTTTGTATGTACACTACAGTCAGAGTTCAGTCACATGAGCAGGAGTTGCAAATGGAGTCTTGTTTGTGTATGTGCACCTGCATCCATGTGAGAACATAACAGAATGTTTCCATATCTTGTTTGAGGTGATGTGTTTTAGGATGCTGCTTAAGGAGGTGAGCTGTAGTGGAGCAGTAGGAGAGGCTATGGACTTTTTCCCTATTTGTTTGCCATGGCACTTCTTGAGCCCACAGAAAACCTGTGCATCCTCAGCACCCTGCAGCAAGGGAATTCCAGTATGAGGTGGCCGTGCACAAGAAAGACCTTTCTTTGTATCCAAGCCCACCACCTCCTACTTCCAGTAGACCCTACCTCATTCTTTTATTGGAAAACACATTGAAAAATGGTTTCAGGGTCACCTCCTGCAGGCTATTCTCATTCTTACTTTTGTCATCTCCTCAAAATATTTTCTTTTTATTTTTCCAAAGCAGTTTGAGCTACCTGAAACAATAGTCCTCTTATGACTTCATCACTTCATGGAGCTTTCAGTGGAGTTCTTGTTTAATAAATTCTAGTGGTCTTTGAATAATGCAGACCTTGGATTTGAATGCTTTCCCATCCCGTGGGCGTGCAGTCTTAAGTGTCAAGTGTTTAATTTTCTTTCTAATCTTTTGCGAGAGTGGTGCCTACAATTCCTGTCCTCTCTAGAGTTAGTTGTAGCTTCAGTCTTTGTTGGTGTGGCCATCTTTTTTTTTTTTTGTATGACTTTTCACTAATCACATCATGTAAAGGACTTGCAGCCCTGCATTGTTTTCTCCCAGAAACATCATGAAATAATGAGATTTTTAGAAGTGTAATGTTGTGTAGATAGACACACAGAAACAGAAGAAACAGGGATGCCAATTCTAGCTGCACTGAAAATCCAACCAGACAATTTTAATTATATTTTATCAACAGTGGTGATAATCTGTCAGGAACATCCTATTATGATTAATTATATTTACATTCTATTAATACATATTAATGTTAGATCCACATTTTGCACAGTAAGATGGAAGGAGAATGCTTGATGGTGTGATCTCTGGTGGTATATATGTATTATCATTATGAATATGAGATGCTTTTATTGTTTCTAAATAGCATAGGCCAAACAAATGCCAAGAAAACATTTATGGCTCAGTATTCCATCAGTTATCCTTGATATGCTTAATATGTGCTGGGAGGGCAGAACTGTTAATCAGCCAATAATAGCTTGGTGTCCAAGTGTGAAGGCAAAAGGCCAAAAGGTGCACGAGAAAAGCAATTTCTGCTGTAACTCCCCATTTGTCATGTGCACATCCCCACTGTCTCTTGCACGTGTCAGTGTATGTAGCTGTCAGGGGGTGTTTTCTGTGTGTTTGCCTGGAAATACAGATGTTGCTGTACCCAGACACAATTTGGGCTTGAGTCACTCGCCTTGCACCACTTTTCCACCAAAGTGCATCTGCTGGAAAGAGCAATCACACTGTGCTGGTGTAAAACTGGGGTGGGACCCCAGCGTAGTTCCGACCCCTGTGAGCACTGCAGGACTGCCTGAGGCTCTGGGCTGCTGCCCACTGGTTGAGTTCCAAAACCAGACCAAACTGTGCAGGTTTTATTAGATTTTTTTCATTTAGACATGGTCTGCTAGGAAAGGAATTCCAATTTATTTACTTTAGGCCTGGTTTCAGGACATGTCACCTGGAATAACTACATTGTTAAATACAGAGTAAACCACTAACACACACACTGCCCTCATACAAAATGAGACTTCATATGAGAATGCAAATTCTCAGATATTCTTCACAGATTTACTTATCCTGTTCTTGCTTGCATACAACTATGGATAAAGTCCTAGTTAGCAACCGTACTTAATGAAAGTCTATTAAATGACAAAACATAAACTTCATTGAGTCTTTTGTAGTCCAGTAGTTTTAATCTGTTCCAAACATTGCACCAGCAGACACACTGCCTTGAACATTATTTTTCATCCCCACCAGAACTGGGTCATTTATTTTGACTGTGAATGAAATTATGATGCCATACAAGCACCGTTGGTATTGCTGTGACTGAAAGACAAAGTCCAGTTTTAGACATCACAGTACAAAGAGTTAGTGACAAATTGAGGCGGAGGATCCAGTCAAGAAAACATGAATTCCTTTTGAATATTGAAGAGACTGTGTTTGCTTAGCCTCCAAAAGAGAATATTAGAGAAAGGAAAATACTCTCTCAAGCTATGAGGAGTTATTCAATCTTCCATTGCTCTTCGTGTCTGCAAAAGGTAGGACAAGAGAAAAATCAGTTTAATTTGCAATAAATATTTATCTTAAGTATTAGGAAAGAAACCAAGCAATAAGGCTGTGAAGCACTGAGACAGAGAGATTAGGGATGTTGTGAAACAGCCTTCATCAGAAGCCTTGGAGAATAGATGTCAGGGGTGGACTAGATATATGTGCGCTTTCTTCATTTGAGGAGGTGAAGCAGATCAGTAGTTCCCAAAATAAGGAGCAGTGCCCCAGGGATGGTGTGGTTGGAATGAGGTAGAGGGAGGTCTGTTGCTGGAGAGTCCCTGGGAGCAGAGCAGAAAGTGCAGCCAGGAGGTGGGAGGTTGGTGTGGAAATGGAGTGAGGAGGGAATGAGGCTGAGCATCCCAGATCACTGGAGCAAAGGAAACGTGTGGCTGTCAAGAACTGCAGAGTCAAGCCATGGCCTCCCAGCCACCTGTTCTTTGGATCATATCCCATGAGGAAGACCCCACTGAGAGGTGGCAACCTTCTCTTCCTTCTTGCACTGCTCACTTCCTCCCTTGCACAGTGTTCCTCCTGCCCACCATCTTTCAGTGCTGTCTTGGCCATCGTCTTCCCCAAATGCATCTCCCTTGTTGGCTCCCCAGCTGGTCCCACCCAGCTGTCCTGTTGGAGAGCTGCTGCTCAGGAATGCTAGAAATGAGGGCAGAAATCCCTGTCAGTTCTGTATCTCAAGGATTATATCTTCTGTGACTCATCTCTGTGTTTTTTAGATTTCCTTCTCTTGCAACATTTTACTGTATGATATGTTTTTCAGTTAAACTGTTTAGGCCTTTTAAGCATTAAAAGGGTTGTAAGTCTAAAAGAATAATGCACTTTTTTTTTTTTTTTTTTTTTAATAACAGAACCTGATAAAGAAGCAAGTGCCTCAAAGCCTCTGTGAGCCTCTATCAAAGAAACCAGTACTTGATTTTCCTGGTACGGTATTTGCTCTTAATCTGCAGACTTTATACCAATATGCTGATTTTTACAAAATGTCATCGCTATCAATACTTAACCTGATTCTGACAGGCAATTACACATCATCTCTATCTCACTATGCCTAAATAATTATATTTTTCCTGCTCATAAATGAATGAATTCACACTTCCCTCAGTTTTTTTAACATATTCCCAGTTTTAGAATTTAATTGCCTTTGATCGTGTAATTACTTTTAATTTACAGAAATAAGCCTTTGAGACAGAAACAAATCTGCTTAATCAGATGCCAACCCCAAATATAAAATATGTAGATATCAATGTATATACATAAACTTCTGACATTTTAATATTTTTCTATTTGCTATTTTTTATTCTAGAGGATGCCTGCTTACTGACAGACAAGCTGATGTATAATGAGTACAGGAAGATCCTTGAAGAGACATCCAACAAAGTAGGAATTTCAGCAAGGATTTTGTCATTAAAATGCTATTATCAAAAAAAAAAGCATCTGTCATTGAAATAAATTTTTTTAAAAAGACAAAGAGTAGTAGAATAGAAAGTTTGTACTTTGTGCCCCTATTGCTTAATGTCTTCCAAAGTGTCAAGATCCTCCTGTTAAGATATTAAACATGAATGGGAATCCAGGATGCTCAATGCCTTGAAAGATCAGATTCCAAATGTGTCTGGAGAGTTTTGTTTAAATCCCAGATTATGATCCCTTTTAGAAAAACTTATTCATAGAGCTACCAGTGATTTTATAATGTGTGTAAAGGCTGGGGTTCAACTGTAGCTGAAATAGAATAGATCCAGCCTGGGTGGCACACTATGGTGCAATTTTGATCCAATCTATAACACAGGTTGGACTCAAAACACAACTAGGTTTGTTGAAAATCCATCTGGATGCAATCCAGTGCCATGTGCTGTGGGATAACCCTGCCTGAAGATGGGACCAGATGACCCCTTGTGGTCCCTCCCAACCTGACTCATTCTGTGGCTCTGCACTTCACAACAACAGGTAAACTAAAATTCTGCTTAGGTTCTTTCTGATAAATAATCTGAAGCACTGATTTTGGACTCTGTGTAGAGAATTGTGTCCCATTTTGAGCTGATTAAACTCCTGACAGTGGGTTCCCCACATGACCCACTGACATCTGTGTTCTTCACAGTCCTCAGAGGCCTCCGAGCCTGCTGCCACCACTGTTGGCCCAAGGAAGAGTTAGAGGACAGAAGATAGAAGTTAACACTTTGCAAAATACACACAAAAACAGGATTTGGAACCTTCAGATTTTATTCAGGAAAATTGATGATGCATTATTTCACGTATTAGAAAATCCCTTCTTTTAAACTAAACAAAGCTTTATCACTCCCAATAGCCAACCATTCCTTTCTTGAAATGGAGGTTTCCAGATTCAGAGCTTGTAGCGAGGTCCATTAGACCTATAATCAGGTTTTATGATGGTGGTTGAGCAAGCATTAGCTTTTGCCATAGTAATAACTCAATTCATGGTTTTCTTCAGGATTGTAGTCTGAGTATTTAGTTGACATCTGACAATAGGGTTTCTCCCTGTTAAAGAATATCATTAACCAGCTCTTATTAGACTATTTTTGATCCAAAATGCTGTGTGCATGAAATTTAAATACAAATAGCTCAATAATTTTATTCTTTTGTTTTGTCTTTATTGTCTGAACACCATGCTTATTATAACCATGTTAATTTAGAAGGCTTTTGCAAGGCTGAGAAGTTGTATAGAAATATTCCCACATGCAATTATGCACACACATAGGCAACAAATCTCTTTGCTGGGTGCTAAAAAGAGGTAAACATTTTATGGAAACCAGAAAGAGAAACAGGACTACGAATTAAATAGAAACAACATCTGTATTGTTTGCCCTTTAAGTGTCCCCCTCATATTTTATTAGTGTTGATATGAAATAAGAAAAGCATTCTAAAACTAGCACAATTTTGCAATTAATGTCTTAAAATCCTGTTTATCTACAAGCTCTTCTAATCTTTGGAAGTACAGCATCACTGCTAATTCTAGATATTTGGAATTTCTTTCATCAAAATATTGTTGAAAGAAATTGTGTATTTGAATTTGGCCTTTGTAGTAAAAAAAAGTACATAAAATACCATGAACTACACCAATATTCTAGAAAAGACAATTATCAATTTGTCAAGGGCAGGTTTCTAAATTCTTAAGGGCCTTTAATCCTGTGTACATTTCTGCAGGAACTGAACATTCTGTTTATGTGTTTCAAAAGTTATTGTGTAGTCATGTTAAACAGCATCTATGATTTTCACTATTTTTTTGCCAATCTGCACTTGTTACTACATGATAACTCTTGTTTGCTTGTGAAAAACAGTCATGAATTAATCCCCTAGAGCATTAACTCTCCCATACTTTTAACACTTTTTCCTCATACAGCTTTTAATAAAAATAAGGGGAAATTTATCATCTTATAGCAATGTAAATGGGAGTTCTGTTCTTGAAAGTCAGGAAGCTTTGGGAGCAAATTATGTTTATTGAGCTAAATATACCTGTCTCCCATCCCAGTAACAATTGGTCTGATGAGTATCTCTCAGTCTGGCAGAATGCAGGCGTTTTTCTGCCCCTTGCAGACGTTTTCAGTGGGAAAACGAAGGCTCTGCTTCCCTCTTCAAATTAATGGGGCCAGGAGGTTGGGCAGGATTGTTCCATACGTGACTGTTTGGACAGGATCCTGGAATAAACCTCTGTGCTGTCAGAAGCAGTCAGAGCTCCACAGGTCACGGCAGCCTCGGTGTAACCCCTCACAGGCTGCAGCTGAAGGTGCTGTGCTCGCTGTGCTTGGCTGAGGGATCGACCCAGTGCTGCTGCAGAAGGAAAATCACCACTCTCTGAATCACCAGTGCCCTCCCAACATCACTTCCCTTGGCTGATCTCCTGTCAGACACAGTCCTGCTTGTAAGATCTGCGGGGATCAGAGCTCACATTGATGTCATGGAACTTCTGGCCTTTGTCTCTTTACGTGAGAGGTGCTTTAATTTAAGGAGCTCCTCTTATGGAACACAATTTATTCTCCACCCTGCCTCATTCTTTATCCTTGCAATCCTTCCTCCAAGTTTTACCAGAAAGCACCTGATCCACTGACCCTTCATTTGCAGCCAGAAAGGAGGACTTATGAGAGGGTATGAATTGCAGCTTACAAGTTTTTCTGTGCTCTGAGAAATCACAGGCAGAGTTGACTTTAACGAAGTTAGAAAAGCAGGCAGATCAGTTTAGCCTATAATGCCAGTTGTCCATTTCAAACAAGAGACTTGTCAAAGATATCATAGCAGATGAATCTCTGGATAGTTCCAAAGTGTAATGTATCTAAAATCTACATTTTGGGAGTGCCTAGGATATGTTAGGCTGACAACTAAGGTTGCTTTTTGAGTGGGGTTTTAGTAGGTTTCACTGTGGATGTATCCAATGGTATTGATAACAATTCATAGCAGAGAAGGTTGTATCTCAGAAAGGATTCTGTTTATAATTATGAAAAGCATATTTTTATTCTGAATTAATAGGGTATATCTTGTTAATTATGATGATGTATAAGGTATTTCACCTGTGATGCCATTTAGAAAATTAATGTTTGAGTCACAGAAAGGTCATTGCCATTCTGGAAGGAATCCATTCATCTCTAAATAGGCCATCCGAATATAGACTAAGAAATACTCTATATATAATTACTTGGAAATAGATGGAATAAATAAGATTGATGATAGGTATTACTAAAGCTACACATTGGTTTCCTGCTAGGAAAAAGTAGATTATAACTGGAAGGAGCAATAATATACATGTAAAAATGCAAGAAATAGGTTAAAGCCTTAAGTAGTTCTGTGAGGTTCAGCTGTTACACATGAGGTAAGAGCTCCTCAGCCCTCAGAAGTGGAGTACATCAGGGACTTTGTCCTGAGATTCAGGCAGGTATTTCTGAACACAGGTCCTACAAAGAAGAGAATGAGGACTTTGTTCTTTTTTTTTTTTTTTTTTAACAAACCTCTGTCTTGTTTGACAACATAACTTCGTAATACCTTCATATTTGCCACACAAATGCTTACAAGTAGATAGAATATATGTGTTGTCTTTGAAGATAACTCATGTTAATGGGTATTTCCATGTGTGAATCTTATTTGACACAAGCCTGGAGTCTCCAGGGGCTGAGGAGGGTCCCAGGGGAATTTGCTTTCAAGTAGTCCCAGCAGCTGCTCATTTTCCTGCTCAGTTCTGCAGCTTGGTCTCCTGCAGCATGGGACATGTGGCACAGAAAACCAGTGGACAACAGATTTTCAGTAGCACAAGGACAAGCCAGGGACTGGGAACTTGAGCATCCTAAGAGTGTCTGGGAGTGGCAGTAGCTCCAACTCCCACTCAGCTCCAAACCCAGCTAGGATTGAGATCTCCAACACCAGACAGATGGATGAGAAGTAACCCTTGTCTCTAGGAGGGGACATCCAGTCCCTGATTTGGGACATACTTATCCATACACAGACATAAATGAGCTTTGAAAGGCTGCTGCCTCCTGCACTGAGCTGTTCTAATCCTGACAATGTCGCTCCTGGTCTTCCTGGATTGTCAGAAAACATTGTCCCATCTAGCCCCAAGTTGACAGTTTACAATTGTAGTGACTTAAACCTGGACTTTACCACAGCAATACCTTTAAAAACATCTTCAAAGAGCCCTCCTTGAAGCCTGGTGGTCACTGTTACTCTCTGCTGTTTGCTTTCGTAAGCATTGTCTGCCTCCCAGCTCCTCAGCATCACTCGGCTGAGGAAATTAGACTGTCTCCCTTTCCACACAAGTACCAGGAAAAAGGTTTCCTTGGCTTTGCTGGCTGCTTTCTGGGCAGACTGGGCTCATGCCAAGCTTGCAGTACAGATTAACCCAAAATTTATTTATGATAAAGGAAGTTCAGGATTACCTGCTTCCCATCTCCTGATTGCTTCTCTCTCACAGCAACTCCTTTAACTTTTACATTCTGAATTGCAATGAGCTTTCATGTCTGCTGAGCCCTGATACTCTTAGAGGAGGTCTGTAATATTAGAAAATTTAGATTAATTAGGAGTTTTGCTTTTACTTTGCCTCTACAAACCTCTCTTCTTGGAGGACAACATCACCGACACATTCAGGTTCTGCTGTGCTTTTGGCAGAAACAAATAAAGACCTGCTCAAGACTGCACTTCCACACACACCCCAAACCACCTCGGAGCAGGTGATGTTTAATCAGTTTTCCTGGGTGGAGTCACTCATATTAGTCATGTTTACAGTTTTCTCCTCCTTCTTCCTGACTAGAAAATTCAGGATAGTGGGGCCTGCCTAGAAAATTACTTTCTGAAACTATCTGTGCCACAAAACTTGCTAGTTTATACAAAGTAAATTTAAAAACAAGCTGTAAAGATGAGGAAAGTAAAAGATTAAAACAACTCAACTAATATATTTGCAAGAAGTACACTTGCCTTAGTCACCCTCTCTGTTTCTCCCACATCCCACGTCCCACTGTAGGGAGTTGGGGTATTTCCATCAGTGAGATAATGCACTTTCCCCTGAAAGCTGCTGGGTTTAATCTCACCATCAGATGCTGTGATTCATTTCTGCAGTCCCTGTTGTGCGTTTCTTAATATCAGACAAGAGTGAAATATCTTCAGAACTGTGAGACTGAAGTTAACTATTTTTTCAAAGGAAAAAGGTGCTGGAAATATATAGTGGTCTTCATCAGCTGAAAGAGTCTGTGGAACCAAACCCAGACTCATGAGCCTGTCATAGTGTCAACTAAGTGAGCCAGGAAGAGGCTTTTTTACCTCTAAAACAGAGTGAGTTTGGTTCAGTCTCATCTCAGGTGTAGGTCAGAGCTGTGTTCAAGGAAGACAAGAGGAAGCTCTTTCACTTTTTCCCCTGGTTTCTGAACCTTTGAAGACCAGGTGTGTGCTACAGCTCTTTCCTGTGACGCCTCTCCTCTAACAAAAGGATAGGTCAGCTCTTGACTTCTGAGGCAAAGGCTTCAATGTCTTCACAGGTGTTGCAAGCTGAAGTAAAAATCTGCATGTGGTAGCCCCAAATTATGGGTCATCGTACCTTTTCTTCCTGATCTCTGTACTGGGGCCTTTTGAATTTCTACCTGGAAATCATCTTCAACACCTTTGAAATGCAAGTGTTGGTTACAGTGCTATGAGCTGAAAAGGTATATTTCCTGGTTTCAAGTGGTCCTGCCATCTTCAGCTGGTTTTTTGCCTCCCTGCATGATTATCACTCATCTGGGGTAAGTACTTCCCATGATCTTGTCTGGTTTGCCATTGCCAGTCCTTGGTTAGGAGCTTGATCCTCTTTTCTCACCATTTTCTATATACAACATTGCATCATTAAAAAAAACCAAAAACCAAAACCTCTTTTTTCTGGTAGGTGGATATTCATAGCAGAACTAAGAATCTCACTCCCCAGCAGAAAGGCTGTGGGTTGACACACAAATAATAATTACAGTAAATCTGAGATTTTTGAGCCTGCTGTATCCTTTTCCCATTTGCACTTTCTTCTCCACCTTTTCTTAGACTAATTTTTTATCTTCTTCACCTTCATTCAGAGCTTCCCCTGTCTCCACAATTCCAATGCTTCATAGCCTTCCTTTGTTTTATCCTTGCTGCTGAATGAAGACTTGATACAGATGAGAAGTAAAGATGAGCTCTTTCAAATTAAGCTTCACTGCAAATGTCTTACCTGTAAAAATTCCATTACAGCCACAAGAGAATCAAAGGTACTTAAGCCTGGAATGTCACTGATCTCTGGACACCAATTGGCAGCTAAATGCCTTCCAAACTCTGCCATTCCACAATTTGATTGGACATCCCACAACCTTCCCTCAGGCCTGGCTGTGGGCTGTGAGGGTCTGTGTTTCGGAACAACCCAAACTGGCAGTGTTCTCTACCCAGGATCATACACAACTGCCTCCCCATTAATTCCCTCAGTCTGGAAGCACCCTGATGTCTCCTTAATAGGGGTTAGCATTATTTGTAGCAATTTACAGGTGTGCTGCTAAAAGATGGAACTGTAAATCACTTCAAATGTTGTTCCATGATGAAGTGCCTCTCCATTATTTAACAGATTGCCCCAATATGACTGAATGACACACAATGGAAAAACCTACCACGGAAATGTAATATTGAAAGGGCCACATAAACACTGAGTATTTAGTTAAGATTTGTAATTAGAATTTTTATTCTTCTGGCACTTTTGAACTCCAGGAAGATTTTTAGGGGTACTTCTGACCAGGGGTTGTCAGCAGGGCAATACAATGACTTATATATGTGACACTGTCATGTAGCTGGCTTTGCAGAGGTGTTTGGCACAAGAAATATCAGGTTACATGTGTGCGTCTTAGTTACAGCTCACTGCCTAGGGTGTAAGGTAGCAAGCAATGTTGTTTTACAGTGTATCAGAGTGATTCTGCCTCTCTAGAAAGAAGATTGAGGTGTGATGAAATGCCAGCCCAAACTGCCTACAGGTACCTCAAAATAAAGAACTACACATGTTCTGAGATGTTGGTTTATCGTATTTGCCCGTAATCTGTGCACAGTGCTTTCCCAGATCAAGGCAAGGCTTGCAATTTTGAAGTGAGAGGAAAGGTGGAGCGACATCTTCTTTGTAGAAAGCCTGGATTGAAAATGAACCACATTCAGTGTAATATTTCTCCTGTAATTGCAAGAGGTTTTCCTCCTTCGGATGTACAGGTACCTTTATGTGATAAAAGCTTCTGATTTTTCTCTGTTCAGTCAGGGGCAGTTCAAAGACTGTCATGCCTAAAACATGCACCTGGTTGAGATCTCACTGCGATCTGGCACAAAAGCCAGTGAAGCAGCCCAGCCACCTGCTGATTTCCTCTGGGCAAGCAGACTTGGCTCACAAACACCCATAGGGGCAAAGAAGGGAAGAAGTGACCTGGAGAGGTGAAGGAAGAGTTGGTGTCAGCACTTCCCAGGGATTCAGTTTGGAGGTGTATGAGTCAAAGAGTCTTTTCTGAAGATGAGAAGTGAACAGCCTCAGCAATTCCTCCATTGCTTTTCAAGGAGTAACTTTTTTATTTTAATTTAGCCTTTTAGGTTTTCCCAGCTAAATTTTAACATCAGTCAGGGCTTTCTTAATGTGAAGCCTAAGATCTTCTATAACTGTTGCTAAGGATGTTTAAAATGTTCCTACAAAAAGGAGGTTTTATGTTTCCTTGTGGGTAACGGGGCTGTTGGCATTCACATGTGTGCATGGACAGGAGAATCTACATAATAAATGCCAGCCTCAGCCATCAGAGCTGGGGCTGCTGCTGCATTGGCAGGATGAGGATTGTTGGAACAGAAGCTATTTGGGAGGCAGGAAAGGGTGAAGGAGGTGCCCCGGGTGCTGAAATGTCCACACAAGCAGCATCTCTTCCTCATGTAGCTCAGTCGTGGATGGGGCCTGGCTTCCTGGTTCCCCCTTCTTTTCCCAGGGGGACCACGCTCCACATGACTGTCCCTGTCTGTTTGTGCCTCCCCTGCCTCAAACCAGTCTAAAAAGTGTTTTAAGCCCTCTTCAATGGAACAGATGGGGAAGGGGTTTAGCTGTGGATCTATCCCCACAGGTTTTGTGCAGCTGACAGAGGTGACAAACCCCTTGTGTGTCCCCCACAAGGGACAAGGCAGAAAATCACACATGTACTGAAAGCCCCAGGCAAGAGGATTTATTAATGCTCCATCTTCTAATATCAGCCAGAGTTTGTGCCTTATTTGACTCCAGAGAACCCAACCCAAAGGCTCAAATTCAGGGAAGTCAGCTTTCACCTCCCCTCTCCAGTACACCTGAGGCTGAGCTTTAAGAAAACCACAGTGCCACTGCTGGGGAATTAAAACCACTGCTTCAAGGGGAATGGTATTTCATGGAGTATCTCATACTGCCAGTGTCCTGGGAGTGAGATATTCAAGGGTGGTACTGGTTCAGTTTTTTTGGAGGTTGTCAGATGAGGCAGGGTTTGTCCCAGTTCTAAGAGCCCTCTTAGGACTTGGGAAACTTCTTTCCAGTTCCTTATCCCAAACTTCTCTGTTTTTGCTCTGCTTTAAGGTTGGATAGCGGCACATCCCTGCTTCCTGGAAATGTTTTGGGGATCAGTATGCTGCTATCAGGGAGGGGTAAAAGCACTGAATTGCCATAATGGCCCTGAAAGAATTGTAAAACTCTGGGAAAAAAAGCATCCTCATAAAACCAAAGAACCAAAGTTGGTCCATTGGAATGCAGCATTAAATAAACTGTCACTCACCCCCAGGTTTTTCCTTTTCCTGCATGAGCTCTTCTCCACTTTGCCACGGCTCCTGCTGTTGGAGCCTTGACATGTGTAAAACAGGACTCCTGCAGCACACGCTGGAGTTTGGACCATGTGTTTTCCTTCAGAAAGCACCTCTGCCTCGGCACTAGGAAACCTTGTCAGTGCTGTGTTTTGCAGAAATAAATAAATAAAGGAGCGAAGGAAAATGTCATATACATAAATATGCCACAATAAGTTTAGTCTCTGGATCAAAGTGCTCAAAACGACACAGCTTTGAAACAGAAAGGTAGGAATCAGAATTACACATCCCCACGCATCAGCCCAGGTGCCAGCTGTTTAACTGAGCCGTGTGCTCTGTGGCTGATTAAATGAAAACATTTTAACAGCTGTCTCAAAGAAGGAAACCCCTCTCCACCCCTTCCCAGGGCTGCCTCGTGCTCCATCTCCATGGGCTGCCTGGGAGAGCAGCCCCCTTGGCTCCATCCCACACCTGCCCTCTCCCTGCTCATGGGCATACGTGGGGCCACCAGGATGCAGGGCTGCTCTGGGATCATCCCCAGGACAGGCAATAGGGTCTTCGGTGAGGTCAGAATTTCTCTGAGTCCTGGTGCCAGTGCCTGGCAAACCTGGGTGTGGGCAAAAACCTATCAGATGTCTGGCTCTAATCCAGACTATTCCATGAGCTGGAAGTGCTGCTGCCTGGGTTGGGGGGACACAGCAGCTCATCAGGTGGGGGGAGAGGGTCTTCATATCCAGGCCAAACACAGCCCAACCTCCCCATCAGGGAAGAGGCTTCACAGAAGAGCGAAAGCTTTAGGTAAGTGGTGGGTGGTCTCTGGTGGCTGCATCCCTGCCAGTCTGCAGAACCAGCTGGGAGCCCTTCTCCAGCCTGGGGCCAAGCAGCACTGTGTGATGGCTGATTCCCTTCCTCTATTCCCCTGCCTCCCCAAAAAGGCGTGGGTGCCACTGAACAGCCTGTTTGGAGCAGACGCTGTCCACAGCCCATGGCCAAGCATTGCTTGAGGGGGTGTCCATCAGCTCCAGCCAGCACAGGGGAGGCAGAGCTGTCTGTGGCCAGGCTGGTGCCCTGCCCTGCTTCGTTCCCTGGTGCAGGCACAGCCACGAGATGCTGACCTGTGGTGCTATCCCAGGCTCCAGGGGGGCTGAACTAGGTGGCCTCCAAGGATCCCATGCCCTCAGCTGCTCTGCGAGGGTGGTGAGACACTTGTTGTAGTGCAGGTGCTGCTTCAAGTCCTGACCCTGGGTGTTAAGAATGTCACCAGCAGGGCCAGCAGCAAAAGTACCACCTGGGCTGCCACCCCTCTCCGAATGCCCCGGCTGTAGGAGGTGTTTCCCCCGCCTTCCCGAGCAGACGGAATAACCCAGGCACAGAGACAGGGATCAGACCCATCACCGCTCCACCACCCCCAGCCCACTGCTGACATCCCCGTCGTGTCTGCCTGGCAATGGAGAGGGAAGGGTGGTTTAAGGTGCAGCCAGGTAGGAGGGAAGTGGGGAGCAGGGAGACACTCCCCCCATCACAGGTGAGCTGCATCCATCAGCAAGGGGATCTAGCTGGGCCTCCTCCAGGGACTGGTGCCCCTTCTCCATGAGGAAGGGCTAGTAGAAAAGTTTTGTGGGCAGCTCTGTGTAACGTATTTAGGTACAAGAAATTCGGGAGGGTTCATATCAAGCACCAGATATGTCCATTCACAGTAATTTTTAAAGACACTGCATTTTAAGACTGTGTTCTTAAAGAATCTGTATTTCTGAAGAGCAATCAGGTAAGAAAGTTAACAACTCAGGATGTAAAAACTATTTCAAAAGGTGACGCCTTTTGCCCTTTTTTACACGGCATCTGCTGTGTCTGTATGTGTGTTTATACCTGTGGGGTGGAGGCTTTTATTATGCCGAGGTTTGCAGAAGCCCTCCTCATCACACCCTTCTTTGGCCCAGGGGGCTCCTGCTGCTGCCCAGTGGGCATTGCCATACCTGTCACTGCCAGAAGCCCCACCACGAGAGTGTCTGGGGGTGGGAATAGGACGTGGTTCATTCACTGCTGCACATCCACAAGTTCTGCCCACAAAATACGGCAAGAAACTGAACTGCTTTCCACTTTTGTGAAAGCCACAACTCCTGCTGCCGTAAAATGTTGGTGTGGTCGTATCTTGAGACTCTTCCCTGGGCTTTCCTCCCCATCTGGCATGGGCAGGTCTATGTCTGTCACCCTGGTTTTTAATGGCTTTGTTCAATACAAAGTTATCTCCCTGTAATTGTCCTCCCTAAAAAAATGTGCATTCTAAAAGTTTATCCCACCTACTTCCATGGTTTTCCCTCCAAAATAATGTGGTGCCACAGGCAAGAGAAAAGGTGTGAGTGAGTGAAAAGATGGGTAAGAAAGGGCTTCTCACATGCAATGAGCCTTCCTCAAATCCACCAGGCCACCCACATGTGCCCACACACACCCTGAGAGGACTTTGTCCCCAAATGCCACACACAGATGGACAAAGCGAACACAGGCCAGCCACCTCAGGGCAATGTGCCACTGTGCTGCAGCTCCTGTGTGTTCCTGGTGACAATCACTTCTGCAAGGACAGCTCATCACATCACCCTCGTCTACGGTTCTTTGTGCCTCATGCTTTTGCCCACCCAGGGAGGTGTTTTCACTCACTGCCGTGAGGATACTTTTCTCCTCGTCTGCCCAGAGAGCTTTGGGGACCAGTATGGAGGTGGTGGGTCTAGGACAGGTCATCTCCAGGCTCTAGGACTAGGACACTGTGCTAGAGCATGCAAAGTGCAGAAGATGCGTCCAGCTCGTCAGGATCAGCCGTCTCTCATGTGAGGGCCCTGGCTGGATCACCCCACCCTGCACCGAGCACCCCCAGACTCACTGCCCGAGAGCTGAGCAGGGCTGGGTCACACGTGTGGCTGCTTACACATCACGCTTCTGGGAATAATTCCCAGGGTGTCCGTGAGTCCCTCGGACCGTGGGGTGACAGAAACACCTCTTTGACAGAAGCCTGCATGAAAGGCCACTTAGAGCCCCTGAGGGGGAATTTTCCGGGCTGCAGGGGGTTCGGAAGGCTGCTGATACTTGCAGCAGTTCCCCCACCGTATCCCCTCTGCCCTGGCCCTCACCCTGCACGCTGTGGTGGTTCCGGGGGCCACGGGGCCCCTCTGATGGGTGGTGAATTCCCTCCTGAATCGCCGGGGCCCTCCGGCCGCTGGGGCAGCGGGTACCTCGCACAGAGCCTCGGCGTGAGCACTGCCCGTTGCTTTTCTCATCCCCGAGGGGCTGCGGCCCCGTCGCACGCCTGTCACTGCCGCCTCCTCCCCGTTATTTACATCCGTCTTTAGCAGTCTAATTACCCGCTTTATTGCTTTCGCCCGGGGGAAGCCCGGGGACGGCGGCGCAGGGGAGGACCCTCCCCACCAGCCCCCGCTCGGCTCCGCACTGCCCGGGGGAGGGGGGGACACAGACCTCAGCCGGGGCTGCCCCCACAGGCAGCTGGTTTCGGCAGGGTTTGGGGCGGGGAGGGGCCGAGCCGGGCTCTGAAGCCTCCAGGAGGGGCCGGAGGGCGCTGCCCCACAGCCCGCCCTCGAGGGGCGGCTTCGGCGTGTTGCACAAACGCGATCTCCTCCAGCGGAGGGGGGGGGGAAAAGCGCGACAGGATAGATGGATTTTCAGATAAGCAGCGGAGGTAATTTATTGGCCTTTATGCTCTTCCGATGGCGTGGGGGAGAGGCGGCGGAGTCACGTCTGCACATCATTAGCCGGGTTTGCTCCGCTTCGGCCCGGAGAGGCTTCCCCCGGCCCCGCCGCGGAGCGAGCCCCGGGCCGGGCCCGGCGCCGCCGTGAGGGGAGACCGTGAGGGGACCCCGAGCCGGGGGTGCTGCTCCCCCAGCCCCGGGGGGAGCCCCAGCCTCTCCCCGCTCATCCAGGTTGTCCGCGGCGCACTCGCTCCTCCAAACTCATCTAAATTACATCAATAACAGAGCGCACTCTTTAATGAGCTCTCAACTTTAAAGACTTGAAGGATATTAACAAGCCGCTTGACAAATGGTGCTTAGAAGCACATTAAAGACACTGCTAATGGAGCGCATAATGACGGCTAATTTTCGATCAGATATAAATTAGAGCCCCAACAGTTATTTGCCTTAAGGACTTTATGTAAATGATCCTGTTCTGTATAAACGGGGAGGCGAGCCCAGCCCAGCCCCGCCGCGCCGCCGAGCGATGCCGCAGCCCGACGGGCGCGCAGCCCCCCGGCCCCACGGCCGCGCAAACTCCGCGGTGCTGCGCGGGGCTCCGCGCCCGCACCGCCATCCCCGCACAGCGGCACCGCTCCGCACGCCCCAGGGCTCCCGGGTTTCCCGGGGCGGGGGGAGGAGGAGGCCGAAGGCTCGTCCCGCTGGGGCTGGTGGCAGGGCCAGGGGGCGGCTATGCCGCTGCGAGGGACAGTGCCCAGCGCCCGCGGGGGCCGCAGCCCGCCCGGCTGAGCAGCGCTGCACCCCGCGGAGGGCTGGGCAGGGGCGGGGGCTCATCTGCGGAGCCGGATCCCGCACACACACACCCTCCCGGGGTGTCCCAGCTGCCACCCGGCGCGTTGCGAGCGCCTCTTTTTTCCTGCCGTTGTTTTCGTTCGGGGGTCGTGGCCAGCTTGGGGGCAGGTTTTGGGTTGGTTTGCTGGTTTAGGTTGTTTTTTTGTATTTCTTGCTTTTAATTTTTTTTTTTTTTTCTGTCAACAAGTGCCGACGGAGGGCCCAGCCCCGGGCCAAGGAAGGCGTGACCTACCCCGCGCAGCGGCCGCGGCTCCTGCCCGCCCACCCCCGGCCCTTCCCGGCCCCCGGGATGCTCCCGCACGGAGGAGCCTTGTCAGCAGGTCAGCAACGCCCCCGCCCCGGGAAGGGGGTCCCGGCTGCCTGGGGCAACCCGTGGATTTTCCTGGGGGATTTTTTGGCCGGTGAGGGCTGTGATTCTTTTTCTACCTCCCACTCCCCGCTCCACTAACTTGCAGGGTTTCCTCGTTTCCCCTCCAAGCCCCTCCTTTACCTTTGCGGGGCGCGCCGAGCCGCAGCCGCGGAGCAGGTTCCCCTCCTGCGCCACCGGGCTCCCTCCTCCGGGAGGGCTTGGGGGTCTCACCTGCCAGAATAACAACAACCTTAAAGGAGGGAGGGGAATGTTGTCTCCCATCCTCCCCACCCCGGTCACCGCGCCGGGATCACAGCCGGGCTGTCCCGGGAGTGGGCGCTCTGGGGTTTCCCCCGAGAGAGGATTTGGGGAGGAAACACGAGAACCCGCCCCCATCCTCAGCGGGGCAGCGACCGGCGGGCCGGGAAGGGAAGGGGCGCGGGAGTTGCGCGGGCGCGGAGGGCCCCGCCGGCGGCCGTACTCACCCGGGCGGCCCCCGGGGCTGCGCCTCCTGCTCTGCGCTCGCCGCCCCGTTCCATCGATTTGTTCCTGGAAAAAGGCGGCGCATTCTTATAGCATCTACGAGCAATTAATATTGCATTAACCCTATTAAAAAAAAAAAAAAAAAAAAAAAAAAAAAAAAAAGGAAAAGAAAGGGGAAAACCCCGCACTCAGGCAAAGCCATATATTATTAACGCGAGGGTAACTGGAGACCCGAGACGCGGGTGTGTGCGTGTCGTGGGGTAAGGCAGGCAAACACAGGCGTGACAGTGTGGCGGGAAGGAAGGGGAGCCGAGGGTGGCTAATATTTAATTTCAGGTCTGTGGTTTTCTAATTCGAGATTAAAAGCAGTCACGTCTTTGAAGCCAGACACTTGGTGTAAATGTACAGTTAAAATATTCTATTCCACAGTCCCCAGACAGAGCTCTGCTACTCCCAGGCTTCATTAAACTTTAATTATCATCCCAGACTGGAGCAAGGAAAGAGGGGGAAGACTGTCCACCTAATTGCAATTGATAAAGGCAAAGAAGCCGAGATATTTTTCCTCGCCGTGCACGCACAGCAGTTGTTTTTGTTGTTGTTGTTGTTGTTTTAATGCGGGCAGAGCCCGGCGAGAGCAGCGTGAGCATCTCCGCCTGTGGATCTGCTGTTTACAAAAGATGCACGTGAAGGAAAACCGGGAAGTGATGCTGTAGATGGGTGTTGGGGGAAAGGGGGGGCTCCTGGAGGATCTGGCGAAAGATCAACGGAAGAGGCGAGGACCCTCATTAGAGCTCGTCAGCTTATTGTCTCCCAAAACAAAGCGCGCCGGTGCCTCAGCCCTGCTCGGCCCGGGCAGCGGAGGGGCTGCCCTGGCGCCCGCCCCGCTTCTCCCGGATCCCAGGCTCCTCTGCACCCACACACACCGCACAGCCCGCCGGCTCTTCCCTGCCTTTTCGTTTGTTAATCATCTGCAAGTGCGGGACCGGCAGGTAGTGGGAGAAGTCGGCTAATTGCCCCAGGTTTTTAATTTGGCAAACTAGAGAGAGATCTATCTCCAGGCAGTAAACGGTAAAAAATAAAACCCACCGCGTTTGCTTTCTAAGCAGCTTCCTATTATCACATCGCCACTTAATTTTATTTCCATTCTCTCCAAGTTAAATAGAAAGCCGAGCTCACAGGGGAGCTGCCATGTGCCTACAGTCTGGGGATGTCAAGCAGAGAGACTCACTGTGCAAAGTTAATTTCAATTCCCGAGGAGGATTTCACATTCTCGCTCGCTCTGACCCACAGTAATTAGCTGAGATAACTAATGATTACTTACTTATTCCTTGTAATTATCTGGATTTAATAATTCGCTGTGTAATTTATTAATTCGCCCGTAATAGCCTTTAAGTGAATGGCTCATTTAAGAGGGCGCAGCGGCGGTTCAGGGGCTGTTCGCCGCTCGCTGCCTTCACCTGCTGCCGGTCTTGGGGGGCTCTCTGCTGCTTTCGGGGTGTGCCCAGGCCCTGCCCCCGCCGGGCCGCCTCACCCTGGCCCCCTGACCCGCCGCTTCCCTGCTTCCTCCTGCCCTGCCTCACCTCTTAGAACGAGCCCCGCGCCCGGGGAGGTTGCGCGGCAGCCCAGCCCACGGGGGAGGGGGCAGGGAGGCACTTCCCGCACGGGGGGAGGGGGACTCTGTGGGGCGCGCGGGACAGCGCCACCCCCTCCCAAAAAGCTGCCAGCCCCGGCCGCGGATGGAGGAGCGGGCACCCCGCCCTGCGCGCCCGCGGGGCTGAGCCGTGACGCTGCGGGGCCACGACGGTAACGACAGCGACAAGGGCTGGCGGGGGCCGTGGGGAGGGCGGGGGGGTGGACACCGGCGAGGACACGGCGCCTGTGCCCGCCGGACCTCGGGACACCAGGCCCTGCCGCCGCGCCCTCGGAGTCACCGGCACCCTTGGCGTGCCCGGGCGGCTTTGAAGCTACAGCTGGAGCTGGTGGCTGGGCGGAAATATGAATATTTAATAGCGGTTCGTGTATGATCTCCCTCCCTCCCTCCCCCCCCTCGCCCGCTGCCGTCGGTTTTTTTCCTCGGCTTTTGTGAGAGCTGAGCGGGGAAATTACTTTTCGCTTTTCAAATTTGGGGTTTATTTTCACGCGTTTGCCTGCGTGGCACCCTGGGCTCCCCCGCGCCGGGGCGGGGGGACAGAGCGGCTCGGGGAGCGGGGGCTCGGCGGGGACACCCCGCAGTCCCGTGTGCCCCCTCCCCGCGCACAGACGCGGCCGAGCCGCGGGCGCGGAGCGGAGCTGTCCCTGGTGCTGCAGCCGCAGCCCCGGCGCTCCCCGGGCCGCTCCCCGACCGGGGCCGCTCCCCCTGCCCGCAGGCGGCGCGGAGCTCGGGCAGAGGCTGGCGCTGGAAAAACAAGAAGCAGCAAACGCGCTTTGCCAATAAAACGTTAAAATCCTGTTTTCTTTTTTTTTAATGAAAGACGATTTAACAACATTTAAAAATAACTTAGTACATTACTAGAATAAATAAACCTCATATTAACAAAACAACAAAATAAAAAAACCCAAACAAAAACCAAAGAAATCGGGTCATGTACAGAACTTAAGACTTCAAACAGTCTCGGATAGAACAGCGATACAGCGAAATCTGTAAGAATATATCTATATGTGCGTCAACGCCAATGAAATATTTACAATACATACAGGTACCCAACCGAGTACCCTCAGTTTATTGTTGTTGTTCCAGAAAGAAATGTACCAAGCCGGTTGTGAATTTACAAGCAGTGCAGCCTCGCTCGCTCGCTCGCTCCCCTTCCCTACAAATTTTAATTTGGCTTTTCTACAAACAGACTTCCAAAAAGGGACTTTCCTCCGTGGAAAAGTGTTGCAATTAAAGGTAATAAATAACCGACTAAATAAATAAATAAATAAGCAATATCGCACAGATAAATAAATAACCGAACCGGTCTGAATACCGTCGCGATCCACCTTTGAAATCGAGAAAGACGGATATTGTGCTGGCAAGAAACCCGAAGCGACAATCCCCACCCCCCCAGCTCTGTCACCTACACGGCCACGTCCTTTCTCACTTCGGGAGCAGCGTGTGGTGGGGACAATATGGGAATCCCCATTAAATATGTAACGCGGTAAACAAATACCTCGGACAGTGAATCAGGCTACACAAATAATGTAGAACATCTACTATAGGGTGCCGACGCCGTACGAATAAGAATACTCGCCAGAGAAATACCTTAGTTTCAGGTGACAATTTACAAATGGCCAAAAGGGACATTCAGGAGAAGAAAAGCTCACGTTCATAAATCCTACCAACACAAAATATTTGATTCTCACTAACAATTTTTTTTTGCTTTTATCAAGACTTAGATTAAAGAGGTGTAATTAATTAGAATGAGCACAAAATGAAGTTGCTAGAGAGATAAATTAATAATTTACAAGGGGTTGTTTGGCAGTAATCTAATAATAGCTTTTGAAGACCAGTGAACACAGCAGGATCAGCTCTTTCCCTAAGCGTTATAACTTCAGAGAAGGAAAAGGATAATAACCACAGTAAAAATATATATATATTTAT